>CM025791.1:88082706-88280996 GCA_014635995.1 Sarcophaga peregrina
TTATAAAGTAAAACTAAGATACTTTAGGTTACACTGAAAAAAATTACATTAATAATTATAAGTGCAAATTAGGAACATATAAAAGTATTAATGTATTGTAATTACTTGGACTTTAACATAATTGTGTTCATTTTATAATTTAAATTCATTTCATAGTTATATTTTAATATTTAATTTTAATACTTTTATATGTTTTACATTTCATAGCAAAATTTTTAGTATAATCATTTAGATTTTAAATTTAGGTTTTCTCATAGTTTTTAATGTTTTTACAATTAATAATTTTAAAATTCAGATTTTAAGCTTTAAATAAATGCATGTATATATTCAGAATTAGATAAATTAGGTATTTAGTTTAGGTAACTAATTAATGGAAATAAGTATAGTGTATAATTATTTATAGTGTATTAAAAATGTAGAAATATTATATAACCTATATCTAGTTATGTAGAATAATTTGAACATTCAATAATTTCAATTATATGATCATTTTGTTGCAAAATTTAGTCAGAATTGTTAGCTTTAGATAATAGAAATATTAAATTTATATTAAACTTTTTCTTTTTTTTTAAGAAAATATTAGTATGTGTACATATTTAAAACAATACTTGGTAGCATGTTAAGGTTGATCACGAAATCATAAGGAAGAAATATATGGATTTCACGTGGAAGCTTGCGGTTCTGGTGGTAACTTTCCATCACGTGTTCTAAAATTTGCTTGGAACCAACACCTTGGGTTTTTCCAATGTGGCGAGTCGAGGAAAATTCCACGACCAGGGAAAAAACAGATGTATTTCCTTTAAGGAAAAATTTCACTTTTATTTCGACACCCTCTTCATTATGTAATCATTTCTTACCTTTAAAACTATTTGAAAATTTCAACAAAATTTGTTTTATTAAATTAACTTTTCACAATTAACTGTTCACAAAAAAAACAATATTTTATTTATTTTATTTTATCTTTTTTCTTCTAAAGTATAACTTTTTAAAAGTAGAACTTTTTCCCACAACGGTCACTTCAATAATAAATTTGGAATTTTTAGTAAGCTGATTAGTGAGTGTTTAAAATATTAAATACGTAGTTAAATGAAAGCGAGAACAAATATTTACCGTTATATATCATTGGTCGATCATGTGTGAGGGAAAGGAAAAAAAAAAGACTTGAAATAATTAGAAATATTACCATATATGGTAATGAATATGATGATCTTAATGAGTGACATTTCAAAGGTATAACATATGTACATATGTACACGTACTAATTGAGTGAGAGAATTAAAGGGTTACTAAGTGAGAGAAAAATATATGTAGCATGCGAGAAAATATAGTAACGCCAACTACCTTGAGTATTATCACCATATAACAGTATGGTTGACAAGAAAAATTTTCAATGCATTTTAAACTACATTAATTTGTAATTTTTTTTCTCTTTTAAATACAAATGTAAAATATGAAATATAATAAAGTCTTGTGCACGTAACAAAACAAATCGCAACAAGCGTCCAACTTTTCTTGAAGGAAACCAACACAACTCCAGAAGAAATCTTCTCATTGCAGCAATTATTTTATTGGAAAGTTCATTGAAAGATGAAAGAAAATGAAAGTCTTGTTACATCCGGCTCCTTCTCAAACACACAATTCCAACACATCCTGGCATGTTAAATCTATAGGCATGTCTGCCTATACGAATGAAACAATTGCGGAATTAGTGTCCTTTCGATTTCACGATCGATAGAAATCATCTTATAACGGGTGGTTTTTCTAGCTATTATCTTTTTGGCAACACTAGTTTAAACAGCTCATGCACGTTTCTTGTTTTATTTCACTATCAAACATCTTCAGTTTGGTCTATAATTTAACCATGAATCGTCTTACAAACGCTTGCAAATCATTGAATTTTATTATCAAAAAAGGCATGCTCTGTTAAGAAAGATCATTGCGCGGGCTTCCTCCATTTTATGGTCAGCTTAATCGATCCACTAAAGCGGCTATTCGGGCTATTCTAACTAAATTTCGCACCCAATTTAAACCATTAAACCACCAACACTCTTACGTAGAGTGCGAACTAAAGAAAATATCGCAGCTGTATAGACCAGTGTTAATGATGATCAGTTCTTCACCGTTCGTGGCAATTGATCACGTGATCAAATAATAAACAAAACTTTAGCAACAATATCAGCATAAAAAAAATATAAGAGATAAAAGATGTAAACAACCAACAACAAAATGCAGCTTAAAAAAAACAAAATAGCGGCTAGACAAATACACAAGCACCAACTTTTCTGCCTGGATGAATCTAAACAAGATATAAAAACAAAAATGTTAACAACTTGTTTTCAAACAAGTCCATTATGTTGTTTTTGGAGCTTTTGTTTATCATTTTAACAACACCATTTCTATTTTCGTGACCATACATAAAAAAGTCTGGGATTTCACTGTAAAAGGTTTATCAGGTAGAAAATATTTGCAATTTATTGAATTCTAGTATCAAAATTCGTATTGTATGAGAGAGAGAAATGTATTTCGATTGAAAAGTTATCTTAAACAATTAAGTTCACTCTTTTCTAACAACTTGTTTACATTTTTGAATTGTTCCAGAAGGCAATCATCCTCCGTCAAGAGCATTCATTACACTCTTGATCCAGCAATATAAAAGGCATGACAAAGCGAGCAATAAAGAGTTTGAATTAAATCAGTTGTGTGTGAAGATGTCACGTCGTATCCGTGAGAGTTAAATAATTTGTATGTGAAGACATGAGAGCGGGCTATTATTCAGTCAGACTTGTGTGCAGACAAGTTGCGTGTGAAGAAAACAGTTGTTCGTGTTGTTGCTTACAAAAAGGTTGTGAGCAGAGAAGAATAACTAACAAGTGTATACATACATACATAATTGGCCATTACAACCCTTCAGTCAGGATTACGACCTAGCTTCTCACACCACTTATGTTGTGTGCGTTAATTTTATACATGAGTGGCGGGACCTACGGTTTAAAGTCGACTCCGAATGACAGATTTTTGAGAAGCTTTTCATGGCAATTTTTACTCTCAGAGTCTTTGCCAGAAATCTGATGAGAGGAAGTCGCCGAAGAAATATTTTTTGTTTTGATGTCTGACCTGGGAACAAGTGTACGAACAAGTACACATTGTGAAAATTAACGTTGTATAAGTGGAATAAGTTCGAACAGTGGCACAAAAGTTGTGCAAAAAATTAAGAATTGATTTAAAACTAAATACATACAGTCAAACTCGTTTATAACGAACTCGGTTATAATGAATTCTTGGTTATTACGTACACATTTTCAAGTCCCAATGATTTAATAACAAGTTTCATACAAAAAACATCGCTTATTACGAACTCGTTTATAACGAATTCTCGGTTAAAAGGACTTACTTTAAATGATTCCAGTAATTAAATTTCATACATTTTACCTTTTTTATAACGAACCCTCAGAAAAAACTTTGAAGTGCTGCAATAGTCTTTACTTTTATTTAATGTGGCAGCATTAAATTATTACTCAGTATCTTTAGTCAGCTGCTAGATAAAAAGAATTAACACATCATATATATTATTTCTAAAGCAATTTTTTTTTGTTGGTTGCAAATATCTTCCATACCACCGCATCAAATTCAATGAATGATATCTCATTTTAAAGCTTATATCTAACACTAATGGCGAAAAATAATAAGAAATTGAAAAATTAATATTTTCATTGATAAAAATTATATTTTATATAGAACTGCATAATAATAATGTTTATGATTATATGTTTTTGTTCAAGTGTGGTAATACAGGATCGCTTAATAGTAATGCAGTTCTACATAATATAGTATGTATTAAAATCCATTCTGGCAATACCGCTATTTACTATAATGCCGTTTATTACTAAGTCAGTTATATATAATATGGATATTAAGTTGTATAAAGCTGGTTTGGCAATACTTTCCAATAGTTGTTAGATTAAGTGCGATAAACAGGGTCGCTTAATTGTAATGCTATTCCACATAATATATAAAGTTGTAAAAGCCATTTTTGTAATGTCGTTATTGTCATGGTATTGTTTGTTTTATGAAGTGTAGTAATACGGTGTTGATATATTATGATTTCTAATATTTTTATACTTTTAATAAAATTTCTATTAATTATTTTCATTTTATGTTACAAAAATGATAACTAACGGTGCAAATATTCGCACGGGTCATCTAGTATTTTTGGATTTTAATAAAAAAAATTTTTTGTTTTTAATAAATGAAAGAAATTCTTTTTATTTTATATTTTCTTCTATGACTTCAACCCATTTACTACGAACTTTGCCTATAACGAACTATTTTTTCTGGTCCCACGGAGTTCCTTATAACGGGGTTTGACTGTATTTATTTTTGTTTTATTTGCATTCTACGAACTCATATTTTTAATATTTTTAAAAGGTAAAAACGTAACAGTATTTTTATTATTTTCACATATTACGAGTCTTTTTTTTTATACTGAAAAATTTGTATTAAAAAATCGTTTAAAAAGGAATCTTCTTTTATGAGGTCAAGAGCTTCAGAGGACTTTTTAGGCAATTAAAGTTTAAACATAAGACATAATAATTCCTATTTCCTTTCTATCAATTGAATTTCGTTGTTACCTTTTAAGTCCCCTTTAAAGTTCTTGTTCACCATTAAACATTTCCCCTTTTTGCTTAACAAAAAATACAACTCTTTTCTATACGACCTATATTCACATACTCACCTTACTCACCATAAACAAAGGAGAGCATAAATAAAAAAATTTACCTCTACTTAGGGTTTATTTTACAACCACCCTCAAAATAAAATCACAAAAAAATTCTTTTTTTTTCTATTTAACGCACGCATACAAAAACAAAATTTTTGTTTTTGTTAAAATAGAAAAATAAAATAAGAGAATAAAGTAAGCACATGACTGTTACAACAACGCATACACTTCTAAACACAAAAACCTACAAATACTGAGCGGCTAACATTTGAACGAACTAAAACATTTAGATGAAGACAAAGCAAAAGCATACACTCACCTATACATACACATACAACGACATAAGCATAAAATCACAGTCGTTTGATTCGTCCTCCTCGAAATACTAGGGAGAGTGGCAAAAAAAAAAAGAAAAAAAAAATATGAAAACACAACCAAACACAGAAAAAAAAGGAAGAACAACAACAACAACCAATACTACTACTACAACTACCATAACGTTAATACACTAGTATTTGTGTTTTGTTTTTATTTAACAAAAAAAAAAGTTCAAAAACACATTGAAGAAAAGCCAAAAAAAAAACACACACACACACAAAGAAAGCAAGAGAAATCCAAACAACAATTCGTTTTACGAGCTTACGAAGTTGAAATAATAGGAAAAACGATGTCAACAAAACGAATACGAAACCAAAGGACAACGAATAGACTATAACGGCTTATGGCAAATCAGTTTAACGTCAACTTTACCGGCAAACGGTTGTAAAACAACGGAAGTCCATTTTTATTATTTTGGCAAAACGTAAAACGAATTAAAATTTTTAAAAGAAATTTCAAGCGAATGTAAATGAAAAAAAAAAAATTTTCATAAAAAGGAAATTGAAAAATAATTTAAAAAAAAAAGAGAAATAAATTATTTAAAATTGCTTTAAATAAATAATTGTGTGTGTGTGTATATGTGTGTTAAACAAAAAGATTTTATGTGGTAACCAGGAAAAAAAAAGAAATTAAATTTCAAAGGAAAATTGTGTAAGGAAAAAAAGTAACGTATTTTAGTGGGAAATCGCGTGTTCCCGCCATTTATGCTGATGGTTTGAAACTTCAAAAAAAAAGTAAAAAAGAAAAACGAAAATATTTTAAAATAATTGAGTGAATGATGTGACCAACTAGTTTTTTAAAAACCAATCAAATAACCATAACCTGGACCTTGATGTAGGATTTGATGGTGCAATAGGCAGGATTTGGAATAGCCACAGGCAATTACCATTAATTTGTAATATCAGTGTGCATTTAGGCTATTGCAATCCAGTCTACTACTAGCAAACTTCGTTTGCAAACACGACCTAATGATAAATCATCAATCACGTGTGCTTGACCTAATGAATATCAAATAATTTCGATATTAGGCTGGATAGTGCATCAGCAAACCATCAAGCTCCCATCAAGTCGTGCTTTGACGCTTTGTACAAATGTTAAGACGAAAAAATTACTCTTCTTAAGCCAACCACGAACCAATTTTTTGCACAAGTTTTTTCAACAGTTAGCCGGGTTATGCGGTTAGCCGGGTTATTCAGAACTACGATAATAATTTATAGAAATTTCAAGTTTCCTTAGACATAAATTGTCTCTGCAGTTCAGACTCTTTTTGCTTTTACAAAAGTTTGAATACAAATTTTCTCAACAAACACGATCCACGACCTGCTGATAAATCATCCATCACGTGTACTTGACCTAATGAATATCAAATAATTTTTATATTAGTCTGGATAGTGAATCCACAAACCATCAAGCTTCCATCAAGACGTGCTTGCAGGTCAAGTTTGCTAGTGTCATAAGCGCCTTGTGCCTATGTTAAGCCCAAAAAAATTATTCTTCTTAAGCCAACTACAAACCAATTTTTTGTGCAAATTTATCCAACAGTTAGCCGGCTTAAGCGGTTAAATAGTGCAATAAAACTTTGAAGAAATTTCTAGTTTCTTTAGACAAAACAGTTAACCGGCTTACGTGGTTCAGAACTACGATAAAAGCTTGTAGAAATTTCTAGTTTCTTTAGATATAAATTGTCTTTGCAGTCCAGAATCTTCTTGCTTTTACAAAAGTTTGGATGAAAATTTTCTCGTTATAATATATATGAAAATTAGACAGTTCTGCCAGTTCTTAAATACCAGTAAGGGAACCCAGTACTTCATACAATACAGGAATAGGCAAAGGTACATATCTGTTAAAGCTATCATCATACGATCAATTCCAATGGAGTCTGCATCTGAGTAGATGGAGAAAGCTTTCGTTCCGAAACAAGGCAACAAAACAGAAATTAAAACTCTATTAAAGAACATACGTATATAATTGGTCACTATAACCATTTATTCTAGGTTAGGATCCCAGGTTAAGACCTAACTTCTCACATGACTTATTTTCTGTGTTAATTTTAAAGAGTAGCATAGGGACCTACAGTTTAAAGTCAATTCTGAAAGACTCTTGCATAAAAAACAAGAAAAAAATCCGGGTGTGAACAAAGGATCCAGTAAAAACTAAGTAAGCTTCATAGATACTCATAGATACATACACAATTGGCCATTACAACCCTTCAGCCAGGACTACGACCACTTGTATTGAGAGTGTAAATTTTATACATGAGTGACGGGACCTATTGTTTAAAGTCGATCCCAAATGACAGATTTTTGAGAAGCTTTTCATGGCAATTTTATTTACTCCCCGAGTTTTTGCCAGAAATCTGCTGATAAGAAGTCACGAAGAAATATTTTCGTTTCGATGTCTGACCTGGGATTTGAACTCGAGCCTTACTTCTAATAAGGCAATACACTATCTATTAGGCTACAGTGCTTTAATATTTTCTTTCAATATCTCTTACAATAGTTATAGTTATGCTAATAAAGACCTTCAAAAATAATTCTCTCACAGTGAGAACAAATTCCATCAACAGCATTAAAGTCACTGAACCTTTTGATTGACTTCCTTTGGTAAACATTATTCACGTTAAGAAAACTATTCTACAATGGATCTTATAAACCAGATGCCCATAAATCTTTTTCCTTAGAAGTATTTCCCTAGAAAGTTTTAATAGAACCATCCATCTTTCCAATTATCGTACTCAATAACGGAAGACCCAGAAGTGCTCTTGTTCACTGGCCTTTTCGGTCGAGCAATTTCACGCCTCTGGATTACTATTCATTGGACTATCTTAAGTCACGTATCTATATATGTCAGTAAACCAGCAACTCCTGAAATATTTGAAGTCAATATCCAAGTCATCATTATTCAAATACATACATAATTGGCCATTACAACCCTTCAGTCTGGATTATTGACCTAGATTCTCATTATTTTAATACGCAGAAATTTTATTAAACTAGACGAGGTTCTCTCCGAAATTAAGCTGATTGTTGTGCAAACACTAACTTATGTTAGGAACTTACTTTCTTGCTTAATCGGTGATTACAACACTTTAGTGAAGATTACGACATTACTTCTCACACTACCCATATTTTATGTGCTAACTTTGCCCATGAAGTACAAAATCCACCGCTTAAAGTCGTCACCGAATGACAGACTTCTGGAAAACTTTTCATGTCAATTTTATTTACTCTCTTCCAAGGATCAGTAAGGAATCCCCTTTAGATGTAAAGATATTAAGTCCCTTTTTTCTTTCCTGATAGGATAGTGTAACTCTCTAGCAACTCTCAACTACTTACAACTAATTTCGTACCTATAGGATAGCACTTCTGGCATAAAGCTTTTGCCACCCTATAGTCTAATCTATACCTCAATACACGATTAGTAATGAATCGAATCTTGTTTCAATAATTTTAAAAAAAGAAACCTATCGATGATTTGGACGACCTCTTTTCTATTGTAACTTCCAAAGGTGATCTTGGTGTTGCAATTTCATTGCCAGTCAGAATAAGCAGGTACCCAGCATAATATAATTCGATAATTTGCACATAAGGCCACTTAGCAAACTTTAACATTTGTAGACCGAATATGCCTGCTGTGCTATGAAATTTCTCCCAAAAACGTTTGCTCTTCTGCTATTCTACATATGTTTCCTGACTAGTTTTCTGGCTAGTTTCCTAGCTAGTTTCGTAAACTTAACAAACCCTAGAATTTCAATGCAAATGACTCTACATTCCTTTGGAAGACCTAACGAAACCCTGATCTTGGTTCAATAGCCATCAGAGATCAGCAATAAGTATTCCAAATGATAAATAGATTCTAGTCATACTTATAATTTCTGATACTTATTCATACTTATTTGAATATCATATTCATACTACTCATACTCAAAGTTGGAAGTACTCGAAGTATTCATACTTAACAATACTCATGATCTTGTTGATTTCGACTATCATTTACATGAATCACAAAATAAATATGATTCGCATAAGAACACCACAATACTCGTTAGAAAGTTGTGTGTTTGCTTTGCGTGCTGTCTTTTTCTTTATTCTTTTTTGTAAATGCAACAACAACTAGGACTATAAATTTTATTGAATGATTCGAGTCATTAGTATTAGAAGTATTTTTTTAAATTTCTGAATCTGAATGAGTAGGCGTATGAATCAAACATATTTCGAATGTTATGAGTTTGATGTCAACGTTGTACTCATACTCATTGCTACTTATACTTATAAATCAACGTTGTTGTGAGAACGAATGAATCAGTGTAGTTAAGTTTCAGTATTGTTGACTTACTTATACTCAAAATTACATAAGTACTTATGAGTAGCGAAAAAACGATTAATTGTTAATCTCTGAAACGTTTTTGAATATAACTCAGATATCGCAGAGATTATTTGACTTTATACAGAGTTCCCTATCACATAACACACATACATACATATATTATTGGTCAATGCAACCCTTCACACACTACTTATGTTGTGTGCGTTAATTTTATTCATGAGTAGCGGAACCTATAGTTTAAAGTCGACTACGAATGACAGATTTTTTTTTTTCTGAGAAGCTTTTCATGGCAATTTTTGTACTCAGAGTTTTGGCCAGAAATCTGCTGAGAGGAAGTCGCCAAAGAAATATTTTCATATTTTCGCTTTTGAAGTCTAACCTGGGATTTGAACTCGGACCTTAAGCCTAATACTCCAACACACTACCTACTAGGCATCCAGTTAAAAATGAGGCGATGTAATATGTTACATAGGCAGTTGAAATCACTTCAATCCGCCAGTCGTTATGAGTGCCGGTTTTGTGCTTTAAACTACATCGGGCGAGATATAACTGATCATTACGACCCTTCATTAAAGATTACAACCTAGCTTCCCACATAGGGTTGCCAGATTCCGATTTGCAAATAGCTGGACATTGGGTTTTAACAAGCTGGACAAAACAAAAAAAGCTGGACATAAAAAAAACTGTGATTAACACAAACTACAAAATTCGAAGTCGCCGTGGTCCAGTGGGTAGTGTGTTGGCTTATTAGACGAAAGGCCCGGGTTCGAATCCCAGGTCAGACATCAAAACGAAAAAAATATTTCTTCGGCGACTTCCTCTCAACAGATTTCTGGCAAAAACTCTGAGAGTAAAAATTGCCATGAAAAGCTTCTCAAAAATCTGTCGTTCGGAGTCGACTTTAAACGGGACCTACACGCCACTCATGTATAAAATTAACGTACACAACACAAGTGGTGTGAGAAGCTAGGTCGTAATCCTGACTGAAGGGTTGTAATGGCCAATTATGTATGTATGTATGTATGTATGTATGTACAAAATTCGAAATAGTTGGAGACAAAACTAAAAAAATTTCTATTAGAAACTGGGCAAGCATGAAAAAAACTGTACAAGCTGGCAACCCTATACTTTGTGTGTGAAAATTTTATACATGAGTGGCGGAACCTAGAGTTTAAAGTCGACTTCAAATAATAGATTTTGGAGAAACTTTTCATATTTTTTTTATATTTACTCTCAAAGATTTTGTTTGAAATCTGCTAAGAGAAAATCGTCGAGGAAAATATTTTTTTGTATTTTGATATAGTGGAAAAGTTCTGGCCTTAGGTCTAATAACCCAACCAACTATTTACTAAGTTACGGCGATTTCAGGCGAGATACACTATCCATTAAAGCAAAGACCTACAACAAAAAATCTTCTGATGTAGTTTGAAATAAATTTGATGCACAAGCTCTCGATCATAAGAAATATGAAAAAAAAATCTTGGAATCTTTGCCAAAAAGACCATCAAAATCCTACAAATAACATGTGGTCCCCTCTTTTCAGTTTTTTTTTTTGTTTCTTTGTTGTTAACAAACATGTTCTTTATTTTGTTGTTTTTTTTTCATATGTTTTCGTCTTAAATTGTTATTATTGTAATGAAAATCCTTTTATTTTTTTTTTTTGTTGTTTTTGTTTTGGTTTGTTATTTATAAAGAGCAGAACATATATTTTCAAAGCATTATTCTAATGGTGCATTTCGTGATTTTTGTAATTATCATGAGAGAGTATGAAACCAAAACAAAGAAACTCTACTGAACAGAGCCGTACTGAACTGTGCTGGACTCTATTATTTCAAATGATTTTTTTTGTTGCTCTAGTTGTTGTTGTTGTTTTTATTATTATTGTTTTATTTAAAGTACTTAAAGAGTATTTATTTCACATAATAGCAGAGACGGACGGATGGGCATTTTATTTTTAATACAATATCCTAGCCAAACAATAGAGAACCACTTCATTCTATGCTAATTTGGCGAAAGCAAAACACAACATACTTGCATAGAAACAACAACTAAAACAACAAATCTGTATGAATAAATATACACACACAGCCATACTTACATACATAAACCATTGACTTTTACCAGCCGCCAATATGAACACCGTCTGGTTTTATTCTTGCAGTTGTTGTTGTTGTTGTTGGTTAGTTGGTTTTGGTGGCCATTTGGTTTCTATTTTTTTTTTAATTTTTTTGGGTTTTTTTTTCTGGTCAATTCGTTTGGTTTGATAGTTGATATGCGTGTTTTTAACCCGCGAAAAAAAGAAATTCAAAATTATTTTGTGGAAAACCTCTATTAATACATACGTACCAGCAAACCATTTAAAGAAACGAAATATGAGTGTACGTTCAGCTTTACACAGACAAATATTTTCTTTAACAATGAGATAACCCAGTGAAAGTAGCAGAAGCTTATGCTCTAACAACAATATTTTTTAGGATTGCAGTTGGCTTGCAAGGACTATTCAATTTATTTGGACTTCATAACGGCAGACATTTGGAAATCTCCAACTACACCTCCAATGTCAGTCAAAGCTATAATCTGTAGGCAGATAAAGGTTCAATTAGTCGTGACTTTACCATAACGCTGTAGTCGTAACATAATCCATAACCGTAAATTTACTATTAGCAGCAATCAGTGCTGCCATGGCCATAAACATGTAATAAGTAAACAAAAAAAAAAATTTCTATACATATAAGTAAATTCAGCAAACAGCTGTTTATGGTTATGGCAAAAAAACAAAATTCAATTGGTACATATCGTTATGACTATGGCATTATGGTAAGCCACCTACAATCGAAAACAGTGATGTCCATAAAGTTGGTTAAAACAGCTGATTTATATGGTTATGGCTAAGTCACGACTAATTGAACCTTAAGCGGGTAGTGGCATAGTAGTAGAGAGTATAAATCTCAACTCAAACGTTTCCAAAAATGTAAACAAATATTCCCCTTTCGGCCACCTCTTCTTTGCAATCTTTTAGCAAAATCTCAGAGATTTACATACAACGTCAACGTTTTTTAAAGTCGCCGTGGTCTAGTAGGTAATGTGTTGGCTTCTTAGACGTAAGGCCCAAGTTCGAATTCAGACATCAAAACGAAAATATGAAAATATTTCTTCTACGTCTGCCTCTCAGCAGATTTCAACCAAAAATTCTGAGTGTAAAATAAAATTGCCATGAAAAGTTTCTCAAAAAAAAAAATAATCTGTCCTTCGGAGTCAACTTTAAAACTGTAGGTCCCGTCACTCATGTATAAAATTAGTGCTGATAACACGAGTGGTATGAGAGGCTAGGACATTGTACAATGGCTCAATTCGACCTCCGGATACTGTACTTGACACAGTTGACAGCTACACGTCCTCTAACCTAACCTAACCTAATACAACGTGAAATCTGTTTTATTTTACGACTGCATAATCTTATTGGCAACTTATTTTACCTAATAAATTTCAAGTGTTTCTAATCCATGGAATAGGACAGATACTAAACATAAAATGCCCTTAATTCTCCAGATATTAAAGCTTCTTAGCATTAGAAAATTAAAGTGGTAAAATCATACCTAAACTGCTAGTTGAACTCTTTCCCACATTTCCCATATAACGGGCGGTAATATCCAAGCATTAGCTTAATGAAGTATAATTTTTATATTGTCTAGGTATTCACCTTTTTTGATGTAGCCCTTCAAGAAAAGTTCTAACGACATCAAATCGCATGATATTGGAAAACAATTGAGGCCTCTACTACGTGAAATTAGTTTTTCTGGAAACTTCTCATAAAATAATGCCAAAATTGCTAGTGTTGGGAGACTCACAGTGGTGTTTAGCTAAAGACACATACTAATCAGGCCAGACTTTTCAATTTCAGGCCAAGATGTTGATTATCAGAGAGCCATAGTGCTCTATGCTAATTGAAATGTTTATTCCAACGTAATTTTCGTCAAAAGTAAGGTGTAATAACATCTTTACACCACAATAATGACCACAAAATTACTTTCTCCGAATGGAATGGAATGAAGATTGGCATTACTTTTATCACTTCAGGGTTCTTCAAGGTCCTTTTGCGTTCAATTGCGTATTAACGAAATCATCTTCACAGCTAAAGAAAATTTTATTCCAGAACCCAATTAGCACGTATTCGGTATACATACCTTGCAACCCATCAGATCATTATGACCTAACTTCTCACACCACTTATGTCGTGTTAGGTAATTTTATACATGTCGACTCTGAACTACAGATTTTTGAGAAGCTTTTCATAGAAATTATTTTTTCTCTCAGAATTTTTGCCAGAAATTTACTTATATGCAGTCGCCAAAGAAATATTTTTTCGCAATATCATTTTGATGTCTAACCTGGGCTTTGAACCCTGGCCTTACGTCAAATATGCCGACACACTACCTTCTAGACTGCGGCGACTACAAATGAATGATCAGCCGATGTTATTACAATGCAGGCTTGCCTTTATGGCGATGCACATTCAGCTACAAAATAATTCATAATGAGACAAAGAATGGAAGCAATTCGTGAGAACGCCATGGAATCAAAAAACTCAACACAGTTTCTTTAGCTGAAGCGATATTTATACTGACCATGATCACATCAATTATGACTTAGTTAGAATCACAACCCAACTTCTCCCACGACCCATGTTCTTTGTGTTAATTTTATACAAGCGCGGCGAGACCAACAATTTTAAATCGACTTTGAAAGAGAGAGTTTTGAGAAACTTTTCGTAGCAATTTTTTTACTCTTAGAGTATTTACTAGAAGACTTTTGAGGAATCGTCGCCGAAAGAATTGTAGTTTTTTGGCATATTGTTTTTATGTCCGCAATGTTTGAGTTGGTGCTCGAACCAAGTCTCTAATCTAATAGAGCAATATACAACATAATAGATCATAGCGATTTCATGAACTCTTCTCTTATGTCATTATTTAAGCATAATTGTGGTGCTTGCTTTTGGCTAAGATTACCCATATTTTTTATGGGTTTATCTCTTTATATTATTGATTCAAATACGTACTATTCACTGTAATTACTACATACGAGTACATAACTGATGACTACAACCAGAAATCAGCAATGAATCGTTTTTCACGTTACTCATAAGCACTCATGTAATTTTGAGTATGAATGAATCAACAGAATTGAAATTCAACTATTCTGATTCATTCGTACTCGCTACAACATTGATTTATAAGTATAAGTAGCAATGAGTCATGAGTACAACGTTGACATCAAACTCTTAACTTTCGAAATATGTTTGATTCATACGCCTACTTATTCTGATTCATAAATTTAGAAAAACACTTATAATACTTATAACTGATTCGAGGGATTCGAATCATTCATCAAAATTTATAGCCTTTGTTGCTGTTGCATATACAAACAAAGAAGAAAGGAAGGAGAAAGACAACAAGCAAAGTATGCACACAATCTTCGTATGAGTATAGTAGTGTTTGTACGTGAATCATACTCATTTTGTGCTTCGTGTAAATGTTAAGTAGAGACGAGTCGAAATCAACAAGATCTTTAATATTGTTAAGTATGAATACGACGAGTAATTCCAACTTTGAGTATGAGTAGTATGAGTATCAAAATAAATGAATGATTCGAATCTACTCATCGTTTTGTATACTTATTGCTGATCTCTGATTACAACCCTTCAGTTAGGGCTACGACGTAGGTTTTTACAACATTTATATTGTGTGCGTTAATTTTATACTTCTGTGGCGGGCTTCACAGTTTAAAGTCGACGACGAACAACAAATTTTTGAGACACTTTTCATGGTAATTTTTTTTACTCTCAGAGTTTTAGCCATAGGAAGTTGCCGTAGAAATATTTCTTCATATTTTAATTTTGTTGAAGAAGCCTGCACTACCTACTTGAACTACATCACTGTATTCACTTGCAATAAATTACTTAGTATTTAATTTCATTTTATTTTATTTTTAATTTTAATTTTACAATTTTAATTCCAATTAAATTTAATCATTATAATTAAAAATAGTTTGCTTTGTATTTGAAGTTTTCTTTTAGTTTTATTTTACTTTTAATAAAATGGTTTGTTGGGTTATCCCAGGTATTTTTACCTTCTGTCTGCAGTGTTATTTCAATGCATATTTATGCAGCCCCATATACATCGTAATGTTATTATTGTCAATTTTTTGTTGTTGTTGTTGTTGGCGGCGTTTTTTGGTTTTGCAGCTACTGGTGCTGTGTTTAATTTAACAATATCGTACCATAAACATACACATGCATACACATACATATGCAAATGCATATGCAAACACTGACATAAAGTCATAAAAATATAATGAGCCTTAAATACCAGAGAAGTGTGTTGTTTGTGGCTAGAGAGAGAGAGAGAGTGTACATGTGTTTGTATTAGGGAAAACGACCTGTAAAAAGAGAGTGAGAGTAAATGTCGTTGTTGTATTTGTGGTTTTTTTATTTCTTTTTTCACTTTTTTCTGGTTTGTAAACATATTGCCAATGCTACAGTTTTTTTGGCTGCTGTTAAATATTTGTTGCTGTAAACAATAATAAAACATACACAAACACTAAAGCAATATTCGTTCATATTCGTATACGCAAAATATCAGAAATTGCATGCCATATGCCTAGTATGAATGTACGTTGGGGCATTGTTATGTGCATTGTGTATGCGTGTATTATTGGCTGCCAATACATGCATGCATTCAAATTAATTAATTAAATATGTATTAGTGACATTGATAGAAATATTTCTACCAAAATAGCGGTGGCCAATTATATTTTGTAGCATTAATACACTGCGAGAAAGAAGAGAGTGCCTTACGTAGTGATTTCAAAACCAATTTTATTGTTTTCAAGCTGATGTTGGAATAAAATTTCTTCAGGAAAATATTTTTTTAAATTTTCTTCTTATACAAAGTAAAATCCAAAGTGAAACTAATGAAAAAAAAAATTAATTTTTCTTTCCAATCTGTTTTTCAAGTGTAGATTTTATGAAAAATAGCCGCCGTAAGAAATTTTTGTACAACCAAAGTCAATTAATTTATTTGTTGTGATTAAAATTATAATAATGCGCAGGCATTTTGTGTAAAAACTGATTATAGTATTAATTGTTGAAAGTAAATGTTGAAATATTTCATTAATTTAAAATAACAACAGACAATAAACATACAATAAATATTTGCAACGATTAATTTTGAATTTCACAAGATATAACGTAATAGATGCCTTAAATATTTTAGAATTTTTAATTTATAACGAAAACAAAAAAAAATTAATAGCGTTAACAATGATAAATAATTAGCCTGCAAAGACAAATTGCACTAGTGGCAATGTAGTCCTTATACATAACTCATCATTGTCGTCAATCACCTGGTAATATTGCTAGCACAACATTATTGGGATTACATAGACAGTAGCAGAGATTAGCAATGAATCGTTTTTCCTCTACTCATAAGTACTAATGCAATTTTGAGTATGAATGAATCAATAGAATTGAAATTCAACTACTCTGATTCATTCGTACTCGCTGCAACATTGATTTGTAAGTATAAGTAGCACTGAATATGAGTACAACGTTGACATCAAACACACAACATTCGAAATATGTTTGATTCATATGCCTACTCATTCTGATTCATAAATTTAAAAAATACTTATAGACTTGTAAGTGATTCGAGTGATTCTCATTCGTCAAAATTTACAGCCTTTGTTGTTGTTGCACATACAAACAAAGAAGAGTGGAAAGGCAAAGACAACAAGCAAAGCATACACACAATCTTCTTGTGAGTATAATAGTGTTCGTACTCGAATCATACTTATTTTGTGCTTCATGTAAATCTTAAGTAAAGACGGGTCAAAGTCAATAACATCTTGCGTATTGTTAAGTATGAATACGACGAGTACTTCCAACTTTAAATATGAGTAGTATGATTATGATATCAAAATGAGTATTAATGCGTATAAGTATCTAAAATTATAAGTATGGCTCGTACCTACTCATCGTTTTGAATACTTATTGCTGATCTCTGGACAGAAGACCGTTTGGTAGCCAAGTAGTCTAGCAGGCAGTGTGTTGGTTTATTAAACGATTTGGATCCCGCATTCCACTTGTGAGACAGATTAGACAGATCTGGTGTGTTATGGATATGCATACATACATAATGGGCCATTACAACCCTTCAGTCAGGATTACGACCTAGCTTCCCATACCACTTATGTTGTGTGTATTAATTTTATACATGAGGAGCAGGAGCTACAGTTTAAAGCCGACTCCGAACGCCATATTTTTGAGAAGCTTTTTCATTTCAATTTTATTTACTCTCAGAGATTTTTTCCCAGAAATCTACAGAGAGGCAGTCGTAGAAGAAATATTTATTTTCATATTTTCATTTTGAAGTCTAAACTGGGGCCTTTCCTCTAATTAGCCAATACACTACCTACTAGACTACGGCGACTTCCATGGATATGTGTAAAACAAATACTTCGTTAAACCTAATGAACTGTAATGGCCTCTAGATAAACGCAACTTCTGCAGCTGTTTAAGCCACTATGTTCGCTCTTATTGTCTGGCTCTTGGGAGGCTAGGACTAATGATTTAAGGCATCCAGATTTTATTTAAAAAAATATTTCTAGCAAAGGTGATTTGAATCAATTTCTTCATAAAGCTATCGGAATGGCTAGGAGGTGCCATATAGCAATTGTAATTGTATAAAGGAATAAATAAAATTGGTATTGCAACCGGACTTTGTTATCATTGTATTGCTGCACTAGATGCGTCTTCACACAAGACTGACTGAACTTTACTAACTCACTCACATTGCCTTGCCTTTCATATGGCAGGGTAAACTGTCTGATGAATGTACTTAAAGGCGAATGTTCATGAATTTGCCTTCTTGATATCTTTAATAATCGTTGTTTACGTTTATTATTGTATTGTTGTTGTATACCTTTGTTGATATATTTTTGTTTACTTGTTTACAATTTTTTATGCTGCTGTTTGTTGTTGTATTTTTGTTTATAATTTTACTGTTAAGCGATGTTTAAGCAAAACACCAGTATTTGGATTTTGATTTTCTTTAATCTGCTATCTGTTCTGGCATCTGTTTGAACAGCATTAATAGCACGTTTCACTGACTTTATAATAAAATAAACTGCACTTCTTTTAAGAATGCTTCGCAAACTACTTCAGTGTCTGTAAAGTAGTTTCTTTCATTTATTTATCTTTTATTTTTATTAACTTTTTCATAAAGCATTCGTATTAACATGTTTGCCTACTGGCACAAAAATGTATTACAGGCTTATGAGTGTTGTTGCCAAAATATGCACTCGAATATTACACTGAGAAGCGGGTGGCTCATGTACATGCAACAAATTGTTAATTGTGTTATTCGCCAGCTTTTCTTTTCCTTTTTTCTTTTTTATAATATTAGCAACTGTATTGTGTTTAAATAGCTTTTCTGTCAGTATTTAGTTAGTAATTTACACAAATTTAACACGCACATTACTTTAATCACATTTAAATTTTACTTTGTAGTGTAACGAACGAACGAATTATAAAAACTTTTTCAAATGCTAAGCAAAATACCAGAGGAATGAATGAAAACAAATTCTTTTCAAGGGTTTCAATTTAATGTCTAAAATTGAAGGACTTTAAGCAAAATTTATATGCAATCGTAATGGAATATATACACACACACACAATTGGTCTTTATAACCCTTTAGTCAGGATTACAACCTAGCTTCTCACATCACTTATGTTGTGTTCTTTAATTTTATACATGAGTGTCGGGCCCAACAGTTTAAAGTCGAGTTTTAAGAAGCGACAGATTTTTGAGAAGCTTTTCATGACAATTTCATTTACTCTCAGAGTTTTGCCAGACATCTGCTGTAATTAAAAATGAGTCTTACGTCTAGTTCTAAATTAATTTTGCATAGCTGGAAGAAGGCAGCCTCCTATTATGAGCTCATGTTTAAGTCAAAATATTCATCAAATTCGTTTCACTGAATATTTTCTCTTACTAAAATTAAAAACACGCATTTAACGGATGTGGACGGATATAGATGGATATAGACGGATTTAGACGGATATAGACGGATATAGACGGATATAGACGGATATAGACGGATGTAGACGGATATAGACGGATGTAGACGGATATAGACGGATATAGACGGATGTAGACGGATATAGACGGATGTAGACGGACATAGACGGATATTAATGGATATGTGCGTTTATAGACGAATATACATAAATACATACATAATTGGTCATTACATCTCTTCAGTCAGGATTACAACCTATCTTCTCACACCATTTATGTTGTGTGCTTTAATTTTATGCATGAGTGGCGGGACCTACAGTTTAAGGTCCACTCCGAACGACAAATTTTTGAGAAGCTTTTCATGGCAATTTTTAACGTATTATCAGAGTTTTCTAGAAATCTGCTGAGAGGAAGTCGCCGAAGAAATACTTTCATATTTTCGTTTCGATGTCTGACCTGGGATTTGAATTCGGGTCTTACGTCTAATAAGCCAACACATTACCTACTAGACTATGGCGACTCAATGGAATATGCGTTGATAATGTCAACATTATGAAGAAGATTTCTGTGTGAGAATATATCCCACTTGCATGAAAATGAATGCGCAGGTCCTGTACAGAAAAGGTCAGACATGCCATAGTAATGTGCAAGAGCTTTTGAAGAAAATTTTGGGATACAATCCAGGAATCATGCACTGGATGTACACCATAATAAGAAAACAAACAGTAAACTATGGGAAAAATTACACTACAATTCGGAAAACAGTTCCATGGGGGTTGACCACGATACAGAGACTACCCCGTGTATTAGTATAATACAGACAATGTGAATCTATGCTACAGCAAACTAAAGTAAGTAAGAGTAGTAAAGGGAAAATCTGAAGATTTCACGGTTCGAAAAAGATTTCACATTTGACTTTATCCGATGAATAATTGGATGACATTTAATGGAAAGTGTAAACCATTTGCATAAAAGGCTCTACAGGGTATCTTTGTTGTAAAACCGGAATGAAAAGCATATGCAAATATCGTACAGTTTATAAGCATATTCAGATCACCTAAAACCTAAAACTTTTGTTTGACGAGAGCTCCTACCATACACTAAAATGGTCTTGTAGCCCTCAATTTCATTATCATGCTCGCAACCACTTATTTCGGCGATAAGAGGATAGTAAGCTATGCCTTCAAAGATGGACCTTTACTGCTCAGTTGTTGGACTTATCATAGTCTTTATAATACCCTTAAACCTTTTTTTTTTATAAAACCAGCACACAGGGTATGACCCCTACTCATGCAGTGTATTGTGCAGGTTTTAGGAAAGATGGAAAGTGGGAGGATGCAAACGGTAAGGAAATGAGTTACTGCTGGTGACTATAAAATGGCCAGTGCTATACCTTCACCATTAGACAGTCTACAGCAATCGTCCCCAAGAAGCCCGCAGTTTCTGGCACCATTTATGTTGTGTGTCTTAATTTTATACGGAAGTGGCGGTTTAAAGTCGACTCCGAACGGTAGATTCTTGAGAAACAAGAAGAGAAAGAGAAAAAATCGCCGAAAAAATACTTTTTTTTGTATTTTTTATTTTATTTTTGATGTCTGGTCTTAAACACTGTTTTGGTTTTCTCTGAAATAACCAAATGATACAGACTCCTCTTATAAAAGTGCATGAATTTGTAATAGCATTGCGGCATGGAAACTATCTCTACGATTTCGTTCAGTATTTTCGATTCACAATGTGATATTTTACTGAAATCAATTAAGGACATCTCGTGACAGTTGTTCTTCCTAACTAAAATTCTTTTGTAATGAAAATATTTTCTTTTTCTATTTTTCTTCATTCAAGATTTCTATGATTTCCTTGATAATACCATAGTTGACTGTCTTAACCTTTTATGGAAAGAAGTGTAATTAAAAATATGAAATATTTCATAATATGTGATGTCAAGTAGAGATTAATTTTCATTCTATTCTTAAATATATTCCTGGAAAATTAAGAAAATTTAAAGGCATTTTGTTAAAGCAGACTGCCAATGATGTAAGGTTTGTCTAAAAAAAAAAAAAGTTTAAAATAAGGAAGTGAATTTTGAATTAGAAAATAAATCGAAAAATAGTTTTCGTCATTTGATAAAAAAACATTTTGTTGGACGTTCTTCCAGTGATTGTGCGATTGTGAAATCAGTTATCAGAATTTGTTTGCTTTTTTTTCTAACAGTTTTTCGATTTCGTAATAGTCGCCGTGGTCTAGTGGGTAGTGTGTTGGCTTATTAGACAAAAGGCCCGGGTTCGAATCCCAGGTCAGACATCAAAACAAAAAATATTTCTTCGGCGACTTCCTCTCAGCAGATTTCTGGCAAAGACTCTGAGAGTAAAAATTGCCATGGAAAGCTTCTTAAAAATCTATCGTTCGGAGTCGACTTTAAAACTGTAGGTTGCGCCACTCATGCATAAAATTAACACACACAACATAAGTGGTGTGAGAAGCTAGGTCGTAATCGTAACTGAAGGGTTGTAATGGCCAATTATGTATGTAATAAGGCACTAGTAATAAGGCGCGTTATACAAGTCGAAATTTCGCGTTGTAATGAAACTTTAGAAGCACCGCGTTATACGAGGGATACCTGTAATTTAATTTGGGGAGGAGCTGCTTAGGTTGTTGTCTTGACTTTTTCTGTTTTGCCTTCAATATAATCGTTTTCAACTTGGCAGCTTTCAGTTGTCTGTCGTCTATGTGTTTATGCGTTCAAGTTGCTCGTAGTTTAACGCTGTTTCGTTTAGCGCTGGAACTTTCGGGTTATGCGGGGTCTTACTGTAATGACCAATTATGTATGTATTGTTTAGGGCAATATTTTGATAATGATTGTCGAAATCGTTTAGTTAGATTTGAGGCATCTTTTATATTTGGGGCATCTACCAAGTGCAGTTTTCTTGTAAAAGCTATCGTTGTCTACCACTTTTACGAAAGAAAATTTCGCAATACCTACCATCCTTTACATGACATGAAGTAGAGTGTCCCATAGTCGTAGAACTTAACCCTCTCAATAACTACTCAATTAATTTTAATCATATTTATAATGCATAATAAAAATTTATGAAATTAATATGAATATTATAAAAATAAATCTACATTTAACTGATTTTCTATAGTAAAAAAAAAAAGAAAAAAAAATATTGTGTTTAAAAATAATGAAATTTATACAATAATTTTAATGCAATAATAAAAAAAAATAAAATAAAAAATATTTTAAAATAATAAAAAAAAGAAAGAAAGAGAAAATATGGCCACAACAATTGTAAATAAATTAATTTATTTTGAAATAAGCGGTGGCGGTGGCAGCAGTAGCAGCACTAGTGGCAGTGGCATTAAAAATATTCACAATATGCCTACACAACCAATAGCGACGTTTTTATTCATATTGATACTGATGTGCCACAGAAGTCATTTTCATGCCATCGAAACAGCTGCCGATGTATTAAGTAAGTGTGTTGTATAGTGTAGTATTATAACCTCTAGTAAATAAATTTATTAAAAATTAAAATATTATTGCGCTTATTATGATTAATATTAAATAAATTTTATAATTTTATAAAATAAATTCATATTTTTCATATTAAAATTCCAAAATATCATGAAACCATATAAAATCATTTGACTTTAGAGAACCTTTAAATCATTTGTTCTCTCTCTCTTTAATTAATTCATGGTATTTTAATTTAATATTTTATTTTTATATTTATATTTGTATACAAAATAAACTACTGTTTAAACTAATTATAGACTTTATATGTACATACCTGGGCCATCCATCACTGAGGCGTGTAAATTATAATCAATTAAAATGCTTAAAATATTAATCAGTTCAACTAATTACAAAGGATATTAAATAAACACTTTACTTTAATTTTCAATTAAAATAAACAGCAAAATGAAATATTAAAAATTCTTCAAGCATAACATAAATACGATTAACCCTTAATATGTAATAAAACGATATTAGGGTACCAATAACGTACTAGCTAAAGAAATTAACCTTAACCCTTGTGAAAAATTCAGTATTTTGTTGCCCTTATTAAATAAGCAATTTCAAGCTTTTCTATCACCTTAATCATATTCGTTCATATTCGTCTATATCCGTCCATATCCGTCCGTATGCATCTGTATCCGTCTATATCCGTCCAAACACGTCTATATCCGTCCAAACACGTCAATATCCGTCTATATCAGATTATATACGCCTATATCAGTTTATATCAGTCTATATCCATCTATATAAGTCTATATCCATCTATATCTGTCTATATACATCCGTCTATATCCGCTTATATCAGTCTATATCCATCCATATCCATCTGTATCAGTCTATATACATTTATGTCAATCCATATCCCTCTATATCAGTCTGTATCAGTCTATATCAGTCTATATCTGTTTATATCAGCCTTCTATAAAAGTTGCCGTAGTCTATTAGGTAGCCTGTTGGTTTATTTGACAGTCTGTATACATTCATGTCAGTCTATATTCGTCCATATTCGTCCATATCCGTCTATATCAGTCTGTATCAGTCTATATCCATTTATGTCAGCCTTCTATAGAAGTCGCCGTAGTCCAGTAGGTAGTATGTTGGCTTATTAGACTGAAGGCCCGAGTTCAAACCCCAGGTCAGACATCAAAATGTTAATATGAAAATATTTCTTCAGCGACTTTATCTCAGCAGATTTCTGGCGACAAAACTGAGAATAAATAAAAAATTGCTATGAAAAGCTTCTCAAAAATCTGTTGTTCGAAGTCGACTTTAAACTGTAGATCCCGCCACCCATATATTAAATTAAATGCACACAACATAAATGGTGTGCAAAGCTAGATTGTAATCCTGACTGAAGAGTTGTAATGACCAATTATGTATGCATTTATGTATATTCGTATATAACCGTACATATCCGTCTAATTCCATTTATATCCGTCTATAGCAATCCGTACCAGTCTATCTCCATTTATGTCAGTCTATATTCGTCTATATCCGTCCATATTCGTTTATACCAGTCCATATCCATTTATATCCGTCCATATCCGTCTATGTTCGTCAATATCAATCTGCATCAGTTTTTATCAGTCAATATCAGTATATATCAGTCTATATCCATTTATATCAGCCTTCTATAGAAGTCGCCGTAGTCTATTAGGTAGTCTGTTGGCTCATTAGACTGAAGGCCCGAGTTCAAACCCCTTGTCAGACATCAAATGAAAATCTGAAAATATATCTTCGGCGACTTCATCTCAACAAATTTCCGGCGAAAACTCTGAGAATAAATAAAAAATTGCCCTGAAAAGCTTCTCAAAAATCTGTCGTTCGGAGTCGACTTTAAACTGCAGGTCCCTCCACTCATGCACAAAATTAACGCACGCAACATTAATGGTGTGAGAAGATAGGTTGCAATCCTGACTGAAGAGTTGTAATGACCAATTATGTATGTATTTATGTATATTCGTCTATAACCGTACATATCCATCTATATCCGTCTATATCCGTCTACATCCGTCTATATCCGTCTATATCCGTCTATGTCCGCTCACATCCGTTAAAGCGTGTTTTAATTTTAGTAAGAGAAAATATTCAGTGAAACGAGTTTGATAAATATTTTGACTTAAACATGAGCTCATAATAGGAGGCTGCCTGCTTGCAGCTATGCGAAATTATTTCAGAACTAGACGTGAGACTCATTTCTAATTATAGTTTCTAGCGGCAAGGAATGCTGATCTTTTGTGTATTTCCTACTAACATCCTGTGAATCATAGTCTCATAACCACATGTAATCAAGAGAAGCAAAGCTGTGCTATGCAGAGAAACAAATCTGTACTGCTTGGTACGAGTGTCTGATGAAATCTATCTAGGCTGTCTTATATGCAATGTTCTTTAACCTCACTTTACGCAGTACTTCTTACGTCGAGATCTAGGCATTAACTTACTATTTATCGCAACTTCTGCAGAAATCGAAAGCGAGAAACTTCAATTATGAAATCATATTTCTTATAAGTTGGGCTTATTAGACGCAGAGGCGAAATTCAAATCCTAAATCTCTCAAACAAAATGGAAACAAGACCTGTGGAAAACTTTGAGAGTAATAACCTAGTTTCTCACACCACTTATGTTGTGTGTATTAATTTTATACATAAGTGGCGGAACCTACGGTTTAAAGTCGACTTCGAACGATAGGTTTTTGAGAAACTTTTCATGGCAAGTTCATTTGCTCTCAGAGTTTTCGACAGATATCTGCTGAGAGAAAATCGCCGAAAAAATATTTTTTGTATAGTGTTTTTATGTCTGGCCTAGGGCTCGAAACCTGGCTTTACGTCTAATAAGCCAACGCACTACCTACTAGACTACGGCTGGTATGAAACTTATCTCAAAAATCTGTCATTCGAGGTCGACTGTAAACTCTAGGTCCTGTCAGAAAATTAACACACACAATTAAAGGCCTGAAATGATCAATTAAGTAAGTAAATAAGTTGCCTTCGATTGCAATATTGTGGCTAGAAAGCCGCTAAGTTATTGTGCTGCAAGCATCATGAATTGTTACCCTAAAAACTAGACACAAGACTTATTACGCTCTGCAGTTTCTAGCAGCGAGAAATGGTGATGTATTTACTTCCTTCCACTTGTAATCAAGTGAGTTTCCCATCCTCGGGCACTCAATATGTTTTGTGAATGAAGTAACTAGTCGAGATCTCTTTCCTATATTTTCAATAGGAAGGAATAATGTGAGCAATGGGTACGTAAATTATTGCATTTGACGCAATAAATCGATTGTGGCATGAGATATGTGGCAAGTTGCACCATCCTGTTGAAAACAAACATCACTCACGTTAGTACTATAAAGATCGGATACAAAAAAATCGGTTTATAATGGTGATCAGGGAGTCTCCAGTATCCATTATGGTTGCGCCGTTTATATTTTCAAAGAAATATTGGCTAATGATGCCTTTGCACCACAAGCCGTAGCAAGCACCCACTCGTAATGGGTGCATTGCCTTTTGTAAGATAACGAGTGAGTTTTCTGTTTTGATTTTAAATACTTTCTTTACTTAATGGCATTTTGTTCATATCCATTTATTCATTTTTTGTCGCCTTGACTATAAATGATTTTCCTTTATCTAGAATATGGGCGTAAACCTTAAATATAAAATTAAAATTTTTAATTGTTTTCCAAGTATATACAAATTATTGTTGAATTTCTTAACTTTAAATGTCTAATTGAGCACTTAAAATCTTTATTTTCTGCTTCTCTTTCCAGCTGATCCCAAATTTACCTTTCCCATAGCAAATGTTACCGCCTCGGTGGGTCGTGATGCATTCTTAACGTGTGTTGTACAGGATTTGGGCTCATATAAGGTATGTTTATGGTATATTGTGTTTTGCTTTTCACTCAATTGAAATCCTTTTTTAATTAGCATAAGTACTTAGAAATATTTGTTTACTTTTAAAATGTACTCTTTAATCTTCGAAATTACTTCGAAAACAATTGCCCAAAAAAATAATGGATTTGATGGTATGAAAAAGAGGGTGGGATTTTCGATTGATTAAAAAGGGGTACAAAAGTAAGGCATTTATTTGTGTGATTAAGTGTAATTGAAAAGATTCCAAGAAAACAAAATTTATTAAAACAAAATAGCAGAAGGAAGGTGACCCTTACCGAATACTTTGCTTTTGCAAGAAATTGTAAAACACAATAGAACTCATACTGATGAATCATCATTCCCTTCGTAAGCTGTTAATAACGGAATTACGGGCCTTACAATATCAATATTTTTTGGTTTAAAATATTTGGACTTCCGCACTCCGACAGGCGTCAACGTCTATGTTATTGAAGGCATATCCTTCCAATTAGTTGTAGTCTGTTTTGCCAAATTACCATGGACTGGTATAGTATTCAACAATACTTGTAAATAATAAAATTGTCTTATCAAAATGGGCGTTATGTTCGCTTCGTCCAGTTATGATCGCCATAATCGTCCTACTAAGAAGACTATTCACGTTGTGGTATGTAACTTTGAATCAAAGATCAGCAAAGAATCGTTAGCTACTCATAAGAACTCATGCAATTTTGAGTATGAATGAATCAACGGAATTGAAATTCAACTACTCTGATTCATTCGTACTCGCTACAACATTGATTTATAAGTATAAGTAGCAATGAGTCATGAGTACAACGTTGACATCTAACTCTTAACTTTCGAAATATGTTTGATTCATACATCTACTCATTCTTATCTATAAATTTAGAAAAATACCTATAATACTTACAAGTGATTCGAGTGATTCGAATCATTCATAAAAATTTACAGCCTTTGTTGTTACGTATACAAACAAAGAAGAAAGGAAAGACAAAGACAACAAGCAAAGCATGCACACAATCTTCTTGTGAGTATTGCAGTGCTCGTATGCGAATCATACTTATTTTGTGCTTTGTGTAAATGTTAATTAGAGACGAGTCAAAGTCAATGACATCATGCGTATTGTTAAGTATGAATACAACGAGTACTTCCAACTTTGAGTATGAGTAGTATGAGTATGATATCAAAATAAGTATGGAGTCTGAAATTATAAGTATGACTCGAACCTACTCATCGCTTTGAATACTTATTGCTGATCTCTGCTTTGAATCCACTATTTCAGTAAACAATCGACTAACACCCATACGTCGACAAAATGCAAGATCAACGGAAAACATCGGCTTTATCACAGGAGAATCCGAACAGACCGTAACTTTGCGAATTATCCGTTGCGAATTGTATGCGTAGTAGTCTAGTAGGCAGTGTGTTGGCTTATTAGACAATAGGCCTCTGTTCAAACTTTTCCAACTAAATGACTTCCTCTCACAGACGGGTTGTAATGACTAAATATGGAAGTCTGAGCTGATGCATGAATTGAAGGTAAATAATCTCAACAACGATATGTATCCGCTCAACAGTCTCTGAAGCATATTTGCAAATAGCGCTTCTTTTCAACGAAAAACTATGTTCAGCAATGAGACCAATTTTTTAATTTGTGCGATACCAGTTCCCATAAGATCCAAAAAAAATCCAAGGCATCCTACAAAAGTCGCGAAATTTGGTCTAGCAGCGTCATCGGTTCCACAGGAAAACCAGAGAAATCCAATTAATTTTCAAAAAGTCACTATTTGAGTGGATTTTAGGTCAATATTGGCAAATATTTCTTTGGAACAAAGGTGACCAAGGCCATTATTGTCAAAGGCTAGCATTACTAACTAATTTTGTCTTGAAATTAAATCGTCTAGCCCCCATCGACATATAGTTTCAACAGAACAACTTTTCGTGCCCCTTAGCTTACGCTGCATTGCATATTTTTCACGAGTGATTTAAGAGCAAGGATACCTATGATTATACCCTGTTAGAGGTTTTCTTGTAAGGTTTTCTTAAGTCCCAAGTATATCCGAATGAACCCCACTGATTCTCAAAAGGAACATAACCCAAGCTATTGGTCGAAATTTATGCTGACTAATGCTCTAGAGTTATGGACAATAAGACGGTTTGGATATGCTCCACTCCTAAAAGCCATGGCGATCCTATTTAACTTCATGAACCATTTATAAAAGCTTTTATTTCCATTTATTTTTTAATCTCTTTTAACGTAAATCCTTTTATTATCACTGATACCCTTTTGATTACAATACTAGTTTATTACAAAACAGAAAACGTACAGATCCCTTACAAAATAACAAATTCTCCACAGCCATATAAAGTACCAGTTGAAAGATATTCTTTACATGTATGTATGTTTGTGTGTATGTATGTGTAAGTGTGTGAGAAATATGAAAAGCCATAAAATAATAATTTAAAGAGACTAATAAGTAATTATACCCTTGAGTCTGCTTGATTATCATTGAAGGAGAAGAGAAAAAACGAAAAAGTAACGCCTGTACAATAGGCAACAAAACAAAGCCTATTATTGAACATCCATACACACACACACACATACATGTTTTAATAAAGGAAACAAACGGATGTACGCTATGGATGAAAGTGAGACAATCAAGTTCGATTGTGTGGTATACTATAGCATATTGTGGGAACCTAACTATGAAAGTTATATCCTGGTTTTAACAGTGAATGTTATCTTAACAGAGGCTGTTAAGTTAACATAATTAAAAATTTTTGAAAAATTAAAAAGGAAAATTATAAATTGGAATCATATTTTGAAAGCAGGTTCCCTAATGGTCGCTCGTTTCTTGAAAGCGAAGATATAGACGACGAAACTAATTGTTTTTCTTGAATAGCTAAACGTTAGTGCATGTCATCGACAAAAACATGCATATCATCCTAAAAAAAATGCATGTCATCGACCAAAATAATTAAAGTCGTCAACAAGGAAAAAAACAAGTATTCAATCAAAAAAATACAAGTGATCAAACAAATAATGTAATTCATAATCCAAAAAAGAAAATGCAAGTCATAAACCACATACTGCATATCATCAACCAGATAATACAAGACATCGTCAAAAAAAAACAAGTCCTCGTTCAAAAAATGCAAGTCAACGTCATAAAAAATGCAAGTCATCGCTGTAAAAAATTCAATTCATTGACCAAAAAATGCAAGGCATCGTCAAAAAACAAGTCATCGACCAAAAAATGCAAGTGATCAACCAAAAAAATGCAAGTGATCAACCAAATAATGCAATTCATAATCCAAAAAAGAAAATGCAAGTCATAAACCATACTCTGCATATCGTCAACCAGATAATGCAAGACATCGTCAAAAAAAAACAAGTCATCGACCAAAAAATGCAAGTCAACGTCATAAAAAATGCGAGTCGTCGAACAAAAAATGCTGGTCATCGCTGTAAAAAATTCAAGTCATCGACCAAAAATGCAAGTCATCGTCATAAAAATGTAAGTTATTGACCAAAAAATGGAAGTCATCGTCATAAAAATGCAAGTCATCGACCAATAAATGCAAGTCATCGACCAAAAAAGTGCAAGCCAGTGGCCAAAATAATTTACCCGCCATCGGCCATAAAAGTGCAAGTTATCGGCCAAAAGAAAGCCATCAACCAAACTGAAAATCGCCGACAAAAAAATTCATGTAATCTGCTGAAAAATATAAGCCATCGACGCAAAACCTTGAAATCCCGGGATTTTCAGGATTCACAAATCCCGAATCCCGGGATTTTTAAAAACTTGTCCCGGGATTTTTCGGGATTTTCGGGATTGTGAATTCATAAGTAATTTGACCCTACAAAAGGTCATGAAAAAAATTCTATATCACTTGACTTCGATAATAGCATCTTAAATGAGGAAAACCCTACTTCCAGTGATAAAAAATTATTTGATGGCATCGAAATCTGCAAAAAGCCCTATAAAACGAATTAGAAGGGTAACTGATTTGGATACTCAACTGTCCAAAGAAATAGATTTATTTATATCAGGAGTTGGGAGAGGGTAATACCTAAAGCTACATACAACTATCTTGAAACCATTTTACCAACAAATGTTGATTGGGAGAAGTGTTTTTCAACGGCATTTGGAATACAAATGATTTTGCCAACAAAATATGTTTATTACTAAGAGAAAATCACGATTTGTCCTGTGATTTTTCGGGATTTTTGGATCCCGAATTATCCCGAAATATCCCGGGATTTCGGGATCGGGATTTCCAAAATCCCGAATCCCGGGATTTTTAAAAATCGATCCCGTTTGGCATCCCTAATGGCTATCTAGTCCACTAGGTCTGAAACTTACACTTTTTATCGAATTTTGCCAAATTTTTTTAAAGTATTTTGCTTGCTGATATAAAAAGTTAGCTTTGTTAGATTATCTCCATTCCCCAAAGATTATTCGATCGTAACGAAAACGGTTTTAGTATTCTTGATTTTATAGCAATTCCCTCCAATAGGGGCTCATGAATGGTGGACATTTTTTTTTTTTTTTGTAATTTTTTGGTATTCTTGTATTTTAGAACTCTAAGGGCCATTATTACAACTTGCTGTTAACTAAAGGGAGGATTTTAACGGAAAGATAAATTGTTTTTCATTATTACGAGTACCCAATAAGATTGAAGTGAGTGTTAAGCTAAAGGGATGATCATCCAGCTTTTAACATTTAAAGGTAACTTTATGTTTGAACTTGTCATATCATATGATATTTTCGATATGGCAACTATAAATTTAAACAAAATGAGCATATACATACATACATATACATACATAACTGGTCATTACAACCCTTCAGTCAGGACTACAACCTAGCTTCTCACACCACTTATGTTGTATGCGTTAATTTTATACAGGAGTGGCGGGTCCTATAGTTTAAAGTCGACTCCGAACGACAGATTTTTGCGAAGCTTTTCATGGCAATTTTTATTCTCAGAGTCTTTGCCAGAAATCTGCTGAGAGGAAGTCGCCGAAGAAATATTTTTCATTTTGATGTCTGACCTGGGATTCGAACCCGGGCCTTTTGTCTAATAAGCCAACACACTACCCACTAGACCATGGCGACTTCAAAAATGAGCATATACAATAAAAAAACGAAGTCCGCTGTTGCCACTGCGTTAAAAAAAAACTTGTTTAATTAAACAGTTTTATTGACTTTGCTCTAGCGTTGCCATATTTTTGAAAAAGTTAATTTTATTTTATTTGTAAGTTGTAATAATGAAAATAAGTTAAAAGTAACTTTGCCATTCACTTTAGCTAACGCTAACTTTAACTAACGCCAACTTTAACGGGAAGTTCTAGTAATGGCCCTAAATACTTCATCATGTTGAAAGTTGTTTACTACGTTTTCTTTTACCATTCAGCGTTGCAAAGTTTAAACACAAATGTAACATACCCAACTCCAACTCAACATATTTTAAGCCTTCAGTAGAGTGCAAACAAATTATACGTAATAAATCTCCAAGAGAAATAATAGAAAAGGGGCACAAAACGGCTAAAGAAAAACTTCAACAAATTATTTCGTATTAAACACTTCAATGTTTGTTTACAAATAAAACAAATACAACAATAGAAACAACAACAACAAAAACATAAACAAAACAGTTAAACATGCCTGGATACACGACAATAGCATCGCCACGGACAAGCATTTGCACACACATTTACAGTAATTCTACTCGGTTTTTACTCCCACATAAACAGGTTCAATAACAAACCAGCCACCACCATCATTATTTTCATCATTATCCGCTATAGACTGACTTACTCTCTTTCTCTCTCTCTCTCTCTTCTGGATACTTTCTTTAAAACCAATTCTCGTTTTATTTTTTTGTTTTTATTTACTTTGCTGTTATTTATGTTGTTGTTTTACCACTTTTTTCCCTTTTTGTGAGTCCTTTTTTTTATTTTGGAGTTGCTTTTATTTAAGGTGAGAATTATAAACATTTATGCCGGTCTATTAAGCTCTTCCTTTACTGCTGTTGTGTTTTTTTGTGCTTCTTCCTTCATTCTCTTTGTGTGAAAGCACAGTCAAGCCTTTGTGTGTGTGAGTATATGTGAGTGCGTGTATGTTTAATAGCTGTTCCTGTTCGGTTTGGTTTTATATTTCCCTCTCTTTTGTATTTGTATTGACTCCTTTCCTCTTTCTTCTTCCACAATTCATTCATTTGTACTCGAATCACTGTGGTTTTATCTTTCAACCTATACGGCATACAAATGGGTGTACGAATGCGTTTGTATGTGTACATTATCCCGAAAGTATATTTGATGTACTGGGCATAAATACTGTCGGATAACATCTGTAGCCAATTGAACAGTGGGTATGAGGGTTAATTAAAAAAAATAATGAATACAGTTGTGGGATATTTTTCTAATGAATATGAAGCAAAATGAGTGACTTACCGAGAGACATACATACATACATAATAGGCAATTACAACCCTTCAGTCAGAATTACAGCCTAGCTTCTCACACCACTCATGTTATGTGCGTTAATTTTACACGTGAGTGTTGGAGGACTTGCAGTTTAATGTCGACTCCGAACCAGATACCTCCAATGAATCGTTTTCCGCTACTGTCGTCATAAGTAAAGTTCCAAAGTTATCGGGAAATATCTACTTAGAATACACATATAGCCGTATGTCGCGTGTAAACTTTGAGAGCTCATAACTCAAAACACACTTTTTCAACTAAGAATGTCATAGAACGGAGGCATCGATAAAAAAAAATATTTCTTCGGCGATTTCCGCTCAACAGATTTCTAACAAAAACTCTGTATGTAAATAAACTGTCACTCGGAGCAGATATTAGCAACGAGTATTCAAAAGGATAAATAGACTCGAGTCATACTTATAATTTCTAATACTTATACCCATTCAAACTTATCGTAATATGATACTCACACTACTCATACCCAAAGTTGGAAGTACTCGTCGTATTCATACTTAACAATACGCATGTTGTTATTGACTTCGACTCCTCTCTACTTAACATATACACGAAGCACAATATAAATATGATTCACGTACGACCACTGCAATACTCACAAGAAGATTGTGTGTATGCTTTGCTTGTTATCTTTGTCTTTCCTTTCATCTTTGTTTGTATATGCAACAACAACAAAGGCTGTAAATTTTGATGAATGATTCGAATCACTCGAATCACTTATAAGTATTCTAAGTATTTTTCTAAATTTATGAATCAGAATGAGTAGGCTTGTGAATTAAACATATTTCGAATGTTGTGAGTTAGATGTCAACGTTGTACTCATATTCATTGCTACTTATACTTATAAATCAATGTTGTAGCGAGTACGAATGAATCAGAGTAGTTGAATATCAATTCTGTTGATTCACTTATACTCAGAATTGCTTGAATGCTTATGAGTAGCAGAAAAACGATTCATTGCTGATCTCTGGTACATGGAGGCTTATGTTTTGGCGCATCAACAATGTAAACAGTTTCACGAACTTTAGCAATAAACTTGCGTAAAACTTTGGGCTCTGTTGGATCTTCTCTAAGACCAAATTTTATGCATTATTTTCGTTCAATTTCCGATAATTGCTTGGATTTTTTAAATAAATTTCAAACAAATTTCAAGGTTTCACAAGAGTTAATCGATTCATTATGATCAATCGAAATACACTAATACCCCGGTTTGCGTCGCTAATAGGGTCTGAAGAAACGCGGCGCAAACCGAAAGAACGCAAAACGAAACACGATTTTCCATACATTTGTATTGATTTTCATTTAATTGGTTCCGAGATTCATAATTTTAGCTGAAAAAATAGATTTTTCAATAAAAAATATTTAATTTACTAACAACCTACAACTTGCAGCCATCAGACAATATAAATACATATGTTTGTATGTATTTACATTAGATTTAAACGAGAAATCCCTTTTCTTCTGTTTTAGCTTTGTACAAACATTTTAATATTAACGACCCAACTTCGAAATCATAGAAATTTTAAAAAGACCCAACTTCGAATTGGCACTAGATTTAAACGGGAAATCCCCTTTTTCAATTTTAGCTTTGTACAAACATTTTCGTATTAACGACGCAAATCGAAGTACTAACGATGCAATTTCGAAACATACGACGCAAACTGAAACAAAAACGACGCAACTTCGAAGCAGACGCAGAACGAGGCGACGCAAACCGGGGTATTAGTGTACTGAATTTTGTAACAGAAGAGAATAACATAAGTATTGCCAGATTTTAAATAACCGATCATTCAAATTTAATTGTACTGTTGTAGTATATGAATAAATATTCTTAGATTTGTTTCACTGTGCTCTATCGGCTAACATCTGTAGTCCATTATTAAAGATATTATGTGCTTGCTTTTGGTCCATTTTATTTGATTTTTCTCTGTTTTAATGATGAGGAAGAAAATAGCACAGTTTTTTGGAGACACTTTCGTTATGATATGTATACATACGTACATAATTGGTCACTACAGTACTTCAGTCAGGATTATTGACCTAGTTTCTTGCACCACTAACGTTGTGTGCGTTAATTTTATGCATGAGTGGTAGGACTTACAGTTTAAAGTTGACTCCGAACGACAGATTCTTTTTGAGAAACTTTTCATGGCAATTTTATTTACTCTCAGTGTTTTTGCCAGAAATTTTTTAATTTTATTGTTCAAAAGCAAAAAATGTTGGAAATAACATCAAATTTTAGAATCAGTTTAGATCTGTTCGAATTGGCTACCTTTGGTAAGAATTATGGCCTTCAAACGGCCGACAAAGCCATCACAGGCTGAACGAATGTGGCTCTGCGGTATTTTGGCCCATTCCCGGCTAAGCGCCATCTTGAGATGATCGACTACTTTCGTATTTTTTAGTGAGAACCTTAATCTCCAAAATGTCCCAGGCGCAAAAGTCCAACGGATTGAGATCCGGAGATTTTGGTGGTCATTGTGCGGTAAAAATGAAGCGAGGAAACCTCCTTTTTAAGTCCATTCTAGGAGGACGCATGCTGAGTTCCGTTGCAATGCGTTAAAAATCTTTGTCTGCCTAGGACTTCAATACTGACTTTAAAACATTTTGCCGATAATATTCGGCATTTATTTTGATCCCACGGTCGATGAATACGGGTGGGGAGCGACCATCGGCCGTTATGGCGGCCCATACCATTACCATTGGCGGCGCTAGAGTTCTAGGTGGCCAATCGCAGGTGTAAATTTCCAGCTGACCTCTTTGGCAAGTAAACCCGATCATTTTGTTTGTGCACAAACTTCTCAATTTGGAATCGCTTCTCATCGGAGCAAACCAAATTCGGCAACTCCATCGTTGAGCTCTTAAACTTTTTGGAACTTCAATGGCTTTAGTTCAAGCTTATTTTTCATCCGTTCAGCATCCGTTCTCGCGATATGTTCAGCTCACGAGCAATTTCTCTGCTATTGCGGCGTGAATTTCGATCGAATCTGGCCTTTACTTTTCGAATCATTTCTGGTGTTGTTACCGTTATTTTTTCGTCCACTTTTTGGACGCGATGCAACACTGCCAGTATCACGGTAACGAGCAGTGTGGTACGAGAAACAAAAGATTTATTCACATTTAAATGCTGGAGGGCTCTAACGATAGCCACCTGTGGTTTTCCAGCGAAATATAAAGCAATCACACTATCACGCTTGAATTGCATCACGAAAAACTTTTTTTCTGATTGTAATAGATGTAAATGAAGTCGCCGTGGTCTAGTGGGTAGTATGTTGGCTTATTAGACGAAAGGCCCGGGTTCGAATCCCAGGTCAGACATCAAAACGAAAAATATTTCTTCGGCGACTTCCTCTAAACAGATTTCTGGCAAAAACTCTGAGAGTAGAAATTGGCATTAAAAACTTCTCAATAATCTGTCGTTCGGAGTCGACTTTAAACAACATAAGTAGTGTGAGAAACTAGGTCAATAATCCTTACTGAAGGGTTGTAATGACCAATTATGTATGCATGTAGTTGGTGAAATCCATTTACCCAGGATCTTGAACGAATCAAAATCCCAGGATTGTTATAAGCAATCACGTTGCTGCTACTTTTTTGCCTTCATCTGTTTTATTGTTTTCATTTCCTCTTCCTATTGTTGTTTGTGTTTCATTGAAAACATATTTCCTTCTTTTGTTTCTGCTGCATCTCTTTTACTTTGTTTGTGTTTATATTTCGGTAAGTGTATGTGTGTGTACGGCTGTGTATATACGAGTACACAATCATTTTCATCTTTACAAATTGAAAATCTACTGAAAGAGATTGTTTTTCTTTTCTCTTTCAATCTCTGCCAGGATTTTGTTCTCCTTTTTATGGCTAGTTTTGGTTTCTTTTTTTCTTCATTGGCATTGTGTTCTGACCATGTTAGACTGTTTTCAGTTGTGATTCCTTATCAAATGGTTTTGTTAACAATTGTGTGGCATTTGATTTGGTCATGTTATTACCATTCTGTTGGTATTTTTAAATAGCACTCAGGGGGGGCTGCTTTTGAAATTTCCAGTTTTTTTTTAGGAAATACATACACATACGATGTGTATCGTTGTATGAGTGTGTATGTGTGGTTTTAATTTTTTTTTTTTTATAAATTAACCGCCACCTTGTTAGCGTTGATTTTAATAATGTGTTGTTAATTACTATTTTATTGCTTTGATGATGATGATGATGATATTGTTGCTGTTGTTGTCGCAATGATGTGTGCAGATAAGGAAAATTAAGCAGAATTTAATTGAATTTTAATTAAGTGTTAAACAAATATAGAAAAAAAAGACGTAATATATTGCCTACTATGGTGGGAAAAGCCTAAGGCCCCAGGCTCTATCTTTTATATTGAATGTAAACATATTGTGCTTGTACAAGCAATACCAACCGGGGGAATTTAATTCATAACATAAGATAACTAGTCATTACAACCCTTCAGTCAGTATTACGACATAGTTTTTCACACCAATTATATTGTGTGTGTTAATTTTATACATAAGTGGCGGGACTTACAGTTTAAAGTCGACTCCGAACGATAGATTTTTGAGAAACTTTTCATGGCAATTTTATTTTTAACTCTCGTTTTATTTTGATGTCTGGCCTGGGACTCGAACCCTGGCTTTACATCTAATAAGCCAGCACACTACCTACTAGACCACTTCGACAAAAAGATGATGTATGTCGACTTGTTTTTCGTGGACCTTTTCCAGAATTTGTCATAGTGAGAAGATCTCATCGAAGGTGGATTAGCAAGGCCAGAAGCCGCAATGATAAGGTCCAATCAGTATTTTTACGAGGGGCTTCAGTCGTTCACATAATACGCCTGTAAGAGCCATATGTGCAATAGGGAGAAGACTCATGCCTCTGCAATAATTATTGAATCTAAAATGAAGATCCATTTTAATCGAGGTTCTTACAAAAAAACTTCAACCCCTGCTTATTCATACAGCTTGGATAAACGGCATAAACGGAAATACTTCAACATACCATAGCGTACTATTTTGAATTAGATTTCCTAATCTAGGCAGAAATATATTATGGGATAGTATATAGTCAGGTGTATACAGTCAAAATTATATCCGCTAAGAAGCTGTTGCTGAAGAAATATTTTTATTTCATATTTCGTTTTTTTTTACAACATATCAGTAGAGTTGGATACCCTACTGTCATTAATAAGCACCTTCACCCTCTCCTGTACACGATCGAGAAGCTTCAAAATATACTTTGAAACACCGGCCCATACATGAGAGTTGTACTCCATCCGGGGTCGGACAAAGGTCCTGTAAATAGTAAGAAGGTCGAATAGAGTGAAGTATTTTCTACATACATACATACATTCATAATTGGCCATTACAACCCTTCAGTCAGGATTACGACCTAGCTTCTCACACCACTTATGTTGTGTGCGTTAATTTTTATACATGAGTGGCGGGACTTACAGTGTAAAGTCGACTCCGAACGACTGATTTTTGAGAAGTTTTTCATGGCAATTTTTACTCTCAGAGTGTTTGCCAGAAATCTGCTGAGAGGAAGTCGCCGAAGAAATATTTTTCGTTTTTATGTCTGACCTGAGATACGAACCCGGGCCTTTTGTCTAATAAGCCAACACACTACCCACTAGACCACGACGACTTCTGAAGTATTTTCTACACCGTTTCAAAAAACCAAGGCACTTGAATGCTTCCTTCGACACTCGAAAAATGTGATCGTTCCAACGAGCATCACAACAAATTCTCATGCCCAGAATATCAAGAGCATCCACCTCCACAATATTTACATTACCCATAGATACAGATGACAGAACACCAGCTCCAGCATCACGCCGGTGTCTCAAAAAACAACATTGAGTCTTGCGCGCTTTAAAATCGACCCTGTTCACGCGGCTCCACTCATGAGATTGTTATCAGGTCACCTGTGAGTGCGTCATTCATGTTCGACCTCCTTGCCCCAATCACCAAAAGGCTCAGCCTCCGATCAAATGGAAATGAATGACAAATGTTGCTGTCATCCGCAAAAGAGTAAATAGGATTCGAAGTAATCGATAAAAGATCATTGAGAAAAATAGGAAAAAGTGTAGGGGAAAGAACAGAGCCCTGCGGAGCCGCTGAATTTAAACCGAACTCGTCGGAAACGACGCCATCTATAACCACTCTAATAGTGCGATCTTGGAGAAAGCTCGATATAAATCGAGAGAAGTAACTAACGACACCAAAAGCAATTAACTTTGACACTAGAACCTCATGCCACACCCTATCAAACGCCTTTGAGATATCCAGAGCTACAACCTTGGCCTCACGAAAGCGGTGAAGGGAACCATTCCAACTTTCGGAAAGTAACGCCAAAAGGTCACTAGTAGAGCGCCCTTTACGGAAACCGTACTGACGATCATTTAACAAACCGTTGGGCTCCAAATACCTCACAAGGGGGTGAGATGATTCTCGAACTGGAATACGAACCCGGGCTATTAGACTACGGCGACTGTAATGTATGCATAAATATTTGATAGATCGGTTGTAATATGGATGGTTGTACGGAGCTTACATTAAATCGAGTGAAAAATTTCGAATTTCGAAATTCAGCTGATGTAAGGACATGGATATAGGATTATATGCGTGTTCAGACTGATTATAGGCCAGACACTGGGAATAACTATAGTTTCCAGAGTAGTCTGGTTATGAATTGCAGAGCTTTCATTGTAACACATTCGCTGGCAAGGTCGAGTATACTCGTCTTTGACAGATAATCCTAGCAAAAAGAATTTGCTAATTCAAAATCCTGCATGTTATAATATATTTAGAGTAGGACGAGTACATTCGTCTTTAACAGGGTATTCCGCACTTAGTATTTAAAGTAGGACGAGCATAATCGTCTTGGTAGTGGGGAATACCCTGTCAAAGACGAGTATAATATTTAAAAGTAGGACGAGTATAATCGTCTTTGACAGGGTATTCCGCACTACCAAGACGAGTATACTCGTCCTACTTTATATATATTATAACATGTAGGCTTTTGAATTAGCAAATTTTTTTGCTAGGATTTTTTTTTTTGCTAGGATTTGTAACAAAGTTCAATACATAATGGAGGTTTATCAGGATAGCTCGGACATCAGTAATAACAGGGTTTTGGTAAACAATAACATTCAAAATATAAATTGCAATGGGAATGACTACATATAATTTAGGCTTGGCAGCGAATGTATTAACAAGAGAGCGTAATGTTTGAATCTTATTCAGTTGCTCAACAACTATGACTTTAATTTCGATTACAGAAAGAATTCTAACGATTTAATTAAAATTTCCTTCTACAAAAGTTCAAGGACACATTCTTCTAGAAAAATAATATTAAAAACGAATTTGTTTCAAAATCTTTCCTTACTTACCCACAACGTCAAAAGTGCTATTTGGGATTTCATTGGATCCGTATTAATCTGGCACATATACCAGCCCTTATCGCTCTCTTTAATATCCTTGATACGCAATGTCCATGTCTTATGCTCCGAATTGGTTATGCCTATACGTTTATTTTTCGTTATGGGTTGATTCTGTAAAGCTTATCAAACTCCCTTAAACAAAATTACTGTAGCGTGAGCCTATCCAAATTGCCACCTCGTTTTTTTTATTTCTTAATTGAACCATGAGTTGTGCCCCTTTACATAGAAAACTGCCTGTAAACTTGTGTCGTTATTTATGCGTTTGGATTTATGTGACAAGCCATAACGACAAAGAAAGAGAAGGAGCCGGAAAAAACAGGAGTTAGAAAGTGAGAAAGAGAAAATTCCTTGGAAATGTAGTGTGATTTTACTAAACAACCTCCATAAACAGTTAAACATATTATGGGTTATTGTTTGTAAATTATGTTTTTATTTGTTGCTAATATAACCTATACCCTGGCAATAATAACGCCATTCACACGCATTTTTATTGAGTTATACATACAAATTTATACACACACATACTCACCTATACAAGCACAAATATAGGTCTTTCGTATCCACTTCCTTTTTTATAAACAAAGAGATTTTTATGCTTTGTTGTTGTCGAAAGGAGAAAGTGCTTATTTGGTGGTGTGCAACAGAGACAGAATGAGAATAAGAGTAAGAGAGAGAGAGAGAGAAGAAAAGAATTCATGTGTGTCTTGTACTTTAGTACTTCCAGACACGCACAAATGATTAATTGTACAATTAAAGTAAATTTATTTGCGATAAATCAGTCTATTACATCAATTGAAAGAAAATTCATAACGTTTTCAGGGCAAAATATACGTGGATGGTTACATAAGTACTTCCATACATGCTTGACACTGTATACGAAACAGAGAAACATTTCAATGATCGCCTATGAATTGTTTGAGTTTATCCATCAAGAGACGGTTTTTGATGCAGCTCCATATCAGAGATCAGCAATAAGTATTCAAAGCGATGAATAGATTCGAGTCATACTTATAATTTCAGATACTTATACGCATTCATACTTATTTTGATATTATACTCTTACTACTCATACTTAAAGTTGGAAGTACTCGTTGTATTCATACTTAACAATACGCATGATGTTATTGACTTCGACTCGTCTATACTTAACATTTACACGAAGCACAAAATAAGTAAGATTCGCCTACGAGCACTGCAATATTCACAAGAAGATTGTGTGTATGCTTTGCTAGTTGTCTTTGTCTTTGCTTTCTTCTTTGTTTATATAAGCAACAACAACAAATTCTGTACATTTTGATGAATGATTCGAGCCACTCGAATAACTTATAAGTATTATAAGTATTTTTTTAAATTTATGAATCAGAATGAGTAGGCATATGAATCAAGCATATTTCGAAAGTTAAGAGTTTGATGTCAACGTTGTACTCATACTCATTGCTACTTATACTTATAAATCAATGTTGTAGCGAGTACGAGTAGTTGAACTTCAATTCTGATGATTCACTTACAATAAAAATTGTATGAATGCTAATGAGTAGCAGAAAAACGATTTATTGCTGAGCTCCACATATTACGTCATCAAATCGCATAATCTAGATTACCTATTAAAGTCGATAAAATCGCATAATTACTCTCTCTAAAAACATCTAATCGGTTGTGCAATATGAATCGTAGCACAAGGTTTTTGTAACCGTTTACGTTTCAGTTCAAAAGGTATCGCTTATCTTATGGCTATACTTACTTAATTAAGCTGAAAGGAGCTGTTGGCAGTGGAATTTTTTCGGAATCGGTTGGAATAGCCTATAGTCTATAAGACTGCCAGTAGCTTTCAGGCGAAGGTGGTAGCAATATGGACTGCGGCGAGAATTATTGGGGACGAAAAGGTCTCCAAGCGGAAAGTTACAATACTTTCGGATAGCCAGAACTTGGAGCCAAGCCTCTAACTTCTAACGTTTTGAACGGTGTACGGCTGTCGCAGATATCTCGACAGGATAGAGGAACGATATGACATACATATCGTATGAGCATTAGGGCACAGTGGTACTCCCGACAATTGCAGATCTGATGAACTTGCCAGGCGGGGCACGACTATCGAACTCTCCGATGAGTCCTCGAATCTGGGCATCTCCATGAGGACCTTTAAGCTTGTAATTGATAATGCGATCGTCGATTCCGATTCCGGCCGCGGGTAGAACGGCTTGTAAAATCTAGCCAAGCCTGGATAAGGGGCGCACAATAAATTTACTTCAACTACAAGGAGACGTGCTCAATGTAGTTGTCGATGCCATTACGGACCATTGCATTATGGGAACGCATTTGAGTCGCCTTGGTCTTGGACACCATGCTAACGACTTCTGCGGAAGCTGCTGAGATTAGGAAGAAGAAAAAATAGTCTCTCGCCTACTGGGTACATGCCCGGCTCTTTGCCAAAGGAGAAGAAAGTACTTGAGTACTTACCACATGGATGACCTGGAGGAACTGTCGCGGATTTACATTGACAGCGTAAATCGCTTCATAAGGAGCTCCGAGTGGTTTCGAGATTAGGGGATAGTGATAGATATTAGACGTAAAGCTCAGGGTTCGACAGACACCAAAATAAAATACAAAAAGTATTTCTTCGGCGATTTCTTCTCAGCAGATTTCTGGAAAAAACTCTGTCGTTCGGAGTCGACTTTAAACTGTAGGTCCCGCCTCTTATGTATGAAATCAACGCACCCACCATTAGTGATATGAGAAGCTAGGTCAATAATCCTGACTGAAGGGTTGTAATGACCAATTATGTATGAATAACTGTGGTAGCACAATTGCTCCAATGCGGCCTAAGTGAGTCCATTTCAGAATTTTTCTTGGATAGGCGGCCACCTCCACCTACCTACCTATCTTCTTACTCAATTGACCATTAACAACACGATTAACGGATTCGGATCGGCCTGCTCTAACATATCCTTCAAGGAGCCTCTGCTTGTTGTGCACCTACGCCAGCTGGTCACACCAATCGATGACAGGGCTTCCTCGGTTTGGTCCTTTGAAATCAAATAAGGTTGTCCTTCTCGCCGATCCGTGCATCAAACACTAGCCTCGTCGAAAGATCCTGTTAATGAGGAGCTCATATAGATCACTTTTGGATCTAAGGCGAAAATCATCGTTAACTCGCTCGGGACCGAAGATCTTACGTAGAACTTTTCCCTCTTATACTTTCAAGGCTGCTGCATCAGTTCTTAATAGTGTTTATGCCACTAGCATGGGAATATTGAACGTTTTGTAGAGTATTAGTGTTATCGTTTGGCGGTCTCAATAGAGGCCACAATCACACCTCCAGACTATAATACGCACCAAACAGTCATTTTTCCTGGATGTAACAATTTTAATATAATCATTCCCCGATTGTCGAAACCTTTAAGGGGAAATTTTTTTTTATTATCGTGAGTTGTCTTAGTCCTGCGGCCATTGTATTGTACTTGTATATTGTACATCCCTTGAGCTTTATAGACTATCCTTCCTACAAACCCATTCGTTTAATAAAATCTATCCTGAAATGTCAGCAATTACAATTCAATGCTTACCATCTGACATGTACTTCAGCAGGTTCCAAGCATGCTTTTCAATGATTCATTGCCATTGCCACAGAATTATATCCTGAGTTTACAGTGCTCTCTCGAAAGATTGATTACTTGGTTTAAGAAGAGCCTTTTCTTCTCTTTATCTTTCTGTTGAAATAAAAATTGTTTGAATAACTTATAAATTGCACCTTCGTATACCCTTGCCTATTACAATCAATTGTAATACAGTTACAAATAATCATTTCAAATACTTAGTAGTTAGGGTGTGTGTATGTATGTATGTGTGTGCATGACGACTAATTTAACTGTTTATGAATTATTCTCTCCTAAAACGTCAAAAGCAGAGTAACTCACCAGCTTATTTCCGTCAAGTCAATAGGACTAAAAAGTGCGTTGAAATTATGCCAATTAAGCGTTAAATGCTTAACGATGTCAAAGGGTTTAGGTCAAGCGACCACTTTAAAGTGATAATAAACGCTTAAGTCTTAATTAATGTGACAATTTTATTTATATGGGAACATGGATGTGCGTATGATAAGAAGAATAAGAAATAATTTCTTCTTTTTTGTTTCTTTCCAGGTAGCCTGGCTGAGAGTGGACACACAAACGATATTAACAATACAGAATCATGTCATAACGAAAAATCAACGTATTGGCATCACCAATTCAGAGCATAAGACATGGACAATGCGTATCAAGGATATTAAAGAGAGTGATAAGGGCTGGTATATGTGCCAGATTAATACGGATCCAATGAAATCACAAATGGGCTATTTGGACGTTGTGGGTAAGTACGGAAAGATTTTAGAAATAAAATCATTTTTAATATTATTTTTCAAAAAGAATGTGCCGAAATTCAAAATTTTGTAGAAGAAATCTTTAATTAAATCATTAGAATCCATTCAGTAGTTGAACCACAAATCGTAGTTGGTAAACAACTGAATAAGGTTTAACCATTACAGTCTCATGTTATAATAAAATCTTTCAATTCTAAATACCAGACTAGACTGTAGACTATACAGGGTGGCTGATATATAATGCAACAAAGTAAAGCGCTATATTTTTTTAATTTTTTTTTTTTTAATTGTATTGTTCAAAAGCAGAAAATGTTAGAAATAACATCAAATTTTAGAATTAGTTCAGATTTGTTCAAATTGGCCTCATTTGATACGAATTATGGCCTTCAAACGACCAACAAAGCCATCACAGGCTGCAGGAAAGTGGCTCTGCGTTATTTTGGCCAATTGCCGCCGTAGCGCCGTCTTGAGATGATCGTCACTTTGGTATTTTTTAGTGAGAACCTTACTCTCCAAAATGCTTCGGGCGCAAAAGTCCACCGGATTGAGATCCGGAGATTTTGGTGGCCATTATGCGGTACAAATGAAGCGAGGAACCACCTTTTTAAGCCATTCTTGTTTGACGCATGCTGAATGGGGTGGTGTTGAGTCCTATTGGAATGTAAATGGTCTACGTCCGAAATGTTTATGTAACCAGGGCTTCAATACTGTCTTTAAGACATTATCCCGATAATATCCGGCATTTATTTTGACCCCACGGTCAATGAATATGAGCGCGGAGTGACCAACGGCCGTTCCGGCGGCCCACACCATACCATCGGCGGCGCTTGAGTTCTGTTCAATCGTAGATGTAAATTTTCAGCTGACCTCTTTGCAAGTAAACCCGATCATTTTGTTTATTCATAAACTGCTCAATTTGGAATGGCTTCTCATCGGAGAAAACCAAATTCGGTAACTGGCCACTTTCATACAAGCGAAGTAACTCCTTGGCTCTTTCCATGCTAAATTTTTTTTTTGGTCCATGGGTAGGCTCTTACACTTTTTGGAACTTCAATGGCTTTAGTCTAAGCTCATTTTTCAATATGTGTTGCATCCGTTCTCGCGATATGTTCAGCTCAAGAACAATTTTTCTACCACTGCGGCGTGGATTTCGATCACATCTTGCCTTCACTTTTCAGATCATTTCTGGTGTTGTTACCGTTTTGTTTTTCGGCCACTTTTTGGACGCGATGCAACACTGCCTGTGTCACGGTAACGAACAATGGTACGAGAAACAAAAGATTTATTCACATTTAAATGCGGGAGGGCTCTAACGATAGTCACCTGTGGTTTTCCAGCCAAATATAAAGCAATCACACTATCATGCTTGAATTCCATCTCGAATAACTTTGTTTTTCTGAATGCAATAGATCAAAATGCTTTTATAAGCTTGTAAATAATAAAATGAACTGTCACGGGAATAAATCTGTTAGCTGTCAGACGAGCGGTTTACAAATGATAACAACCTGAAGTTGGTTGCAATACATATCAGCCACCTTTGTACGGAATTTGAGAACAAAATAGAATGAAATAAGTGTTGCCAGTTACGAAATAACTGATCATTTAAATTAAAACCAACAAATGGCCCACCTGATAACTTAAGCTATTGTGTAACACTAAACATAGCAAATATTTCTTATGTTATCATGGCTTTAACTTAGCAATTATGTCAACTCCGTCTGATGGTTGTCAATTAAAAAAAATAGGAATTTGCAGTTAATTTTTCGCCATAAATATGCCGGAATAAAAATGAATTAATTTTTGTCATTCTGAAGACAGACAAACAAATGAATCCAGCCTCTTTGTATGGGTTGTTGTGTATGTGATTTAATTTATTAAACACTCAACATATGTTGACACTTTGCCAACCATTTAAAAGCCACTTTTTTTATTATTAAATAACGTTATCAAGAGAAAGAGAGAGAACAATGGGCCACAGAGAGGGGGTAAACTTAATAATAAAATATGCGAACACAGGATAAAAAAAAACTCTCGTAAAGAAATTTAAACAAATGTGACAATGAGAGAAACAACAATAATAACAACAACAACAGCAACAATGGTTATAAACAAAAACCGGATATCACCGGAAGTGGCAAAAAGGAAAATGTCATAACAAAATGTTTGCCAGTTTAAAAACAATCACAGACAAGAGAAATGAAGTGGACAAAAACAAAGAAAAAAAAAAAGAGAATTTAAAGCAACAATACAATACCAACAAATAAAAGTTCATGTTGTTGTTGTTGGGTTTGTTTTTGTTTTTTCTTTTTTCTCTGAACTCAACCACAATATTGAGGTTAAATATGAACAAAAATATAAACGAAGCAGAGGATGAAAGTTAACACAACAATAAAATGTAAGAGAGAGAGAGAGAGAGGGAGAGCGAGGTTAATTGCCAGAAAGAGATAGAGTATAAGAATTTAATTTTAGTGGCAATTATGGTAACAATTAATAAATGGCATAAATGGCTATCTCGCCAAATACCTGCTGTTTATGTGAACAGTTGTGCCAACAGACATGCCAATTTAATAAGTTTAACTACAAATAGCCATAAGGTGCTATGACAAAAAAAAGAAAAACATATGCATTAAATGTGTCATAATATTTTAATATTTTTTAATTTTTATTAAAGTATGTTAATAGTTTAAGGTCAACTTAATTTAACTGTCATATTATTTAATATTATCACCAAAAGAAAGATTATTTAATCGGGGAGATTCTAAATTCAAGGATAAATAATTAAAACGTAACTATTATAATGAGAACTTTATTATTGATTTTATCTAATTAGAGCGCTACGATTTAATTTATGAAACAAATTACAATTTCGTTTAAGATATGTAGTCGTCAGACTTCTTGACAAGGTCAGAAGGTCTGCCGCCATTCATATAACTGGTGCTCTACGCACCACCCTCACGAAAGCCTTGTTCGCTGTGCTAAACTGGCTGTGCTTCTCGCAAAGCAAGTGGCCAAGTTTGCTGCGACTAGACTTAATGCTCTCTCTCGTTGGCACATTGTACCTTCTGGTCACTCCACAATTCTGGAGATTGACCCGGTGATCCCTGGGAACATGGACTTTTTCCCCGTCTCTTGCTAGGTGTAGATATTGGTTATTTGGCTCCCCATTCCTTCTTAGCTTAACGGAGCTATCATCTATTGATATCAAGGATATAGCTTCGTTCATCAAATTTTCTGGCTGGTTTTCTAGTACGGGATAGCCGTGCTTTTGTTGTGCAGCCCTTGCGCTGATCAACTTCTTCCTTTCCCTGATTTGGCGGAACTTGGTTAGTACAGGGACTGCGTTTCACCTGTGGCATCACAACGGGCCGCCATGCGTGCTCAAGTGAGCTTTGTGATATCAGAGCTACCACTACGACCTAACATAACCTAAGATATGTAGTGACACAATTTCCCCAGCAATCATAGAAATCATAGAAAATCCTGAATTATATCCTCAATCAGATATAAAATTGAAATCGTATTATTAGCTCAACAGCTCCTTACTTTTGGGGTATTTAAAAACCATTTTTAAAACCAATAGATACATAATTGGTCATTACAAACCTTCCGTCAGAGTTATGGACCAAGTTTCTCTCACGCCTTATGTTGTGTGTGTTAATTTTATACATAAGTAGCGTGACCTACAGTTTAAAGTCGACTCCGAACGACAGATTTGTTTTGAGAAACTTTTCATGGAAATTTTATTTACTCTTAGGGTTTTTGCCAGATATACTCTTTGTATTTTGTTTTGATGCCCGGCCTTGGGTTCGAACTCCGGGCTTTATGTCTAATAAGCTAGCACGCTACCTACTAGACTACGGCGACTTCATCTCTTTCTTCTTGTTACTTCAAAACTGATCTAATACTCTTAATTTTATCTGTAACTTCGTTTACAAGGAAGTCACAATCCCCACAATTTAATTCCATAATACCGCATAAGAACGTTTTTCAAACTCCCTTAATCCCACACGCGATGTGGCCTAGAAGTATGTCCCTTCTAATGTGTCGATCTACACAAATCCGTATCTCTTGAGTACTGCGGTATATATTGCCAGACTAGCAGCTTTGCCTTTACAATCTCTCGAATTTCAACATATAAGACATTATATTCCTCTGGAAGTCTATATAATTTCCTGAAATTGATTCTATAGTTGGATACTGAAATAGGTCAATAATCCTGACTGTAATGACCAATTACGTATGTATGTAGAAGAAAGAGATCAAATAAACCACAAATACGTTCTTTCCTTGAACATAACGAGGAAAATATTCGTTTTACTTATCAATCACTTGGATACATAGGACGGATTGATATATAAACCGTATAGCCGCAAGCGTCAGTGATAAAAAGGAGGGAATTGAGAAGTATTGTAGGAAATAGCCCCTTCGTATACAAGATCAACTGCTAAAGCAGGATATCGTTAATTTCTGTATATCAATTGAAGTTGCCATACTGATATAAAGAAATTAAATTATCAGCTTACGCTGACGACATCGACATCCTAGTGTGTACCAAGAGAGATGTTACTGCTGTCTTTAGCGCTATTGAACGAGAGTCTAAGAAGATGGGTCTGACAGTAAATGAAGGCAAAACAAAGTATATGTTATCGACAAGTACGTATTGATCCTCAGATTACAGTTAAGGAATTTATTTATCAAATCGTGGAAGCCATGTCATCGATTGGTGTGACCAACTGGCACAGGCTCACAAGTAGCAGAGTAAGTTGCCATATTCTAGTAGGCTGGATGATGACTTATTAGACGTGAGGCCACGGTTCAAACTCCAGGTGGTTTGATGGTTTTATCTGATCTGGAGTTTAAACCGTGGCCTCACGTCTAATGATTTACTGCCAGAGCCATCTTCTAAGACTTTTTTAATAACATTAAAGGCAGCAGTAACATTTCTCTTCTTACACCCTATGATGTCGATGTCGTCAGCGAATGCAAGCATTTTAACACTTTTTTGAAAAATAATGCCATTTCGATGCACTCCTGCCGTTCGTACAATAGTCTCCATGACGAAGTTGAAGAGGTCACATGATAAGGGGTCGTCTTGTATAAAACCTCCCTCGATATCAAAAGGTTCGGAGAGCTCAATTTCCACCCTGACGGAGCTGCTGGTATTGCTCAACATCATTCTGCATAGCCTAATTAGCTTCGCAGGTATACTGAGCTCAGACATCGCGGCAAAAACACAATCCCTTATGGGGCTATCGAAGGCTACCTTATACATTCATTACAACCCTTCAGTCAGGATTATTGACCTAGTTTCTCACACTACATATGTTGTGTGTGCTAATTTGTATACATAAGTGGCGGAACCTACAGTTTAAAGCCGACTCCGAACGACAGATTTTTGAGAAACTTTTCATGGCAATTTTATTTATTCTCAGAGTTTTTGCTAGAAATCTGCTAAGAGGAAATCACCGCAAACATACTTTTTGTATTTGATTTTGATGTCTGGCCTGGGACTCGAACCCTGGCTTTACATCTAATAAGCCAGCACACTACCTACTAGACCACGGTGACTCTAACGAAGGCTGTCTTATAGTCGACAAAAAGATGATGTGTGTCGACTTGTTTTTCGTGGGTCTTTTTCAGAATTTGGCATATTGTGAAGATGTGGTCGAAGGTGGATTTGCCAGGCCTGAAGCCGCAATGATAAGTTCCAATCAGGGGCTTCAGTCGTTCACACAATACGCCTGTAAGAGCCATATGTGCAATAGAGAGAAGGCTTATACCGCTGCAATAATTATTGAATCTAAAATGAAGATCCTTGAAGTCGCCGTGGTCTAGTGGGTAGTGTGTTGACTTATTAGACAAAAGGCCCGGGTTCGAATCCCAGGTCAGACATCAAAACGAAAAAATATTTCTTCGGCGACTTCCTCTCAGCAGATTTCTGGCAAAGACTCTGAGAGTAAAAATTGCCATGAAAAGCTTCTCAAAAATCTGTCGTTCGGAGTCGACTTTTAACTGTAGGTCCCGCCACTTATGTATAAAATTAACGCACACAGCATAAGTGGTGTGAGAAGCTAGGTCGTAATCCTGACTGAAGGGTTGTAATGGCCAATTATGTATGTAAAATGAAGATCCATTTTAATCGCGGTCCTTACAAAAAAAAAACTTCAACCCCTGCTTATACATCCAGCTTCGACCTAAACGGGAATACTCCAAGAAGTCATAGTGTACTATTTTAAATTAAATTTCCTAACCTAGGCAGGAATATTACATTGGGTATTATATAGTCAGGTGTATACAGCCAAAATTATATCCTCTCATCCTGGAACGAATTATCTTAATTGTTTAAGTCTTCACAATTATAAATAGAAAGCTATTGTATATGGTGGTAAAGCCAGGATTCGAATCCCAGGCCAGACATTAAAATAAAATACAAAAAAATATTGTTTCGATGATTTCTTCTCAGCAGATTTCTGGCAAAAACTCTAAGAATAAATAAAATTGCCATGAAAAGTTTCTCATAAAATCTGTCGTTCGGAGACGACTTTAAACTGTAGGTCCCGCTTCTCATGTATAAAATTAACACACACAACATAAGTGGTGTGAGAAACTAAGTCAATAATCCTAATTGATTGGCTGTAATGACCATCATTGTTGTGCAGCCCTTGAGCTGACCAACTTCTTCCTTTTACCTGATTTTGATGGAAGTTGATCCCTACAGGGACTGAGGTGAAGTGAGCTTTGTGATATCAGAGCTACCATTTCAACCTGAATACCTGAATCTAATTATTTGGGGAACTCCAACTTAATGTATAACTTTCCTTAATATGAGTATTAAAAGATTGATTAAAAAAGATTGCTTTAAATATGGATTTTTAATATAAATTCCTATAAATAGCCTTGTAACTAGAAATCATTTTTTATATTTTATTTCCAGTTTAAATTTTGTATAAAATTTTTTAAATTTTACAATTTTTCTTACGTTGTTTTTTCCCTTTTTTCTTCTCTTTTCATAACTTTTCTCAACACAATGTTCCAACTTTCAACAATTTACACTCGTTCAAATAATAACTACAATAACAATAACTACGACAACAACAACAATAACAAAAATAATAAAAAATTGTAAAAATTAATTACTTTTTAAATACAATGCTTAACACAATCAATAACAACAACAATAATGCAAATCATTAAAACAAATGATGATGATGATGGCGGTGATGATGATGACTGTGTGATGGCGGTGATGGCAACGACAATGATGGCAACAAAACCATGCTGATGATGGCTAAATTACGGTGGTAAAAAATAACATCAAATTAACAAACAATAACAACAACAATAAAAACAAAAATTATGTTCTAAATAAAATCTAAAAATCATCATGCAAAACAACCATTAATTTGTAATGAAAAAATGGAAAAAAAATCACATGAAAATCAAATTCAATGAATTAATGAACGAAAAATGAACGAACGAACGAACTTTATTTGATGGCAAATTGTATTTACGCGAATGTGCTCGTGTATGTGTTTGTTTGTGAAAATGTATTTGTATTGGAATTGTTGTAATAACAAACTTAACACTTCCTGTGGATTGAAAAACGAAACCCAAAATAAACCCAAAAAAACCCAAAAAAAAAAAACTCATGCACTGTGCTCTCTCTCTCTCCATGTTTTAAAATTACAAAAAAATTCTCTTGTTACTCTATTGATGATAACAATGTGGGCTTGTGTGTGTAACAAAAAAAATCTCCATGATGTTGACCACACATGCATGTATTCTTACATGTGTTTGCTCTCTCTCTCTATTCCTGTTGTTCTTTTTTGTTTTCATATGTTTATCTTGCTATTTAAATGAAAAACAACAACCACAATAACAGTGCCACCGGATATACTAGATTATCCCACCAGTACGGATATGGTGGTACGCGAAGGCAGTAATGTGACGCTTAAATGCGCTGCTACCGGTTCACCGGAGCCGGCAATTATATGGCGACGTGAAAATGGAGTAGCCATTGAATTGGCCAACGGTACTGAGGGTAAGTCCAGTTCTATTTTTTTTGTTTGTTTGTTTGTTTGTTTGTTTATTTCCTCGTTTATAAACAACAACAAAAAAAAAAATGCTGCTGCATACAACGCTTATAAAACATTTTTACTTTAAGCAGCAGTACAAACAAAATCGTATGTTGACTGTATAACGGTGTTCCATTTTTTTCGTATTTTTCCGTTGTTGTTTTTGAATGAAGTTATTTTGTTTGCTCCCAAATGAAATAACGGTTTTTTGCTGTTTTTTTTTAAATTTTTTTTCCCCATTTTTAAGAGTTTTATCCGCGTGATTTTGGTTTGAAATTTCCTGTAGCACGTAATACTGAAATCATATGCTGGCGTATAATTTTTTTGTTTCTCCTTCTCCTTTTTCGTTTTTGTTCATTTGCTTGGCAGCATTTCTTTTGTTATTTGTTTTATTTGCATGGGAAGTATACTAAGAGAATTTTTTAAGGGATTTTTAAAAATTTCAAAAATTATTTTATTTGGTTAAATAAATTTTCAAATTGCAAGTCTCGATTGCCCTATAGAAAGCCTTTCTTCTTCACACACTTCCAGTAAAGAGATCTCCAACTGACAGAGGGTGGTCAGCGATATTGCAGCAATATTCAAACATTTTGCCCCTCTACCCATGCCCTGCTTGCATTATTATCCACCAAATTTAAATGAATTCAATATACATTTCAGAAGGAATATCAAATAAGGACGCTTAACACTGAACCCGGACTTTGTCTCTCAAAATGCTGGCACCAGAATATCTCTAAAATATATACTGGCATACCGTTCTTCCACTGCAGCAGCCTGTATGATGTTTTTAAGCATTTAAATGCTTCGGATAGTCCAAGTTTTTGTTCTGTAATCTTTTAACGTAATTACTTATCATTTAGTCGCCGTGGTCTACTAGGTAGTGTGTTGGCTTATTAGATGAAAAGCCCGGGTTCGAATCCCAGGTCAGACATCGAAACGAAAAATATTTCTTCGGCGACTTCCTCTCAGCAGATTTCTGGCAAAGACTCTGAGAGTAAAAATTGTCATGAAAAGCTTCTCAAAAATCTGTCGATCGAAATCGACTTTAAACTACTGCCACTCATGTATAAAATTAACGCACACAACTTAAGTGGTGTGAGAAGTTAGGTCGTAATCCTGATGAAGGGTTGTAAAGGCCAATTATGTATGTATGTACTTATCATTTATCATTTATTTTCACATTTTCCGCAATGGTTCGCTAACAAGATACCCAAGTGAAGCATACTGTGACAGGCTTCCTGGCTCTTCTAAATAAGAGCTCAGTCCAGTCCAGCTATGTACAGATTCTTACGTGTGTCAACAAACCGCTGCTGACTTGTGTTACATATATAACATAAATAATTGGTCATTACAACCCTTCAGTCTGGATTATTGATCTAGTTTCTCACACCACTTATGCTGTGTGTGTTAATAAGTGGCGAGACTTACAGTTTTTTTTTGGGAAACTTTTCATGGCAGGTTTTGTTTTTACTCTCAGACTTTTTGCCAGATATCTGCAGAGAGGAAATCGCCGAAGAAATATTTTTTTTATTCCGTTTTGATGTCTGACCTGGGATTTGAACCGTGGCCTTACATACATACATAATTGGTCATTCCATTATTGACCTAGTTTTTCACACCACTTATGCTGTGTATGTTAATTTTATACATAAGTGGCGGGACCTACAGTTTAAAGTCGACTCCGAACGACAGATTTTATGAGAAACTTTTCATGGCAATTTTATTTATTCTCAGAGTTTTTGCCAGATATCTGCTGAGAAGAAATCATCGAAACGATACTTTTTGTATTTTGTTTTGATCTCTGGCCTGTGAGTAGAACCCAAGCTTTACATCTAATAGTCCAACACACTACCTACTAGACTACGACTACTTCAAAATCGATGAATGAATCTTTCTAGTATATTTGAATCAGCTGTTCCCATTAACCGCCTCAAGAGCAATCGCATGATCTTATGAACTTATGAGACTTTTTTTTCAATTACTTCTAATTGTCCTCCTGCATTATAGAATTTGCTATCATGCTACGAATAAACAGAATTCCTTACACGGATTATATAAACAACCTATGACCAAGAAGACTGTGGTCCTGTTATGTACAGTAAGTTGCAATCGTAGATCTCCAAAAATAGTTTTCAAATTCATTGGTTTTCTGGGGTCATTCCAATCCTTCAGTCAGGATTATTGACCTAGTTTCTCACACTACTTATGGCGTGTGTGTTAATTTTATACATAAGTGGCGGGACCTACAGTTTAAAGTCGACTCCGATCGACAGATTTTTGAGAAATTTTTCATGGCAATTTTATTTACTCTCAGAGTTTTTGCCAGAAATCTGATGAGAAGAAATCGCCGAAAAAATACTTTTTGTGTTTTGTTTTTATGTCTAGCCTAGGGCTCGAACCCTGGCTTTACGTCTAATAAGCCAGCACACTACCTACTAGACCACGGCGACGTCCTTTCTGGAGTACTCTCTTGAGTAAAATTGTTATCTTAAATGCGAGTTGTTGTGTTTGTGTTAGAAAATAGTGTCTGTTTAACCAATACCTAAAAAAAAATTGCAGTGAAGCTGCCAATGTTTCATGTGTCGTATCTGATTTTGTTAGATTAAGTTAGGTAGGCACTTCTAGAATGTTAAAATCACACAGTGTAGTCTCATTGTAGTAGCACAATTAATATCCAGCCCAAATATCTCTCAAATATCCATGTCTAGAGTAACTGTGGCGCTGATATCATGTAAAAAGTGTGTAAATTGTAAGATCTACATCGGCCCTGGCCAATATATCGTTAATGTTCTATTATGTCTCGGTACCCCTTGAAGAGTTAACTTTAAAAGACCTGGAATGTTACTAAAAATCTCTTGAATTCATAAAAAAAAAAATTGGAAGGATGGCAAGATCCCATGAATTGTTGAATACCTGAAACTATATTATGGATTTCGTCATATCCCGGTGAAGACCTAGAACATAAATGGCGAAATAAAAGATGTAAGGATGATACAGTCTAAGGCCAATTTTTTAAATTTTCTGACAAACGCAAATCTACTATCAATATTTATGACTAGGGGATGAATAAAACTTCTATTAAAGCGGGCATTATTCGTTTTAAATATATTGCGTACACTCTACAGAAGCCCAATAATTATATTAAGAGAACTGCAATAAAAAAGCCAAAATGTTGGACCAGCAGCTTCGAGAAGGCAAGTAGAGGAAGAAGCTGCTACTCGCTAAGTAAGCTTGAGTTTGGCTGCAGAATAATGGCATCTTGAGCGACTTATCGTAGCCAATTTACTCAGATACATAATTGGTCATTAGAACCCATCAGTCAGGATTATTGACCTAGTTTCTCACACTACTTATGTTGTGTGTGTTAATTTTATACAGGAGCGGCGGGACATACAGTTTAAAATCGACTCCGAACGACAGATTTTTATGACAAACTTTTCATGGCAATTTTATTTACTCTCCGAGTAAACTAACCGAAGAAATACTTTTTGTATATTTTTATTTTGATGTCTGGATTGTGTGACTCGAACCCTGGCTTTACGTCTAATAACCCAGCACGCTACCTACTAGAACACGGCGACGCTAAAAAATTTTCGCATTTGTTGCGGATTTTAGTCCAGAGGCATAATTGGGTAATTTTTCTTGGAAAATGAGCAAGGAGTGACCGTTGCAGTCAATGACGATCGTTATCGGGCCATCTTGAATGATTTTTTGTTCACAAAAATTAAAGAGGAGGATATTGGCAACATTTGGTTGCAACAGGACGGCGCTACGTGCCACACAGCCCAATTTACACTCGACGTTTTGCGCCCTGTTTTTGAAGATCGCATTATCAGCTGTAGAGCTAATGACATTTGGCCACCTCAGAGCTGCAATTTGATACCGTTGGACTATTATTTGTAGGATGCCGTCAAAGATAATTGTTACGCCAAAAAGCTTGAGACAATTGACTCTTTAAAGGACAATATTCGTAAAGCCATTGGTGAAATACAGCAGTACACAATCGATAAAGTGCTTAAAAATTGGATCGATCATGTAGGCTACAGCATGGTCAGCCGAGGCAGCCATTTGAATGAAATTATGTATGGGGTCGTATCTCAGCAATGGCATCTCGAACGTTAGCCATAAAATACTCAATAGTCTCTGATTTGTCGGCATAACACTTCCCTTTAACGTAGCCCCACAGAGAATAGTCCAACATTGTCAAATCGCCGCCTCTTGGCAATCAACTTAAGAGTTCAACTCATCAGAAGTTCGGATAAGTAAACGTCCATCAAATATTGGAAGTAATAATTCGATTGTGTCATGACATGTAAGGCAAGTTGCAGTATCCTATTGAAACCAAACATCCTTCACATTAATAACATGAAGAGTGGATACAAAAAAAAAAATCGATTATCATGGTGCATTGACCGTAATGGTTGGAACGTGTTCATTTTGAAACAAATATGCCGCAAGTCGCAGCAAACAGTCACTCGTAATGGATGCAGTGGCTTTTGTAAGACCACGTGTGGGTTTTCTGAACCCCAAATATTTTCCTCATTAACACCGGCATCAGGATGAAAATAAGCTTCCTCTGAAGAGATGATTTCTTTCTTTGGCAAAATCGACATCATCGTGCAGTTTCTCGTTGGCCCAATAAATCCTAACGCAGTGCAGTGGCTCCTGTAAGATCGCGTGTGGGTTTTCTGAGCCCCAAATACGGCAATTTTGCTTTCTTAACACACCCATCATGATGAAAATGAGCCTCTTTCGAAAAGATGATTTTTTTCTTGCAGTGTCTCGTAGGCCCAATAAATCATAAGGCAGTGCAGTGGCTCTTGTAAGACCGCGTGTGGGTTTTCTGAGCCCCAAATACGGCAATTTTGCTTTTTCAAAACACCCATCAATTTACTGAACTAATACAAAACTTTGACAGAAGCTTAAAAAACCCGAGCTTTTTACGTATTCCCATGACAAACTGGTTGACAATTCATATTTTGCTTCACCTTGTCAACAAACTTTTTTACTTTTTCCTCAGGTCATTAAACTTCTGCCTATTATCAAGAGAAAACTGAAATTCTAATTAAAAATGTTCATTAATAATGACGAACCCCCATGTTTCGGAACACAGTTAACAGTTGTTTTATTTCCCACATAGGCTATACTTCCCTGCCAGTTCAATACGATACAAAAAAAAAACAACAACAACAACAACAACTTTGCTGGATACCTTTACAAACGATATTCGTTTCAATGAAATATTTCATTCTGTAGCCAGGTATAGGCAATCTATTCACCCACCACCACTTTACCACCAAACATCTTATGCTTTGCATAGTAAATGACCTTTCGTGGCTTAAATGTCTGCAACACAGAAATACACAGAAACACACAAATACACATACTCCCACCCACATATACATACATACATACACTCATGCAGCGGCGTTTTTGTGCCTTTTTCCTTTATGATGTTTTTGTTTTTCTGGTTTTTCGTCCATTTTGATGTTCAGTTGAGTTCCGTTTCATAGAATTCGATTTACTCGCATAGTATTGTATGCTTTAGCATACTGTGAGAGTGTATGTGTGTTGTGTGTTCTCCGTATAGCTGGTTTACTGGTTTCAACTGTTTATTCAACTTCTTTGCAATTCCTTTACGGTAACGACTTCTTTCTTGTTTTTTTTAATTTTTTTGTGTTTTGGTAGTGATTGTTCCTTTTTGGTGTTGTTTTCATTGTTGTTGTTGTTATATTTCCATTTGTATTATTGACCGCGAGTATTTCTGTTTTTATTGTGATGGTTTATTTTGTTGTTGTTGTGATTTTATTATTATTATTTTAAAATGATTATTTGCATGAAAAAGTTTTCATTTCATTTTCCTTTTTTTGTCCGATTTTATTATTATTTTTTGCTGGATTATTATTATTATGATGTTTTCAACCATTTGCCTGATTCTTAGCCACTTTCTGTTAGCGCTTGGTTAAATTTTGTGCTTTTAAACACCAGAAAAAAAACAAATAAAAACTAAAGAAAATAAAAGTTTTTCTTCTTTTTTCTTTTCAATCCAAAGCACTGTTTTGTGTTTGTTTAACAATAATTTAAATTTTCTTTTTCTTTTATTCTCTTTATTTTTTATTTAAATTGCAATATTTGTATAGCGATTACTACAGAAAATTACATCCATTATTATATTAAATTCATACTCCTTACCATTCATTTGCTTTTCGTTTTTTACAAGCACCACTTTTTTATTTTTAGTTTCTTTTAAAGTCAGAAAGCAGTTGGCAGTGGATTTACTTTGTAGTTTTCTTTAATTCATATTAAATTGAGTAATTATTTCGTTAATGATGTCTGGAAAAGAAACAGAAAACATACTCAATTAATTACTCATTACAATGCTTTAGTCAGGATTACAATCGAGCATCTCACACCACCTATGCTTTGTCTTTAAATTACATTTTTGACACATTTTTGGGAAATTTTTATGGAAATTTTATTTACTCTCAGACTGACGAAAAAGAATTTAAAATTTTATTCACTATTGCATAACGATACATTTTCAGAGATAGCATGGTATGCTAGTAGGTAGTAGGGATGCCAAACGGGATCGATTTTGAAAAATTCCGGGAAAATTCGGGATCCAAAAATCCCGAAAAATCACGGGAAAAATCGCGATTTTCTGTAAAAATATATTGTTAACAAAATCATTTATATTCCAATTACATCAGAATTATATGTCTTTAAAAACAAAAAGTAACAAAAACGCCTAAATTAACAAAAAATAGAAATTTTTCATACATATGCTAATGCATATTTGGATTCTAACATATCATCTGATAGGCTTGAACGAATTTTGTTGTCAACATACTCTGCCATTTAAAAACACTTCTCGCAATCAATAGTTGTTGGTAAAATAGTTCCAAGATAGCTGGATGCAGCTTATAAATATTCACCTCTACCACCTCCTGATGTAAATAAATCTATTCCACTGGACAGTTGAGTATCTAAATCAGTTACCCTATTAATTCGTTTTATAAGGCTTTTGCATTCCTCGATGCCATCAAATAATTTTTTATCAATGGAAGTAGGGTTTTCCTCATCTGAGATGCTATTATCGAAGTCAAGTGATATAGAATTTTTTTTTCAGGACCAAAAGGGTCAAAATACGCATGAATTCCCAATCCCGAAAATCCCGAAAAATCCCGGGACAAGATTTTAAAAATCCCGGGATTCGGGATTTTGTGAATCCCGAAAATCCCGGGATTTCGGGATTTCCCGATTGGCATCCCTAGTAGGTAGTGTGTTGGCTTATTAGACTTAAAGCCAGGGTTCGAGCCCTAGGTCAGACATCAAAACAAAATACAACAAATATTTCTTCGGGGATTTCTCCTCTCAGCAGATTTCTGGCAAAAACTCTGAGAGTAAAAAAAATCCCATGAAAAGTTTCTCAAAAAATTCTGTCGTTCGGAGTCGACTTTAAATTGTAGGTTCCGCCTCTTATGTATAAAATTAACACACACAACATAAGTGTTGTGAGAAACTAGGTCCATAACTCTGACTGACGGGCTGTAATGACCAATTAAGTAAGTAAGCATGGTTTGCATTGTATTGCTATGAAAATCAAAACAAATCCAGATACTGGTATACAGTAATACCCCGGTTTGCGTCACTAAAAGGGCATGAGGAAACGCGATGCAAACCGAAACGATGCAAAACGAAACACGATTTTCCATACATTTGTATTTTCATTTAATTGGTTTCGAGATTCATAATTTTAACTCAAAAAATAGATTATTAAATAAAAAATATTGAACCTACAACTTGCAACCATCAGATAACATAAATACATACGTATGCATGTATTTACATTAGACTTAAACGGGAAATCCCCTTTTTCTGTATCAGCTTTGTACAAACATTTTCATATTAACGACGCAAATCGAAGCACTAACGACGCAACTTCGAAGCATGCGACGCAAACTGATACAAAAATGACGCAACTTCGAAATCACAGAAATATTAAAAAGACGCAACTTCGAAGAAGATGCAGAATGAGGTGGCACAAACCGGGGTATTAGTGCATTGACTTTACATCGTTTAACATTAAGTGTATAGACAAGAGCTACAAAAACAAAACAATGAATTTGTTTACAAATTATTGCACTGCATAATATAAAAACCAAGACCAACATAAAAATAATAAGCAAGCCGCCATAGTCTAGTAGGTAGTGTGTTGGCCTATTATACTTAAAGTCAGGGTTCGAGCCCCAGACTAGACATCAAAACAAAATACAAAAAATATTTCTTCGGTGATTTCCTATCAAAAACAAACTCTGGCAAAAACTCTGAGAGTAGAAAAAATCTGCCATGAAAAGTTTCTCAAAAATCTGTCATACGGAATCAACTTTTAACTGTAGGTCATGCCACTTATGTATAAAATTTGCACACACAACATAAGTGGTGTGAGAAACTAGGTCAATAATCCTGACTGAAGGCTTGAAATGACCAATTATGTATGTAAATAAGTAAACAAAAATACAACAACAAATACTACAATAATAAATGTAAACAAAATATACAAAGAACAAAAATGAAACAACGATGTCTACATTTAAACATAGAGATCTCGAAAAGGCGAAGCCACAAACATTTGCCTTCAAGAACATACATCAAATTGTTTACTCTATCATATAAAAGGCAAGGCAAAGCAGGCGAGTAAGATAGTAAAAGTTCAGTCAGGCTTGTGTGAAGACAGGAAGTGTAAAGTAAGTGTAAAGACTAGAGTGTAATCATCATTTAAGGATCTCCATTGTAACATCAGTCGAACAATTGTCTAGTAACTGTTATTGTTTATACAAAGGATGTACACAGAGTAATAATAAACAAAGCAATTGTTGTTGTTTACATCAAGTTGTGAACAGAGGCACACAGAATTGTGCGAATAATAAAGAATTTTAATTAAAACTAAACACAGATTTATTTTTATTTTATTTGCAATCTACAAGCTCATATTTTAAACGTTTTTAAAAGCTGAAAACTCAATATAATCATTCTAGCTCCAGCAACAGTACACCAAATACCTGATTAGCAGGACTAAGGAGAAAATGCGTTCTCTCCTTTAGGCTCCAAAAAAAATAAATTAATAAATTAAATTTATGAAGCCATGAAACCATTGAATTTTTTCTATTTGTTTCAATTTCAAATTTTTCACTTTAAATTACAAAAAAATAAAAAAACCTTTACCTCATTTCATCTCAATGTTTTTGCTTTCAAATCTGAATCGCATTTAAATAATAACAACAACAAATAATTCCATAAATTTCATTCAAAATAGAATTTCTTTTGCTTTAATATCTGCATCGACAATCTCTCAATCTCTAAAATACCTCCAGTTGAAGCGGTAATACACAAACATCAACACTCATACATTCATACCGGAAAAAAGGGGTCAAATACGAATACAGGCAATAGAAAGAGAGAGAGAGAGAGAGAGCGAGAAAAAAGGCTGTTAAATGGAAAATATTTGTGTTGGCATGTAAAATGACATAAAAACCGGTAACGGATATGTGCTTACATTACCACGGCATATGATTCAACTTTATAAAGCAGGACAAACACACAGAAAAACACACTGAACAACACACACTCTTCGTTCACACATGTACGCATACATGTTCACACTTAACCAATAGAAGAAAAAAACAGAAACAGGGAGAGGGGGTATTTTTTAAGCACATGTTTGCTTAGATTTCATTATAATAGAAATATATGTACAGTGTATGGTAAAAGTATGTGGAAGTTTGGATATGTTATATGTATGTGACAAAAACGGGTTTATTTATGTTGAGTTCATTATTTGTGTCTTGCAAATAAAAGGATTTTGAAGACAAGTTGAAGCTTAATATACGAATTCGAGCATGGGTTTATGAACCCATACAGCCTTTAAGCTCATGTCTAAAGTGCCAACTCACTATCTACTAGACTAAGGGAAATTTATTCGATTTATCCTTGATGAATCTCGAGTCAAGCTTGCCTCCTAATTTCCTATTTATGGACACTAAGGCATATATAGGGTGAGCCATCTAACGGTTTAAATTTGAACCATCGGTTATTCCAAATCGGACACAAAATTCAGTATTTTATCTTCACTAAATGTAAGAAACCATTTAATACTTGATCAACGTTAGGATTTATTGGGACAATGAGAAACTGAACGAGAAAAACTCATCTTTTCGAAAGAGGCTCATTTTCATCATGATGGGTGTGTGAAAAAAGCAAAATTGCCGTATTTGGGGCTCAGAAAACCCACACGCGATCTTACTAGAGCCACTAATCTGCGTTAGAATTTATTGGGCCAACGAGGAACTGCATGATGATGTCGATTTTCCCAGAAAAAAAAATCATCTTTTCGAAGGAAGCTCATTTTCATCTTGATGGGTATGTTAATGAGCAAAATTCCGCATTCGAGGTTCAGAAAACACACACGTGGCCTTACAAAAGCCACTGCACCCATTACAAGTGACTGTTTGCTGCGACTTGCGGCATATTTGTTTCAAAATGAACACGTTCCAACCATTACGGTCAAAGCATCATGATAATCGATTTTTTTTTTGTATCCACTCTTCTTGTGTTTTTATGTGAAGGATGTTTGGTTTCAACAGGATACTGCAACTTGCCTTACATGTCATGCCACAATCGAATTATTGCTTCCAATATTTGACGGTCGTTTAATTATCCGAACTTCTGATATCAGTTGAATGCCAACAAACCGCGATTTGACAACGTTGGACTATTCTCTGTGGGGCTACGTTAAAGGGAAGTGTTATGCCGACAAATCAGAGACATTTGAGAATTTTAAGGTTAACGTTCGAGCACTTGATTATAACTTGCGTCAAATAGCTGCCTCGCTTGGCCATGCAGTATCCTATACGATAGATCCAATTTTGAAGCACATTATCGATTGTGTGCAGCTGTATAAAATTAACACACACAACATAAATGGTGTGAGAAACTGCGGGCTTCTTGGAGACGATTGCTGTAGACTGTCTAATGGTGAAGGTATAGCACTGGCCATTTTATAGTCACCAGCAGCAACTCGTTCCTTTACCGTTCGCATCTTCCCTTTTTCCACCTTTCCTAGACCTACACAATGCACTGCATGAGTAGGGGTCATCCCCTGAGTGCAGGTTCAATAGGCACTCCACAAATAATAGTCCAACGGTGTCAAATCGCAGCTCTGAGGTGGCCAAATGTCATTAGCTCTACAGCTGATAATGCCATCTTCAAAATTAGGCCGCAAAACATCGAGCGTAGCTTCGACTGTCGTGTCAGGTAGCGCTATCCTGTTGCAACCAAATGTTGCCAATATTCTCCTCTTCAATTTTTGTGAACAAAAATTCGTTCAACATGATCCGATAACGATTGCCATTGACTTTAACGGCCACTACTTGCTCATTTTCGAAGCATTCATTATGCCTCTGGACCAAACTCCGCACCAAACAGTGACACATTTTGGGTGCGTTGGGGTTTCAATGTATGCGTGCGGGTTTTCTGTGCAAGAAATGAGACAATTTTGCTTTTTTACATACCCGCCAAGATCAAAATGAGCTTCATCTGTAAAGATGACTTAGGTTAGAGGGCGTGTACTTGTCAATTTTGGCAAGTACAGTACTCGGTGGTCGAATTGACCCATTGTACTACAAAAGATGACTTATTTTTTCCCAAAATCGGCCATCTACTGTAAGTCGAACGCAGGCCCACTAGCAAAGCGAAAACGCATTGTATGGTCAAGTGGTTTAGCGTATAGACAACTATATTCGTTCAGCGGAAGGATAAAACTAATTATCTGTCAATCAGACATGAGCTAAGCGTTACCATTTACGAAAAAAAGCACTAGTTGAAAAAAAGTGTTAGATGGCGGACCCGATACTTCTCAACAATAAAATAAAATTTGGCAAAATCCGTTTTCTTCGATTCATTTTGGGTCATTTTTTTATCTGAAAAATTTTTTCCATTTAATTAGATGAAGCTATACTTTTTCCATACACTGTTATAGAAATTCTCTTTTAAACAAAATGTATTTGTATAGAAAAATATGTGGAGTAGAGTTTTTCTATGAGTTGTAAATATGCAGTACGTGTGTGGTATACTTTTGTTTTTCTTTTTCGTTTTTGTGGCCAACTTTCTAGTCTGATAGATTTACGAATATTGTCCTTTAAAGCGTCAATTGTCTCTGGCTTGTTGGCGTAACACTTATCTTTTACGTCACCCTACAAATAATAGTCTAACGGTGAAAAATTGCAGCTCTGAGATGGCCAAACGATATCAGCTCTGCGGCTGATAATGAGATCTTCAATAAACAGGTCGTAAAACATCGAGTGGAGCTTCGACTGATAGACATAGCGCTGTCCTGTTGCAACCAAATGTTGCCAATATCCTCCTCTTCAATTTTTGTGAACAACGTGGCCAGATAACGTCGTCATTGACTGTAATGGCCACTCTTTGCTCATTTTCGAAGAAAAATGACCCAATTATGCCTCTGGACCAAAATCCGCAACAAATGCGAAAATTTTTTAGGGTCGCCGTGGTCTAGTAGGTAGTGTGCTGGCTTATTAGACGCAAAGCCATGGTTCGAATCACAGGCCAGACATCAAAATAAAATACAAAAAATACTTTTTTGGCGCTTTCTGCTCAGCAGATTTCTGGCAAAAACTCTGAGAGTAAATAAAATTGCCATGAAACGTTTCTCAAAAAATCTGTCGTTCGTAGTCGACTTTAAACTGTAGTTCCTGCCACTTATGTATAAAATTAAAACACACAACAAAAATAGTGTGAGAAACTGCGGGCTTCTTGGGGACGATTGCTGTAGACTGTCTAATGGTGAAGGTATAACACTGGTCATTTAATGGTCACCAGCAGCAACTCGTTTCCTTGCCGTTCGCATCTTCCCTCTTCTCAACTTTCCTAAAAACCTGCACAATGCACTGCATGAGTAGGGATCATCCCCTGAGTGCTGGTTTTATAAAAAAAAATGTAAGATAAAAATGAGCTTCATCTGTCGATCGCAGGCCCACTTAGCAAAGCGAAAACGCATTGTATTCGAACGTCTCGGCCTCACACTAATTCACCCTCACCCGGCCGCGGAGGGCTCGTCCCCATTACGTAGGGACACGTACACACTACAGTCCGGACTGTGTAGCGGGAAAGGGAAAAGTTATGGCAGTTATGGTTTGGTCAATTAGCTTGGCGTATAGACAACCATATTCGTTCATCGAAAGGATAAAACTAATTATCTGTCAAATCAGACATAAGCTAAGCGTTACCACTCACGAAATAAGCATTAGTTGAAAGAAAAAATGTTAGATGGCGGACGGGTAAATTTGGCAAAATTTCAAAACCGTTTTCTTCGATTAATTTTTTAATCTTTGGGACATTTTTAAAGTTTTTATGGCTGATATCATTAAATGTCAATTTTTTCGCCTGAAAAACTTTTTCCATTTAATTAAATGAAGCTATACTTTTTCCATACACTGTTATAGAAATTCTCTTTCAAATAAAATGTAGATATTTGTATAGGAAAATATGTGGAGTAGAGTTTTTCTATGAATTGTAAATATGCAGTACGTGTGTGTGTATTTTTTTTCCTTTTCGTTTTTGTGGCCAACTTTCTAGTCTGACTAACAAAAATTTTGTATTTATTATTACAACAAATATTTATGCAACAAAATCAACAACAACAACGACAATAAAAAAATAATATAGTTTTGGCCTAAAATGCATTTATGGCTGGCAAAGTTGGCCTGTTTGCTGGTTGGCAGGATGGTCGTTTGCCTGTTTAGCTGTTTGACTGCATATTTTTCTATCGACAACAACAAAAATATAAAATAAAATGTTACGAGTATATTAAAAAGTTGAAAAAAGTACTCGTTCTTTTTTTTCCTTTGCCCCCTACTAAGTACCATGGCTTATAATGTAGAATAGCGTGAGCGAGATGGCTTGATTTGCCTTTCATACTCTCGTTTAGTTATCGTAAATATGAAAGAAAATATTTGGAATATAAGGAGGCATGGATAAAGGATTTTTAGCCAACTAAACAAATATACTCACTCGTGTGGGTTATTATTTTGTTTAAGGATACCCGTTATTATCATTAAGGAAATGGCAACATTGGAGTTAAGGCTTAAGGTTTTAAGGGATTAACATTGGTAAGAAGCAAACATAAAAACGTATTTGTATTTGGCCAATAAAGGTTATACACAAGAAAGGCTTTAAACTTTATAATAACCTCGCTTAGAGAGTTCTATTGTTGCAATGCAATACGGTATTAAGAAATAGTTTGAATAGATAAATAAAATGTGATCATTTTAGTTTTAAATTGTTAGGATTTAATTAACATGCGACAGCAATTATAAACATAGGGCGTCCGTAATACATTTTTTTTTTTAAATAGGAGTTCGTTAATTGCAAATAAAAATAAAATTAAATTTTTTCTTTTACTGTTTGCACAATTCCGTGTGCCACCTTTCACTACTTGGCGTAAACAACAACAATTTCCTTTAATTGTTATTATTCTTTACACTCTTCCGCCTACACAACAATAATTGTTCGTTAGATCTTTAATACGGAGATCTTCAAACCACAAATATTCTCTTCACATGCAACGTATCTTCACACAAGAAATGTGTTCTTTTATTGTTCGCTAAATTCCGTGTGCCACCTTTCACGACTTGACGTAAACAACAACAATTTGCTTTAATTGCTATTATTCTTTACAGTCTTCCGCCTACACAACAATAATTGTTCGTTAGATCTTTAATACGGAGATCTTCAAACCACAATTATTCTCTTCTCATGCAACATGTCTTCACACAAGAAATTTGTTCCTTTATTGTTCGCACAATTCCGTGTGCCACCTTTCACGACTTGACGTATACAACAACAATTTGCTTAATTGTTATTATTCTTTACACTCTTCCGCGTACACAATAATAATTGTTCGTTAGATCTTTAATACGGAGATCTTCAAACCACAATTATTCTCTTCACATGCAACGTGTCTTCACACAAGACAAACTGAATTCTTTCTGAGTTGGCGTTGCCTGCTCTGTCTTGCCTTTTATGTTGCAGGGTAAGCGGTTTGATGCAAACCCTTGAAGTAGAATGTCTTTGCCTTCACGAAATCTTTAGAAATGTAAACAAGTTGTTTCTTGTTATTTGCGCATTTTGTTTACATTTTCCATGCAGTGTTGTTGTGGTCTGTTTACTTGTTTATTCCCCTCTTTTATACTAATGTTGTTGCTATATTTTTGTTTATTCGTTGATCAATAACGTCCATTATTTTTGTTTTTGGAGCTTTTTTAACATTTTAAAAAGACCATCTCCAATTTCTTAACACATTCAAACTCGTTTATAACGAATTCTTGATTATTACGTAGATATTTTCAAGTACCAACGTTTTAATAACAATTTTCATACAAAAAAATTAGTTTGTTACGAACTCGTTTATAACGAATTCTTGGTTAAAAGGAACTACTTTAAATGGTCCCAGTATTTAAATTTCAAACATTTTACCTTTTTCATAACGAAACTTCAGAAAAAACTTTAAAGTGTGGCAATAGTCTTTACTTTTGTTTAATATGGCAGCATTAAATTATAACTCGGAATCATTAATCAGCTGCTAGATAAAAGGAATTAACAAATATTTTTGGTTTTTAATAAAAAAAAATACTTTTTGTTTTTAATAAATGAAAAAATTCTTTGTATTTTATATTTTCTTCAATGACTTCACACTGTTTATTACGAACTTTGCCTATAACGAACTATTTTTTCAGGTCTCATGCAATTCGTTATAATTGGGTTTGACTGTAATATAATTTGTTATAACATAATACCCTCAATTTTTTTATTCACAGTATTTGGAACCACATTTTTAAGTTTTTATGGTCCCATTCCACTCTCTTATGACATAATTGTATTGCCAAAGTACTGCGACCAGGCGATTTGTGTCATTGTACTGTTTCCTCATCTAAATTATGTCTTCTCCAAGTCTATTGACCTGACAAGCTTCAGACTGCTCTTCAGTGTTATCAAAGACGGTTTCCTCACCAGCACTTGATAACCGCTCAAAACGATATCAAACGCAATTTGAGAACATATTTCTCCGGCGACTTCCTCTCTGAAGATTTTTGGCAAAATATGACCTAGTTTCTTGCATCACTTACATATATTGTGTGTGTTAATTTTACACATGAGTGTCGGGGTCTATAGTTTAAAGTCGACTCTGATCAACAGATTTTTGAGAATTTTCCCATGGCAGATTTTTTCTCACACACATAGTGGACAGAAGAAGGTTATTCCGTCCATAGTGAAATACTCAGAGCTCACGGAAGAACTGGCTAATTGCTATCAAACAAAATTTTGGCAATCGAAAGATGTGTTTACGTCCACTTGGACATGAGTTACAGACATAGCTGCCAGATAAATTTAGCCTCAAATCGTCAAATATTAGAAAAAAAATTGTCAAAAGTGTTCACGGAAATCGTAAAAATAATGGTCACAAAATCTTCATGAAAATTCAGTGTGATGTTCAGCTAGAACCGACATAATTTTCAGTGCCTTAGCTACTTAAGAGAGTGCAAGAAATACTTCACTTCATCTGATCAATTATAGGCTGGTACCTCAACGTCTATTTTGAGACTTGTATAAAGGCAACAAACACCACAAACATGAGTAGGTGTGAGAAGCTAGATTGTAATCCTGACTGAAGGGTTGTCATATCCGTTATGTGTCGACCTATCTTCATTGATATACATTGGAAAGAGCATGTCGTCGAAAAAGTTGTTTCTGTTGTTCCTATAAGGTAGCATAGGGCCTTAACGAATTACTTTCCACTTCATAGTCTATCTGCTGACCTTGATCTTCAGCTTGGTTACACGTTTTGTTGACTTTAGCTGCTTCGATATCTGATTGTCGGCGCCAGGTGTGGCTCGGCCGACCTTTCCTGCGGCTGTCTTGCTTTTCTTATGATGTCGGCTTGGGGTCTTCGCACAGCATGCCACCGTAACTGATTACAATTCAACAAAGTTTACAGCCTGTTAGGATAGAACACATTCCCATTGCCACAGTTATACCAAGTCAAGGCCGTATCTGTGTCTTATCCAACGCCACTTAAGCTATCTTTACAAATGTATCTACAAAACATTTCATATGTATTTCATATATTGGTGGATGATATATGGAAAATTATATGCCAACAACAATGATTTTTTCTTTTAAAATTCCAATTTCGAGTTGCATTTTTTTTATTTTCTGGCCCTCAGTCAACAACGCTTTATATTTCCGAATTAATATTTTTTCGGTTATTTAATTAATTTTTTTTTCAATCAATTTCAGTTTTACATGTCGAAGGCACTAACTTAATACTGCCACGCGTTAAACGCCAGCATATGGGTGCCTATCTGTGTATAGCCTCCAATGGTGTACCGCCATCAGTAAGCAAACGCATAACACTGATCGTGCACTGTAAGTTGAAATGCTTGTTCAATTATAAGAGAATATTAAAATTAATTTCAATGAAATATTTAGTCCCGCCCATGATTACAGTACAAAATCAATTGATAGGCGCTGTTGAAGGCAAAGGTGTGGTATTAGAGTGTCAATCGGAGGCGTTTCCCAAAGCTATTAACTATTGGACCAGGGAGAGAGGAGAAATAGTGCCGCCAGGTAAGAGGAAATGCAAATTTTATTAAGAAAGATCTTCAAATGTTTCCTTAAACGTTTTCCTTTAGGTGGCAAATTTGTTTCAAATGTTACGGAAATTGGAGAGTACCGCAGCTCCATGAAACTGCATATTAATCCCCTAACAATGTCTGAATTTGGTGCATATAGGTGTGTGGCGAAAAACTCTTTGGGTGATACAGATGGCACTATTAAATTGTACAGTAAGTAACAATACGATGCAGCAAATATGAAAAGTTTTCTTTTTGGAAGCAAAAGCAATTATTTTGTTGGAAACTCCACGAAAAAAAAAGAAATGAAGTGAAGTGAATTAATTTCTAAAAAGTAGTTAAATATTTTTGTAATGCACTGTATAATATTTTTTTTTTATTTTATTTGCAGGAATACCCTCTAGTACCGTGAATTATGTAGATGGCTATGACAGCCGGCATAAAGGTGAGCAAGATTAGTTTACTTTTGTGTTTTTTTTTATTAGACAAATAATAATTTCGTTTTTCTTTTTACTTCTTCTTTACTTCTATTTATTTTTCATTATATTTTTATCTTCTTTTTTATTTTCTTTTCAAAAACACAAAAAAAAACCAGGCAAAAAACGCTTAAAATCCTCTGAACTTTATCATCAATCGAAAGTAACCTCGGGTGAAAGTGAGGAAAATGAAAATCCTGGTAAGCGAAAAGGTAAGTTTTGCTTTTTTTTTCTCAATCTTTTCCCCCTTTCTTCCCTTAACTACAGAATTTGAAAATATTTTCTTGCGAGAATGACAAAATAACAAGGCTCTAGAGTACGATTAAATAAACAAAAAAGAATAAAAAAAGGAAACGAAATATTATGAGGCCATAATATCCAAACTAAAAGAGTAAAAAAGTCCCTTTCCACACCCTCTTTCAGTTGCCGTAAATATGGCAATTGAAGTTTAATAAGGTGCAAATAATACTGACACTAAACAAACAGCCGGCATTTTATTGTGTGCCTTTTTCACTTTGCCTATAATAGGGTGTAGAAATTGTTAAGAAAAGGTTTAAATGGCATGTCAACATTTGTTATTGAGCCTATATTTTGTATAATTTTATATTCCCCAAGTTCCCTTTCGGTTTTTCTTTGCGAGAAAATTAAATGATAAGCAAACAATCAATTGTTTTTCCTTGTATATTTAGTTTTGAAGGTGTAATGAATTAATTTGTGTATAAATTGTGATTTTTAAAGTCTTAAAAATTTGTATAAAATCAGCTAAAAGTAAGATTTTCTGACTTTTCTTATTAATAACTACTGAAAATATTGTTACAAAAATCGAAAATCAAGATACTGATCCTTTAACATTTAAAATTTTAAACAAAGCCTACAAATACAAAACAATGCAGTAAATAAACCTATTTACAAATGATCTCACTACTTAATATAACAACAAACACCAGCATACAAAAAAATTGGAAACAAGTAAACAACCAACAAACACTACAAGAATAAATGAAAACAACGATGTTAACATTTATAGAGATTTCGAGTAGGATAAGCCGCAAACATTCACCTTCACGAACATTCATCAGACTATTTATGTTGCCATATAAAAGGCAAATCAAAGCAAGCAACAACTTTGAAAAAATTCAGTCAGTCTTGTGTGAAGACGCTGTGTGCTTGAAGATAATATTAGTGACTTGAATTTAAAGTCTCTTTGATACTTTGCTTTCACATCGTTTAACATTTAAAATTTTTATTTTAATTTTTAAATACAAAACAATGCAGTAAATAAACCTATTTACAAATGATTGTACTACCTAATATAACAACAATTACCAGCATACAAAAAAACGGTAAACAAGTAAACAAAAATATACCCACAACCACTACGAGAATAAATGAAAACAACGATGTTAACATTTACAGAGCTTTCGAGTAGGCGAAGCCGTGAACATTTGCCTTCAAGAACATTCTTCAAATTATTTATCATCCCATATAAAAGGCAACAAGCAAGCAAACAACTCAGTAAAATTTCAGTCTGGTCAAATGTGTTTGAAGACGAATTTTAGTGTTTTTAAAATATCTGACTAGAATGAAAATTATCTAGTGATTTGATTTATTGCTTAGGCAAAAGAATGCAAGAACTAACAACAAATGGAAATGAGTATTACAACACATCCATAAAAACCACAACCCAACATGGCCACACGTTGTGTAACGTTATGTATAATTTCATACTCCCGCTTATCCAACAAGGCCCCCATTCCTTTTACTCCTCTAGGGAGCATAGGGCCTCCACAAGTAATTTCAAATGAGCTCGATTATCAGCGCTATGTTTGACTTCCTTCCATTGTATACGTAGTTTGGTTATTTCTGTTATGACTTGGCGTTTCCAAGTGTACGATCGTCGTCCGATGCGCCTGCTTCCTTGTGGGTTCCAGTCTATGGCATTCCTTGGTATGTCGTCTAATGGCTGAACGGAGAGTGTGCCCAATCCATCCCCACTTGCGTCTCCTTATTTCCTTCACAATTGATTGCTGGTCTGTATCTGACCAGAATTGGGCATTGGATATTACAGAAGGCCACTACGTACACATGATTCTACGCAGACATTTGTTAACGAATACCTGAAGGGACTGGGAATCAGGCGGTGCCATATTCCACATTTCGCAACCGTATAGCAGTGTGGATTTAACGTTGGACTTGAAGATTTTAATTTTGGTGCTCCTCGTCAAAAGCAGTGCGCGCCTTATTAATGCCATATATACTACGACTCTACCTACAAGATCACACACATTGATTTCAACTAGGCTGTTTAAGTAAATCCAAAAATTTTCACGAAATATTCCATCATCTAACAAGCATTGTGCAGCTTCTCGTATGGACTTTTCCCTTCGCCTAAAGTTAGTCGACCATACGGTATTTTCCGGAACTCTTTCTAAGGCGAAGATATTCAATGTGAATTTCGCAAGAAAATACTCTCGACGACTATTTTTCATATGAAAGTTAATGGATGTTTTAATATTGAAAATACAAAGAATATGGGTATTAAGATGTGTAAACCTTAATCCACCAGACCAAAGAGGTTTTTATGGATATGAACTGGCAAATAAGTTGCCAGTTGATCTGAGGGTGCTTTTTATTCAATTAAGACGTTGATGAATTTAAGTCTTTTCACGGATTTTTTGGAAAAATCTTAATGTACTTCAGAAGAATTTAAAACTTTAAAAGCAATAAAAACTTATTGGTATACATCCCTATATTCGAACTTGAGATGCTTGGATTTCTAATTAAACACTTCAACCACTACACCACATCTCTCTCTGAAATGTATTCTTATGAGTATGGGCTCGGGTATACCCAGCTTTATTTCTAGTAGAAACGTGTCAGTTTTCTACTAGTCTTCCCTTAGTACACTAGCTATTTCTTTTTTTTTATCAATTTTCTTAGTGATTCTGTAAGCTTCAATCATTGGCTAACTACAATAAGACCTTGCTTAACGCTACACCGCTTAACGCTGTTTCAGTATTACGTGGTTGCAAATGACACGGCCATGCACTAACCTAAAAAGCGGTGCATTATATAGTGACGATGTATACTAAGTATCTTTTTCAGTGCTATTTTGTTAGTCTGTTCTGAAAAAATATTCAATCTGATTTTCCGAAGTCGCAATAACAGAATGAAAGTATTTTTCCTGCGTCACAGTTGATTTATTAGTTGTCATGAACGTTTCCAGATGTTTACACATGTACGTGTTAAGTTGCCTCGTTTAACGCTTTTTCGTTTGGCGCTAGAACTTCTTAGAACGTAACTCCCGCATTAAGCGGGGTATTACTGTAACTAAGGAGTGCGCACGAAAAAAAAATGGGCCTACTTTTAACCTTATAACTTTTATCATAAGTGAAAAAAATGAATACCGTTACATTGTTTTTGTTGCCATATAAAAGGCAAAGCAAAGCAAGCAACAACTCAGTAAAAATTCAGTCAGTCTTGTGTGAAGACGCTGTGTGTTTGAAGAGAATATTTCAAAATCCACGTGCTAAATTTCATTGCAATAGCTGAAATAGTTTTTTGAAAATGGGCACCCAACAAGAATGTTGTAAAAAAAATAATTGAAATTTTTAATGAAAAACCATGCCGCTTACAAAAAATGATTGCTAGGTTCCCAGGTGTTAACCAAAAAAACAGTTTCAAAGATAAGAATAAAACAATATAAGGAGTCTTTGAGTATTGAAAGAAAGCATAGAAGTGGAAGAAAAAAAAAAAGGATTTGCCGATCAAAACAAAGCAAGTAAAATAATACGTATTTTTCTAAAACACCCTAACATGTCTGGAAGAAAAGTGGCTCAAAAAGTTGGAGGCTCTGAGACCTTTGTCAGAGAAAATTTTATACACAAAAGAATTCAAATTTTGTTTAGTTTAATTGAAATATAAAACGAAAAAAATCCGCCACTTAGTTTTATTTCTATAACGAAAAGTGTAAGTCTAGTTTTTTTTGTGCGCACTCCTTATTTACTTGTTCAAATACATGTTTTTCGTTTATTAAATCATAACAAACTCTTTAAAAATATTCTTTTTCCCTTTCTTTTTTCTTTTCAGACCTACTTATGATAAGTGAATTTGAAGATTATTATCCGAATTCGTCAACAACAAACCCTATGGCCTGTTATACAAGTTTGGCTGGCTTTAGTATAGCAGTGATGCTATTCAACTGGTGTCAACGGCATTGACAGCTCACATGTACGTGCAACCAACAGATTTCGAAATGATTTTCTCATAACGAACTCAACGTCAGTGTATTCGAACAAAGAAGAATGTTGCAAAACAAATCAAACGTAACTTCAGAAGTAACACAGTGGCAAGACAGCGTAAGAAATGTTTAACATAAGCTTTCATATGCAGGACTATTTTCGTTACGTTTTTTTTTTTTTGTTTCCTTTAAGTTGTACAAGAAGAAAATATTTTTAAAAATAAATTCCATATGTAAAGTTGGCATATTAAATTTTGTTTTTGTAAGTTTTTGGAAAATTTTCCATTTGTTTGATGTAACACTCCATAACACTCCGTACGAGGGTTGAGTATAAAACCAAAGTAAAAAAAAAAGTTCTCTTACGTTTGTTCAATTCAGCTAAAGAAAAAAATGCAAGATTTTTTATGGTAATAATAGAAACACATTTTTCTATGTGTATGACTGAGAATATTGTACTCAAAAATATTTAAACAAAAAGCCAGGGATATAACCAAATAAATAATAAAAAAAATAAATAAAAATTGTAGAAGAAAACATTGTTAGAAATGTGTAAAGAAAAACCAATTTGCAAAAAAGAAATTATTATTACGATAAACATGAATATGTATGTACAGTGGGCATCAAAAGAAATGGAACATTAAAAAAATATACTTTAATAAATTACCGTTATTTCTATTTTAGAAATTGTTTCATTGCTAGTTTTAAAATTGAAAGAAAAAAACAAGAAAAAAAATATTTTCAAATTATTTCGTGCACTCTCCTTAATTCATAAAAGTTGTGTTCTGTAATTATTACAATTTTATCCATAGTGTATAGTTTCTTTTGATACTCACTGTATATAGTATTAAATTGTAAGTAGAAGATGCCAGTGTATGATAACATAAAAGGCTAGAGAAGGGTTAACTTTTTATGAAATTATTTACAAATTTTATTTAATAAACAAAGTTTTTACATTTATTTTCCATAATTTCATTTTTATTTTCATGGTTTGTTAAGTCATAATATTATTTATAGTCTGTATGTATATATGTATAGGTATGTACTTATGTATGTATATTAATAACATATACGAGGCTATTTATGATCCATCAAAGTCAATGACTGCTCTACTAAGTTCAATTTGTTTTATTGTCTGTTTTTTTTTTAATCTCTTTCGTATTTGATGTTGATTTTCTTGTTTAATGCTTAAACTTAAGGTAAACAAACACATTAAAAACAAGAAAAAGACAAAGAAGAATATAAATGTTACGCTATATAATGTAATTAAGACAGTAATAGACACCAATTCAGGCTCTTCACAACTGCAATTATTAGGCACTGTGTATGTGGGTGGGTAAAGACAATCGTAGGAACTCATTCGCATACAATGCTTCTGAACTGAATGTCCCTTTCCATAGGAAACTGAACACAGGCACTGAGGTGTAGGAGGTTATCATGTGAAACCTGTGAAACCTACTTTAAAACAGCTAGTAGCACCATCTAATGCCATCACAACTTATTGCTAAAGAAATCTTACAAAAAGTATCTCTTTTTTTCAAATATGAAGACTCTGCCAAACATAAGAAAAGAATTTTGCCAAAGGTTATTACAAAAACTCCCATTTCAGATGGTGAACAGTTTCAAAACTACTTGACTATATCTGCCCTTACAACCTTTAGTCAGGATTATAACCTATCTTATCACAACACCCATATTGAGTGTGTTAATTTTATGCATGAGTGGCAGGAACTGAAGTTTAAAGACGACCCCAAATGACAGATTTATGAACATTTTTGCCAGAGAAGACTGCTGAAACGAAGCCACAGAAGATATATTTTTTCGTTCTTCGTTTTGTTCGCCTAAGTGTCATGACTACGGCGACTTTAAATTAATTGGCTATTTTAAGGTTAAATAAGTAAACGAAGATTTTTTCAACGAATGCCTGTAAGGCAATAGCTTTTACATACATACATAATTGGCCATTACAACCCTTAAGTCAGGATTATGGCTTAGCTTCAGACACTACTTATATTGTGTGCATTATTATACGTGAGTGGCGGCATCGACAGTTTAAAGCCGACATCGAACGATAGATTTTTGAGAAACTCTTCATGGCAATTTTGTTTACTCTCAAAGTTTTTGGGAGAAATCTGCTGTTATATATTGTTTTGATGCCTCACCCTGGCCTTACGTCTGATAACCCAACACACTACCTACTAAACCACTGCTACTTCAATAGCTTTTAAACATGAATAATGAATAAGAAAGCAGTAGTACTGGCAAATGCTGGCCAAACCAGATAATAGATTGAGATTATAAGTTACATAAATCCTGTAAAAATTCCTCAATACTCAATATATTGAATTCCTAGGTGATTCAAGGAAATGAACGAAATTGTATTAAACGTGTGTCGTCGTAGTCTAGTAAGCAGTGGATTGGCTAATTACATATGAGGTCACGGTTCATGCCTCAGGTCAAACATATTTACCAAAACGAAATGCGAAAAAATATTTCTTCGGCAACATCATACTGTGAGGTTTCTGGCAAAAACTGTGTAAAGGTTCCCAAAACTATGTCGTCCGGAATCGACTTTAAACTGTACCTCCCGACACTCATGCATAAAATTAACACACACTACTTAAGTGATGTTCACAAGCTGAATAGATTTAATGGCCAATTATGTTATGCATGTAAATTGAATAAATTATGCAAACATTTCTCAGCAAATTAAATATTGAATTTCTTAGTGATCGATGGTGCTTTTTGAAGCATAATGTAGTTTGGTCAGTGGCCAAGCAGTATCATACTTGCGTATTTTTTTTTTTTTGTTTGGCGTGTGAGATAGGGTTCAAAATGCCTTCGCACTTACAGTGACCGTGCTTCCACTAAAACAATCCCTCCTCCTCTTCTGGAGATACTCCCTTCCCAGCACGGCTATTTGCTTTACTTCGGGAATGGCCCAGAACCACGTCCTGTTAAGGACCGTTGTCTACTCTCCTACATCTGGGTAAACTATATTTTAAGCCAGCTTCATGCTATTGGCTCGTCTTCTCATGTATCATGTAAGGTAGAATGCAAGAATGATAAACTAAAGATTACGCCATCACGCACACAAAATTAAATCTTTCTGCGTATGTTGAATCAATGACGTCACGCAAATTGTGTTCCTATTGGCTAATAATAATGCAAGTTATATTCAAGGACTGCCAATCATGCGCAATGCGTAATCCTTAGTTTATCATTCTTGGGTAGAATGTGTGTTCAGTATTGTCATTCATTTCTTCGCAAAATAAATGCAGCCAAGAATAGTCACGTTGCCCATGCGGTATAGGTATTTTCGGAAATAACCATGACTCGAAAGAAACTGGGTCAGAAAATAGTTGGTTTCCCCAAAGTTTCTCCGTATCCATGCTTTATCATACTTGAGTATTATACTCGCTAGAACTAATTAAGAATATATCAGTGTTGATTATCACTTCGGTCCTTCGAATCAGCTTCGAAAAGAACTCTGAGAATAAATAAAATTGCCATGAAAAGCTTCTCAAAATATGTCGTTCGGAGTCGACTTTAAAAAAACTGTAGGTCCTGTCACTCATATATAAAATTAACTCACACAGTATAAGTGGTATGAGAAGTCGTGGTCTAGTGGGTAGTGTGCTGGCTTATTAGACGTAAAACCAGGGTTCGAGTCCCAGGCCATACATCAAAATACAAAAAGTATTTTTTCGGCGATTTTCTCTCTTTCTCTTCTTGAAAAGCTTCTCAAAAATCTATCGTTCGGAGGTAGATCCCGCCACTTCTCTATAAAATTAACACAAACAACATAAGTGGTGTGAGAAACTGCGGGCTTCTTGGAGACGATTGCTGTAGACTGTCTAATGGTGAAGTTATAGCACTGGCCATTTTATAGTCACCAGCAGCAACTCGTTTCCTTACAGTTCGCATCTTACCTCTTTCCATCTTTCCTAAACCTGCACAATGCACTGCATGAGTAGGGGTCATCCCCTGAGTGCTGGTTTAATTAAAAAAAAAAGATGAATCCATTTTACTATATTCTACTAAAATATAGAAGAACCTCTTAGGTCCTTATATTTTGGTGTTACAAACAACAACACAAACCTAATAAAACACCATGATTTATGGGAATGTAGGGTAGGTTTAGTGATTATTTCTTATCAGCAATTAGAATTGCTTTCTGAAGATTTCCATAAAATTTCTATTGCACTATGAGTTTATGCATGTGCATGTATGTGTAAGTGGGTGTCTGATAATCGAATGCAATTGTCTACACTTTGTCTACGTGCTAGTTAAGGCTATAGCAACTAGCGTTGATGATCAACAAGCTACACAATGTAACAAAACTTTCAAAATTTTTTTTTTAAATTTTTATTAAATTTTTTTTGTTTTTGTTTTTTTTTTATAAAACATTGCCATGATATACGAGTCTCGAGTGTAGCCCTTTAAGTGTCATGCAAGTGGTTATTGCTTATCAGTTTCTTTTTAACAGATAGCCCTTATACATATGTATACTTATATATAGGCTTTGTTTGTTAAACTGGCTCTCTTAAATTGTACTCTTAAATGCATTTGAATTAAAAAAAACAAAAAAAAGCAAAGAATAAAACCATGAAGTTTATATGTACTTACAGCCTGTATATGATCTTATCTGTTTTGATTTGTACACAATAATTTTCATATTTATTGTGTTGACATAATACTTTTCGAGGTCAGATTAAATTGGAACTTTATATGGAAACCAATAAATAATTGAAACAAAGCTTTAGGAAAAGTGAAATTTAAAATGCAAGCCAATCACACAGTAACTATTTGCTACATAAGCTTTCAGGGATCTATCTCTACATTTAAAAATTTTCAAATTATAAAAGAAGAAAGAAAGAATGAAAGTTGGAAAAAAATTTAATTAAAAGAAGAAAATTTTTATCATTTCAATTTCTATTTTAAGCCTTAGGATGCTGTTTGATAATCGCAATAATGAATCTTATCAGCCTTTGTATAGAAAGTGTTGCTCACATGAAGACTATAATTATTCACGTACCCGTGCTTACAGTTTTTTAATAAATTGTTAGAAAAAAAAAAAATTATTTTAATAATAATTTGTTAACCTTGACCGCTTGTAGAAATACTAGGCATAGTAAGCTTATTAAATTGTTTGCAAAAATACAAAAATTTCAAATTGGGTTGCAAAAAAAATTTCGTTCTCCATCAAAGTTCACGCTAGTGAAATCAATCATCTAAAATTAAAATAAATAAAATTTTATAAACTCCTTATTAAGTAATAAACTATTTATTTCTCCAAGTACCTATCAGAATTTTAAAGATCTGAATTATAATTTTTCCATATTAAATAAAAGTAAAGAGTATTGCCATACTTCAAGTTTTTCTAAAGGTTCGTTAAAAAAAAATGTATAAATTAATACTAGGCCCTTAAGAGCTCCTTTAACCGAGAATTTTGTAAACGAGTTCGTAATAAACGAAGTTTTTTGTATGAAAATTGTTATTAAAACGTTGGGACTTGAAAATATGTACGTAATAACCAAAAATTTATTATAACCGAGTGCGTTATAAACGAGTTTGACTGTATACGAAAATTTCATCGTTTTTGGAATTCTGTCTCAAAAATGTATCACTTCCGTAAACGCAGTAAATTGTGCAGAAAATTTGTTAATACAGAGGGAAGGATAACAAATTTAATTATTAGTTTAGTAGGCACTAGGGATGCCAAACGGGATCGCTGTTAAAAAATCCTGGGATTCGGGATTTTATAAATCCCTATCCCTAAATACCGCGATATTTCGGAATAATTCGGGATCCATGATCTGAAAGGCTTGAACGAATTTGTTGTCAACATAATACCTTGCCGTTGAAAAACACTTCTCGCAATCATCATTTGTTGGTAAAATAGTTCCAAGATGGATGGATGTCGCCGTGGTCTAGTAGGTAGTGTGTTGGCTTATTAGACGTAAAGCCAGGGGTAGAGCCCTAGGCTAGACATCAAAATAAAACACAAAAAGTATTTTTTCGGCGATTTCCTCTCATCAGATTCTGGCAAAAACTCTGAGAGTAAATATAATTGCCACGAAAAGTTTCTAAAAAATTGTCGTTCGGAGAGTTGACTTTCAACTGTAGGTCCCGCCACTTATGTATAAAATTAACACACACAACATAAGTAGTGTGAAAAAACTAGGTCAATAATCCTTACTGAAGGTTGAAGTGATAATGACCAATTATGTATGTATAGTTCTAAGATACCTTATGCAGCTTGTAAATTTCACTTCTACCACCTCCTGATGTAAATAAATCTATTCGTTTAGATAGTGAATATCTAATTCAGTTACTCTTTTAATTCGTTTCATAGGGCTTTTCCATTCTTCGATATCATCAAATAATTTTTATCACTGGAAGTAGGGTTTTCCTTATCTGAGATGCTATTATCGAAGTCAAGTGATATAGAATTTGTCAGGACTTGTAAGGGTCTAATTACATATTGATGTACTTACCAAAGTCTGAAGGACCTGAAAATTTTGGGAAATTTTTAATTAAATCCGGTAATGTGCGTATTTGTGAATCCCGAAAAATCATATCGTAATCAATTGAAACATACGTGGAAACCTTAAAGCCCACTACGTATTAACGGGAAATCTTGACAAGAAGTATTTGTAGTTTAATTCGTAGTGTACAGCAACAAGTCTTTTTCATATATGAACATTTCATTTCTTCTGAAAAATAGTGTGCACTACGTGAAAGTAGTTGGCAGCCCTGCCATATAAAGTTACATATTATTAGCCAATAGGAAAACAATGGAAAACAATTTTCGTGAGTTCATGATTCCAACATGCGCAGAAACGTTTGCATTTGTTTGAGTGAGGCGCGAAATTTAGTTTATCATTCTTGGTTACCATTACTTGGCTATGTTGTTGTGGTGTTAGTTTTATGCCTAAGGGGCAGAACTCTACAATTTAAGGTGGAAGACGAACTACAGAGATTGCAGAAACTTTTTCATAGAATAGATTTCACCAGAAATCCAATATGGTATTATAAACATATTAAAGGATTGTTGAATTGTTGTTTTTATAAAAATATGTGTTATTTCTAGTAGAACAAAGTATAAAATTCTTTGAGCTCTAAATGAGTGTTTTAAAAAAATTATTAAAAAAATAGGAAAAAAAAACTATTTTCGACGAGGATGGGATTCGAACCCACGCGTGCAGAGCACATTGGATTAGCAGTCCAACGCCTTAACCACTCGGCCACCTCGTCATATATTTTTTAAGGGTAACAATTTCCAAATATCTACCAATCTTGACGTTTCTTTAGAAGAAATTTCCATTCCTTGGCATTAAAGTAGGGTATTAAGTAGGGTATCACATGGAACGTTTTACTGTAGAAAAAAAATTTTTTTTTTTGTTAATTTTCTGTTGTCTTTATACAAATATGCCCTTGAATTTATTTTCACTTAATTGCATTTGTACGTCAATCTCGTTTGTATCATTGATAATAAATTTGTATGCCCTTATAAAGTATATACACATACGAACATTTCTAATACAAATAAAGCAAAACAAAAAATAAAATAAATTTCAAATGAACTTTAACCTCAATTCCGTATGATTATCACACAAATAATATTTGGTTTAGAACACTAACTCAAAATTCAAATTATTATGCACAGACACAGTGAAATTCAAAAATTAAATTTTTATTTTTGCTATTATTGTTGTTGTTGTTGTTATTGTTTTTATTAATACCAGATAACTGAGTCAGATCAAATAGATCCCATATCTCATGAATCATTAATACTATATTTACTTAATTTATTTGTTTGTTTGTTCACTTAAGTTTTAGTAAGAGGAACTAAAATACTTTCTCTTTTCTTTCCTTCCGTTTCCTTGTCTTTACAAAGGAAAACAAAATTTTTTAAACACTATTTATCACTCTCTATATCCTCATCACTGGCTTCCTCGGCAGACTTGGAGTCCTCATTCTCATTTAGTATTTCCTGCATATGGCAACGGGCCATATGATTGTTTAAATTCCCAACACTTTGATAGGCCAGGCCACAGAATTCACAGGGAAATGGTTTCTCGCCGGTATGCACCAATTCGTGTGAGCTTAGATGGCCGCGTGTAAAGAAACTTTTCTCACAACGTTGACACTTAAAAGGTCTCTCCATTTTGGGATTGTGCGAACGCATATGGGTCTTAAGATCCGAACGTGTTGGCCATTTTTTATCACACTTCTCACACTCATAAATGCGCGGCTTACTCTCGCCCGTGTGAATACGCATATGTGAGACTAATTGTGTCTTTAAAACGAATTGTTTATCACACTGCTGACAAGCATGGGGCTTTTGCTGATAATGCACGGATTTCTGATGATACGATAGGCTATGATTCGAGGCAAAATTTTTGTTGCATATCTTACAGTTGTATTGCAAACTGCCACCAATTTGATGCACTGATATTAGATGTAGTTTGAGTTGGAAATTACGTGTGAATTTTTTATCACAATGGCTGCATTGAAAGGGTCCCTTATAGTTTTTACGTTTCCTAGTTTTTACACCTGAGGGCGATTTGGGCGGAGAGTCTGTTGAAGTTTTTGAATTCATTGATCGTTTTGTTGTAGAATCCTTTGGCAAAAAGTCTTCCAAATCGGCCAAATCATTACAGTTTTCCACAGGCAAGTCTTCTTCGAATATGCCACTATCATGTGAGGAATTATAAACATCCATATCACCTGTCACGGAACCAAGTTCCAAAGAGTCTTAAAAAACAAAAATTATTTCAGAATTTTTCTTTAAAACCAACAACAACTTACCAAAACCATTAAATTCTGTTGAATTTTCAAAATTATTCAAATCCACTGTCTCATCATAGACATGGCAAATTTCTCTATTCGTCCATATATTACCATCGGTATTATCTTTCTGTCCTTAATTGTTCTACCAAGCCTAACACCTCCTCCACTGCTTGATTTTTATATTCTGCATAACGATTCCTAAGCTCTTGATCGGCTTGCAAGCACTTTTCACGAAACTCTTTAAATTTACGGACTTGCAGCCAACATAAATCACAGATTATTTGTGGCAAACCATCGTTGCACTCACATTTCACGGTGGCCGGTAGGACAGGCCAGTAAATCATCTTTTAAGTTGGAATTCTCATCGAATATTTTATATGTTAAAGGTGGACTGGCATACAGACAGCAGCGGCACAAATTCTGATTCATTATAATAATCAATTTCGTTTTAAGCTGGCTGGCCTCTTGTTTACTTATGGAACTTCAAAAACATTTTGAAATTGAAATCTTTAAAGGTCTCACTTGCAGCCTTCAATTCGAATATTCTAAAGCCGGCTTAAATATCTCAATGCCTCTCCCTCTCTTTCTTAAGCAGCAGTTTTCGAAATATTCTCTTAAAGTCAGTTGGATTTGATAAGACGGACTACCAAGTCATATAACAAAACAATTTTAATTTACTCCAGAGCGTAATACATTTTCGAACGAAACTCTCTTATTTTATTTTGTCTTTGTATTTCAAACAAATTTCTTATGTTCTCTGAAATTTCTTATGAAATCTGTCAGCCTTATCGCTTACTTTCTAATGTTTACTGTGTCAGGCCTTTCTTTTGTTGTTTGCTTGCCAACGATAACAAATCAATCTCTTTCTCTCTCTCTATCTTTCTCCGCCAGCTGCAGACTATCACTATTAGAAGTCATTGCTTATTAGTTTCGAATAATTGATAATGCAACCTCGATATATAAAAAGGGAAATCCCTGATAATGCACATAAGCTCTATATCGACGAACAAATTGAATTTAAAGCACTTAACACCATCATCGGTATTCGTATAGGTCCCTGGGTCTACTAATCCTTCTTAATTATTTCATTCATTATATTAAGGGCTTCCTGTCGAAACTACCTTTTTTCTCCACCTATCAGTTTGCAGTGATATTGTGTTTCCTGTCACTAAACTGGAGTAGTTCAACATAAGGTTATTTCTCCATGGGCTAAGTCAACCAGAAAAGTGATACATAAGGTCCCAAATCCTTCCCCTGAGGGCTGTAAAATGTCACGCCCGCTCTCCTTACCTTCTTAAGTGTGGTGTCAGTTAATGGTAGTAGTCGCCGTAGTCTAGTAGGTAGTGTGTTTGCTTATTAGATGTGAACCCGTGGTTCAAAACCATGCTTAGACATCTCCAACAAACTGAAATAAGAAAAATATTTCTTCGGCTATCGCCTCTCAGCAGATCTCTGGCAAAATCTCTGAAAGTTAATAAAATTGTTCATATTGCTAATGATAGCTCATTCAATCGTACCAATTTTCACGTACTTTTGCGAATATATCGGATCGTATCTCGGCGTAATGGCATCACAAACGTTTGGCTTATTAGATGAAAGACCCGAGTTCGAATACCAGGTCAGACATCAAAACGAAAATTTGAAAAATAATTTTTCGGTGACTTCCTCTCAGCAAATTTCTGGCAAAAACTCTGAGAGTAAAAAATTGCCATGGAATGCTTCTCAAAAAATGTGTCGTTCGGAGTCGACTTTAAACTGTAGGTCCCGCCACTCATGTATAAAATTAACGCACACAACATAAGCTAGGACGTATTACAATGGGTCAATTCGACCACCGAGTACTGTACTTGTCAGAATTGACAAGTACACGTCCTCTAACCTAACCTAACTTATCTCGGCGTAATAGCATCACAAATGTTGGCCTTCAAATGCTCAATTGTCTCTGGTTTGTCGGCATAGCGCTTGTATTTAACGGCGCTTCACAGAAAATAGTTCAACGGTGTTAAATCGCGGCTTCCTGGCGAGCATGAAAATGTTCTTCATTAGGAGTCGACTTTAAACAGTAGGCCCCACCAATTATGGAGAAAATTAACACACATAAGATAGGTGAGGTGAGAAGTTAGGTTGTTATCCTGACAGATGTAATCCTGATTAATTATACCCCAGCTAGTTTACCCCCATGAATAAGAATAAATGCGCATAACCTTTGCTAAACAACATTTTTTGTAATTTTTAAAGTCGTATTATTATTCAATGCAAAACGTGTTAGTATCTCAGACACAAACCATAATGACCTAACCGACTGCATAGCCAGACATATCTATTCAGTCTGTATGAGATTTCCTTTTGTGGATATTTGCTTTCACACAACAAGCCTCTCTTATAAATTAATGTTGACAATATATTATCCGCCAATTTTTACATCCTAAAGATCTCTATCTAAGACACCAACCATAATGGCCAAGTCGTCCGCACTTTGGAACTTGTGACCGTGACATGATATAAATGTTTATAATTCCTCACATGATAGTGGCATATTCGAAGAAGACTTGCCTGTAGAAAACTGTAATGATTTGGCCGATTTGGAAGACTTTTTACCCAAGGATTCTACGGCAAAACGATCAATGATTTCAAAAACTTCAACAGACTCTCCGCCCAAATCGTCCACGAGTGTAAAAACTAGGAAACGCAAAAACTATAAGGGACCCTTTCAATGCAGCCATTGTGATAAAAAATTCACACGTAATTTCCAACTAAAATTACATCTCATATTAGTGCATCAAATTGGTGGCAGTTTGCAAAACAACTGTAAGATATGCAACAAAACCTTTGCCTCGAATCATAGCCTATCGTATCATTAGAAATCCGTGTATTATCAGCAAAAGCCCCATGTCTGTTAGCAGTGTGATAAGCAATTTGTTTTAAAGACACAATTAGTCTCATATATGCGCTAATTTTTACATCTTAAAGTCTCTATCTAAGACATAAACCATAAGGGCCAAATCGTCCCCATAGCCACAAGACATCAAAACTACAACTTAACAAATCCTCGATTAACATGATAGCTTATTCCGCCGTTACTAATCAGTCTGTATGAGATTTTCTCTTGTGGTTGCTTCTTGCTTTAACACAACAAGTCTCTCTCATAAATTAATGTTGATAATATATTATACGCCAATTTTTACAGCCTAAAGGTCTCTACCTAAGACACCAACCATAATGGCCAAATCGTCCGCATTTTGGAACTTGGTTCCGTGACAGGTGATATGGATGTTTATAATTCCTCACATAATAGTGGCATATTCGAAGAAGACTTGCCTGTAGAAAACTGTAATGATTTGGCCGATTTGGAAGACTTTTTACCCAAGGATTCTACGGCAAAACGATCAATGATTTCAAAAACTTCAACAGACTCTCCGCCCAAATCATCCACGAGTGTAAAAACTAGGAAACGCAAAAACTATAAGGGACCCTTTCAATGCACCCACTGTGATAAAAAATTCAGACGTAATTTCCAACAAAAACTGCATTTCATTTCAGTGCATCAAATTGGTGGCAGTTTGCAATACAACTATAAGATATGCAACAAAACCTTTGCCACGAACCATAGCCTATCGTATCATTAGAAATCCGTGTATTATCAGCAAAAGCCCCATGTCTGTTAGCAGTGTGATAAGCAATTTGTTTTAAAGACACAATTGGTCTCACATATGCGTCAATTTTTACATCCTAAAGGTCTCTATCTAAGACACAAACCATAATGGCTAAATCGTCCGCATAGCCACAAGATAACAAAACTATAACATAACAAATCCTCGATTAACATGATAGCTTATTCTACCGTTACTATTCAGTCTATATGAGATTTTCTCTTGTGGTTGCTTCTTGCTTTAACACAACAGGACTCTCTCATAAACCAAGGGAGTATAGAACTAGCCATGGATGGTAGATGAACCACCTAACTTTTTACTTATTTACATGACTCATGGATGAGGTATAATATCATCGTTGGGTAACACATGGTAATATGGCAAGAAATGTTTGTGATTTGCTTGAATCTAATCGAAAATTGTCCATCGAAGTGGTGTAAAAAAATATTCAATTACGCAACCACACTTCTTCCCCTCTCTTCAGACAAATCTTTTAAAAAATTTTCCACACGTAACATAATGTACCCTACATTACATTGCAATAATAACATACTAGATATGATTGCACTACTTATTATGCTTCAATTTCAATCGTCACCAACAGCAACTTGTTTCCTTAATCATTCGCATCTTCTCTCTCTCTTTCCACCTTTCCTAAAAAACCTGCACAATGCACTGCATGAGTAGGGACCATCCCCTGAGTACTAGTTTAAAAAAAAAAATTCAATCGTTCCAATTAGGCTCTCTACATTGAATAAATAAACTTAGAGTGTGAATAGAATTCGTTGTATTACAACACTTTTACTTTTCATATGTAACTGATAAGCAATACTGGAGAGATAACAGCATAAGAGATGCAATTTCTTTTGTGTAAAACAAATACAAAACATTTAATAGTTCATGTTTTATTAACGAACCTGCTTTATTGTATTCCACAACTGATAACAGATAGAATATGAATATTACAAAGGCAAACAAGTACACTGAACTCTAATGTTACGCAGATAAAGCAATACTAAACACTAAATTATTACAACAGATGAGTTGGGTTTATAAAATTTTTTCATATTATTTCGGACGGTTTCTAGTCGACAAATTGAATAATCTCAGTTCGATCGAACGGGTAACATCGCATAGCCATGGGTTTTTGATTTAGACCCCCAAAAAAACTTTACGAAGTCAAATCGAAAGATTTTAGTAACTTATTGAACAACTGCAGCTACACGTTTTAGAAATTTTTTCTGTAATAAATGTACAAGATTTTACAGCTAAAATTTCAAAAAAATCGGTTCAGCCGTTTAGCCATCTATAGACTTCAAACAAACCCATAAACAAATAAACACACATTCATTTTCATATATATATAGATGTGACACGCCCACTATAGCCAATCTGCCCATTTTGTTCATATAAACGTTAAAGTTGTTTATGAGATGTGTGACATTAAATACTTGTTGGGTATGTGGGCGTGGCATCACGCCTACTTGTAATTTTAAAATAAAATACAGCCTGTAGTTCCTTCCAGACATACAGGATGGTGCAGTTAAAATTTCAAGAAAATCGGTTCAGCCGTTTAGCCGCCTATAGACTTCAAACAAACCCACAAACAAATAAACACACATTCATTTTTATATACAGTCAAACTCGTTTATAACGAACTCGGTTATTAACGAATTCTTGGTTATTATTTACATATTTTCAAGTCCCAACGTTTTAATATAAATTTTCATACAAAAAAACTTCGTTTATAACGAACTCGTTTATAACGAATTCTCGGTTAAGAGGAACTACTTTAAATGGTCCCAGTAAATAAATTTCATACATTTTACCTTTTTTATAACGAACCCTCAGAAAAAAACTTTGAAAACTTTGTGGCAATAGTCTTTACTTTTATTTGATATGGCAGCATTAAATTATAACTTAGCATCTTTAATCAGCTGATAGGTAAAACGAATTAACACTTATTTTTGGTTTTTAATAAATGAAAAAAATTCTTTGTATTTGATATTTTTTTCTATGACTTCACCCCGTTTATTACGAACTTTGCCTATAACAAACTATTTTTTCTGGTCCCAAGGAGTTCGTTATAACCGGGTTTGATTGTATATAGATTGTTTTAGTTTTTAGTCTTTTGTTTATTTTATATTTCCTTTTCCTTTTTTAATATTTTAATAAAATAATGATTTTAAAATTTTAAATACAAATTATTTCGAGGTCGCCTAGATTTTAATAATAAAAATATTTTTTAATTTAATTTTCTTAAATAATGAAAATTATAAAAGAAAAATATGCTGTAAATATGTATGTATGTACTAAACTAAAAAAAAAAATAGTATTTATTTTCTGTATATAAAAAGACTGTTAAAAACTTTATAAAACTTAAGATTTAAATAAAACAAACAACACACATACAATTTGCATAGAGAATAATAATACAGAATAATGAAAATGAAAAAGCCGTTAAAGTAATTAGTTTAATTAAATATTTAATTGATAAATGAAAACCAAATAAACAAAATCTGTTTCATATTTATAAATAAAAAAATAAAAAAACACATACATAAGCTTATAAATAAAAAAAAATAAATAAAAAATAACATATCATTTAAACAAAAAAAAATTTAAAAAAATAAAAATAAAAAAAACAGAAACGAAATCATATTAAATTTATATTTATACGATGAGCATATATGAAAATATATTAAAAAAAACATAATGAAAACCAAAAAAGAAATAAAAATAAATTAAGAAATTTATTGTTTAATTGATAACAATTAAAATAAATTAAAGAAAAATAAAATAAAATAAAATAATACACATTTATATATACAAAACATACATACACACACTTATATATAAATAGTATATTGTAAACATATATAAAAAGAAAATACTTAATAAAGGCTTGTTAATTATATTAAATAATAAAAAATCATTAAAAAAAAAAAATATAAATTTATAAACAAAATGCATAGAAAGTTAATGAAAATATTTACGATAGTTTAAACAAAAAACAAAAAACAACAAAAAAAAAATTAAAAACAAATATGGAAAGCTTAGCTGAATTAAACAAAATATTGTAGATTTTAATATGAAAACAAAAAACAAAAAATAAAAAAAAAATATGAAAATATTTTAGTCGTTACCTTACATTTGTCAATTAATTTTATTAATTTATTTATGTATTACAGTTCAATACCAACTGTTTATATTTAACAATGAGGTCTGGGTATTTTCGGGAAATCCCGAATACCTAAATCCCGGGATTTTTGGGATTCAAAAAATTCGGTGTAATGTACGCTAGAACCGACACATTTTCCAGAGCTTTAGCTTCTTAAAAGTGTGCAAGAAATACTTCACTTGCTCTGATCTTATTACTATTTACACCAATTCTATCAGAAAGGAAATGAAATACAACATTCTTGTATAGGCCGGTCCCTTAACGTCTATTTTAAGGTTTCTCGACCGCATACAAGAGAGGGCAAAGTTGCCCGTTGATGAAGTTGATGTTGATAGGATATCTATCTTCATTGATTCATTAGAGCATCGTTGTTCTATTGCTATTATAGCTGATTTTATTCGAGTGAAATAAGGGACTTCTTCCTGAGAACGATGTATTCCTATATAACACAGCGAGCACATGCTTATATGTGGTCCATTGGCCAGTGGATCGCACACACTGCATTACAGACAAAATTCATTCTTTTGTCGGACTATTCATGGTCGTCGTGGACTAGTAGGTAGTGTGCTGGCTTATTAGACGTAAAGCCAGGGTTCGAGTCCCAGGCCAGACATCAAAAATAAAAAATACAAAAAAAGTATTTTTCAGCGATTTCTATTCTTTCTCTTCTTGTTTCTCAAAAATCTGTCTTTCGGAGTCGAATTTAAACTGTAGGTCACGCCACTTCTGTATAAAACTAACACACACAACATAAGTGGTGTAAGAAGCTGCGGGCTTCTTGGGAACGATTGCTAAAGACTGTCTAATGGTGAAGGTATATCACTGGCCATTTTATAGTCACCAGCAGCAACTCGTTTCCTTACCGTTTGCATCTTCCCTCTTTCCACCTTTCCTAAAACCTGCACAATTTACTGTATGAGCAAGGGTCATCCCCTGAGTGCTGGTTTTATAAAAAAAAACAACAAAAAATATATGGAAGTCATAAGATCTGAAAAATCATCATTTAAATAGGCAACAGTAATAACTGCCAAGTAAATTTAAAGCTTAAATGGGCTTTTAATGTACAAAAGTAAAGAATGTGATCTAAATTTTTAATTTCTAAAAATCATCAAAATAAATAAATCGTCACATCGTCAATATGACATTTTTGGAGCACTAAATCGTCAAAATGACGATAAATCGTCAAATCTGACCGCTATGGCTGGGAACCATAAGCAGTAGGGATGCCATTCGGGAAATCCCGAATCCCGGGATTTTCAGGATTCGCAATATCCCGAATCCCGGGATTTTTAAAAACTTGTTCCGGGATTTTTCGGGATTTTCAGGATTGTGAATTCATATGCATTTTGACCCTACAAAAGGCCCTGAAAAAAATTCTATATCAATTGATCTCGATAATAGCATCTCAGATAAGGAAAACCCTACTTTCATGGATAAAAAATTATTTGATGCCATCGAAGAATGCAAAAGCTCTATAAAACGAATTAATAGGGACTGATTTAGATACTCAACTTTCCAAAGAAATAGATTTATTTACATCAGGAAATGGTAGAGATGAAAATTTATAAGCTGCATACAGCTATCTTGGAACTAGTTTACCAACAAATGCTGATTGCGAAAAGTGTTTTTCAACGGCAGGGTATGTTAACAACAAAATTTGTTCAAGCCTATCAGATCACATCTTTTTGTTGGAATCCAAACAATTTTCTTAAAACTAATGCATTTGCATTAGGATTTACAAAATTCCGAATCCCGGGATTTTTAAAAATCGATCCCGTTTAGCATCACTATTAAGCACTACAGTTTTATTGGTAAACCATAAATATACGCATAAAGTTTTTGTATGTTAAAAAAATATTTAATTTCAATTCAAATCTTAAAAAATAATTCTGTTAAATAACGTGACGTTCATTAACAAAATTTTTTTCAGTTTCAATTGCATCAGTATAAAAACGTTGATTTTAGTTATAAACAATTAATAAATAAAAAAAAAGTATTATAATTATAATATAATAATTAAATTGTATATTTATAATAATAATAATAAAAAAAACAAGAAAATATAAACCAAAGAAAAACCAGATACAAAAAAGTTAATAATTATAACAATAGAAGATATTTAATGGAAAATATATATTTAAGTTAACAAAAACAAAAGAAAACAGAAAAACCAAATATTAAGTATAAACAATAAAAAGAAAATATGGAAAAAAATTAAAAAAATTATTCCCTTCTATTTAAAAATACAAAGAAAATTGAAGAGAGGTAAGTAATTAAGTCAATTTCTTTGTGACAGTACTTGTAATCATCGCTCAATCAAGCTCGATACTTGAGTGACCATCCAGCCACAGAAACCTACTCTACATTACAATGTGTGGGTTTCGGGTTTTAACTGATGTAAATAATAACGAAATCGTATGGGATCTGAATAGTTATTTCGTCAATTCTAGAGAACACCCTATTGAATTTTTATGACCAAAACATCTAGACCATTAGAACCCTGCCTAGCCTTCTCGCCTCCATCGCCCAAGAACTCGCAGAAATTTGAGGTATTACTTCGCGGACGGCTCAGAAGTATGATGACCAAATCTTTGCAGGTACTTCCTAACCCTTCCTTGACCAATGAGGAGCAGCGACACGTAATAGTTCAGCTTGCAATGTTTGTTCTCCATCCAAGAGGTTCTATCAGGGACAAGGTGAAATGTCCATCTTCCCTTTAAACTTTTATCCCATCGTAATTGCCATTTATGCATGAAAGTCCTTCGTCCGCCGCTTTTATAGCTGCTGTCTGCCCTGGACACTCATCCGCCAACATGTCTATCGGTATTGCCAATACCAGTACCGCTTCCTCAGACTCCGTCCTGAAACCACTTATCTGTCTAATCGCGCTTAGATATACACCGAGGACAGTTTCCTTCTTGTCGTCGGGCAAACTTATAATATTGCAGACGTTACAACCCTCGATATTATCCTCCTTTTAAAAGGATTACATACATAAAACCCTAGTTTCTCACACTACTTATATTGTGTGTGTTAATTTTATGCATGAGTGGCGAACCTACAGTTTAAAGTTGACTCCGAACGACAGATTTTTGAGAAACTTTTCATGGCAATTTTATTTACTCTCAGAGTTCTTGCCTGAAATCTGCTGAGAGGAAATCGCCGACGAAATATTTTTTGTATTTTGTTTTGATGACTGGCCTGGAACTCGAACCCAGGCTTTCCGTTTAATAAGCCAGCACACTACCTACTAGACCACGGCAACCTCCTTTTAGAAAGATTTGATCCTCCAATATTCGATATCATCTTCGTCAGTGCTCCCTGAATGACAGATGCCTTTTCGCCGATGTATTTCACATGCTCCCTGAAGTTCAGCATGTCATCGATAATTATTCCCAGGTATTTTATCGCTCTTTTCGACACGATATTAGTGTCTCCATCTGTGACTTCCGTCTTCTCCACTATCCTCCGGCCATATATCAAGTTGACCTCTGTTTTATATGCAACAAGTGTTAAGCTATACTCATCAAGCCATGTTCCAACTTTTTTGAATAGCTATGTTCATTTTCTTCTTTAGTTTCCCTTATGACCAATTATGTATGTATCAGGGGGATCAGTAGTGTATCGTTTTCCGCTACTCATAAGTACTCATACAATTTTGAGTATGAGAGAAACAACAGAATTGAAATTCAACTACTCTGATTCATTCGTACTCGCTAAAACATTGATTTATAAGTATAAGTAGCAATGAGTATGAATACAACGTTGACATCAAACTCACAACATTCGAAATATGTTTGATTCATACGCCTGCTCATTATGATTCATAAATTTAGAAAAATAATTACAATACTTATAAGTGATTCGAATCATTCATCAAAATTTACAGCCTTTGTTGTTGTTGCATATAGAAACAAAGAAGTAAGGAAAGACAAAGACAACGAGCAAAGCCTACACTCAATCTTCTTGTGAGTATTGTAATGCTTGTACGCGAATCACGCTTATTTTGTTCTTCATGTAAATTTTAAGTAGAGGCGAGTCGAAGTCAATAACATCATGCGTATTGTACGACTAGTACTTCCAACTTTGGGTATGAGTATGATGTTAAAGTAATTATGAATCAGAAATTATAAGTATGACGCGAATCTACTTATCGTTTTGAATACTCGGTGCTGATCTCTGGTATGTGAAGTCGCCGTGGTCTAGTAGGTAGTGCGCTGGCTTATTAGACGAAAAGCCTGGGTTCGAGTCCCAGGCCAGACATCAAAATAAAATACAAAAAAGATTTTTTCGGCAATATCCTCTCAGCAGATTTCTGTCAAAAACTCTGAGAGTAAATAAAATTGCCATGAAAAGTTTCTCAAAAATTATGTCGTTCGGAGTCGACTTTAAAACTGTAGGTCCCGCCACATATGTATAAAATTAACACATACGACATAAGTAGTATGAGAAACTAGGTCAATAATCCTGACTGAAAGGTTGTAATGACCAAATATGTATGCATGTATGTATGATCTCTGGTATGTATGTACTAGGTTTCCACAGGTAGAACTTAGTGCCACAATGGCATGAACTATATCGTATATCTTGCACGAGCTGTTTATGACCATCTCATGTGTAGGTTATGTGAACTACACTCGACTACTTCGAGATCATGCGATTTGATCTTATTAGATATTTTCTTCAAGCGACAGATGTATGGGTGTATACGTGACGAACCATAGCAGTGTTCACAGCTAACATAACCCATGCCATCAGTAAAATTTATACATTCTCATGGAAAGAGGACATTGCAGTTGCCATCCATTCAGGGAAAAAGTAGCGGGTATTTTAAAGTTATTATGTTGGGAACTATTATCGTCTAGTAGGTAGTATGTTGCCGTACTATACGTAAGGCCACGGTTCAGACCCCAATTCAGATGACTCCACCAAAACGAGATATAAAAAATATTCCTTTAGGGGGCATCCACTAAGCGATATCTTGTAATATCTCTGAGAAAATATAAAATTGCTATGAAAAGTATCTCAAAAGGATCTGTCGTTCGGTACTCATGTGCTAACATAACCCATGCCATCGGTAAAATTCAAACACGCCTAAATCATGGAAAGAGGACATTGCATTTGCTCTCCAATCAGGGAAAACGTAGCGGATATTTGAACGTTGTTATGTTAGGAATCATTGTCGTCTAGGAGGTGATCTGTACGAGACGTGAGGCCACGGTTCAGATCCCAATTCAGAAGACTCCACCAAAACGAGATATAAAAATATTCCTTTAGGCGACATTCTCTTAGCAGTTATCTCGCAAAAACTCAGAAAAAATATAAAATTGCAGAGTTTACGGTTCACCAAAAATATAAGAAAATATTCCTTTAGGCGACATCCTCCCAGGAGATATCTCGGAAGAACTCTAAGAGAAAATTGCCATGAGAAGAATCTGAAAAAAATCTGTCGTTCGGAGTTGACTTTAAACTGTAGGTTCCGGTACTCATGTGCTAACATAACGCATGCCATCGGTAAAATTCAAACACGCCTAAGTCATGGAAAGAGGACATTGCTGTTGCCCTCTATTCAGGGAAGACGTATTTGAACGTTATTATGTTAGGTACTACTGTCATCTTGTAGGTGATATGTTGCCGTACTAGACGTGAGGCCATGGTTCAGACCGCAATTCGGATAACTCCACCAAAACGAGATACAAAAAATATTCTTTTACGCGACATCCTCTTAGATGTCTTGCAAAAATATAAATTTGCAGAGTTTACGGTTCACCAAAAATATAAGAAAATATTCCTGTAGGCGACATCCTCTCTTAGATATCTCGCAAAATCTCTGAGAGAATATAAAATTGCCATGAGAAGAATCTGAAAAAAAATCTGTCGTTCGGAGTTGACTTTAAACTGTTGGTTCCGGTACTCATGTGTAAAATCAACACACAGAACATGGCTGCTAGGACAAACTACATTATAATCTAATAATAATTTAATCAGGATTATAATGAATAGGTACGTTATTTGTAAAGATTTTATTCAGATAAATTCGTCAAACTCTACCAGTTGTACCACGTAACTTTAATATTCTATGCAACAGAATTTAAATTAAATCCGATACTCTGAATAAATAAAATTTCATGTTATTTTTAGCCGATAAAAATTAATTGTTTTATAATATTTGCTTGCAATTCTTTATATTTTTTATTTTATTTCCTTCACAATTATTTTGTTGCCATGTACAACGAATTGTTGTTAAATTATTCAGGGTCATTTGCGATTGGGGTCTTCAGTAACGGTGTAGCTAGACCATAGTAATGCGTTAACAGTAATAAAATGGTATGAAACAAAAAAAGAATGCAATTAAAACAAACAAAAAAAAACAATTTTTTTTTTTGTATAATAAAAGCCATAAAATAGGGGAGACACTGAAGGTTGTAATGCAATAATTAGTGGCAATATTGAACGAAAAGCTTGTGGTATTTTAAATGCGGGGAAATATTTAAATGAGTGAAAAATATAGGGTAACGGAATTTAAATTCTTATTTAATTTGATTTTTGAGACTTAATTTTAAACGTATTTTTCAATAAAATTCATTGCAATATTGTATCATGGCTTGTACTTCTCTATTCTCTATTCACAGCAAATGCAACACGCTAATGATTACTAAAATCAAGATTAAAATTGTATTTTCAGTATAAATTTTAAGTAGTCTGGATAAAAATATTGTTTGATTAGATATAAAAACAAAAAGTATTAGGTAATTTACTTTGCTGTTGCTTAAATAACCCAGTGAACCTTTAATAGTTCAAGAATATCAATGGAAACAGAAATTATTTAATTTTAGTCGACTTATTACTCATGTAAACGTTAGGTTAGAAGTCGCCGTGGTCTAGTGGGTAGTGTGTTGGCTTATTAGACAAAAGGCCCGGGTTCGAATCCCAGGTCAGACATCAAAACGAAAAATATTTCTTCGGCGACTTCCTCTCAGCAGATTTCTGGCAAAGACTCTGAGAATAAAAATTGCCATGAAAAGCTTCTCAAAAATTTGTCGTTCGGAGTCGGCTTTAAAACTGTAGGTGCCGCCACTCATGAATAAAATTAACGCACACAACATAAGTGGTGTGAGAAGATAGGTCGTAATCCTGACTGAAGGGTTGTAATGGCCAATTATGTATGTATGTAAACGTTAGGTTACGTGAGGTCGGAGTGGTAGCTCTGATATCACAAAGCTGGCTTGAGCACGCATGGCGGCCTATTGTGTTGCCACGGGTGAACGCAGCCCCTGTACTAACCAAGTTCTGCCAAATTAGTGCAAGGGCTGCACAACAAAAGCACGACTACCCCGCACTGGAAAATCAGCCAGAAAATTTGATGAACGAAGCTATATCCTTGATATCAATAGATGATAGCTCCGTTAAGCTAACAAGGAATGGGAAGCCAAATAACCTATATCTACATCTAGCAAGAGACTGGCACTGGCACAGAAAGTGAATAACAGTTTCCTCTTCCTCATTGGACCTGCATCCACGGCAGAAGTCGTTAAAAGGGACCCTCATTCTCTCAGCGTGTCAACCCATGATGCAATGATCCGTAAGCACGGTCACTACAGACGAGATGACATCACGACCGAGACCAAGTAATCGGTTGGTAGGCCCTACATCCATCCTGGGCCAGGTGAGTCTAGCGGTGGAGCAAGACTCCTCATTAACCCAGAATAGATTGGCGTCCCGAAAGAACCTCCGCACAATAGTCAACTTGACCGCGGCAAATGGGATACCCAATTCAACAGAAGAGAATTCTGGAAGGAGCGGATTAGGGCGAACTCGTCGGCCCTACAGTTTCCCCGAATTTGACTGTGCCCGGGGACCCACACCAGAGAGACACTTGTAAAGCGCCCCGAGACAAGGTCGAGACAGCGATCCTAGAGTTAATCACGAAACCTGGCAGAGATCTTATCGCGGCCCGACTGTCTAAAAAGAGCGAGACGCGACTGAAAGCAGCATCGTTGACGAGGATCCATTGAGCGGCCCGGTAAATTGCCATCACCTCCGCCTGAAACACGTTGCAGATGTAAAAGTTAAAAATTGAAACAAATATTTTACAAAAGTCGTTGCGTTCTAGTAGGTTATGTGTTGGCTGAAGTTTCGGCAACTGTCCCGCACCAAATTACACGTAAAAACTCTGAGAGTAAATAAAATTGCCATGAAAAGTTTCCCCAAAAATCTATCGTTCGGAGTCGACTTTAAACTGTAGGTCCCGCTACTTATGTATAAAATTAACACATACGACGTAAATGTTTGAGAAGTTACTTCGCAATCCTGACTGAATGACAATGATGTATGTGTTCAAAGTTCACACTTATTAAAAATTACTGAGAAATGCCAGCCGACTGTTATATGTAGTTGACAAAATATGGAACATTAAACATGATCGTATAGGATCCATATATGCTCTTCGAGGCGACAGTCATTTGACAATATCAGCTATTTGAGAAACAATGGATGGTTTCACGCTTTCCATGAATAGGGGTGTCAATCTATGGATTTAAATTTGAACCATCGATTATTTTAAATCTGTCCATACTTCTGTCATTCCATTCTATGACCAATTTAGTATATTGTCTCAAATAGTTTCTTGGGCTAACGAGAAACTGTACAATGATGGAGACTTATTTTTTCAGATGACGCTCATTTTCATTATGGTGGGTACGCTAATAGCAAAATTGCCGTATTTTTGTCTTAGAAAAACGTGGTTTTCCAGACTCGTGATCCCCATTACGAGTGATTGTTTGGTGCGGATTTTGAAGCAGAAGCATAATTGGCCCTTATTTCTTCGAAAATGAGAACGGCACAACAATTACGGTCAATAGAGACACTTTTCGGACCATAATAACCAATTTCTTCATTATATTGACATGAACGATGTTCGGTATCGATATTGTATCAAACGTTTGATGGCCGTAATAGTGATTTTACTTGCCCACCAAAAAGCTACGGTTTCGCACCGTTCAACTATTTTTTGTGGGGCGCCGTTAAAGAAAAGTGTTAAACAAGAAATAATTCAGTTTTTGAAGGCAATTATGCGTCATATAATTATCGAGGCTGTAAGGCCAGCCGCGGCAACCATTTGTATGAAGGACTAGTTTATTTCTAACTGTAACAATTGTACTTCACAACAAAAAAATTAAATTTTGAATAAATTTTATTATGATTACAGTATTCCCTCGATTTACGACGTCTCGATTTACATCGTTTCAATTAACGTCATCAAAAATTTTGTTCCCTTAAACTTCGATTTGCATCGTCATTGGATTTACGTCGCCTACGGTGTTTATAAACAAAATCAGGGGACTTCCCATTTAAAAGAAATTCAATACATATAATAAAAATTTAGTATGAGTTCTTTAAAATTCGATTTACTTTGCCTTTTTCCGGAACAGTCTACGACATAAATCGAGGGAATACTGTATGCCATTCAAATGAACTCTCTGTGCTTAGCTTTTTCTATTGGTTTAAGACTATGTTTACAAGTACAGGTTGAGGTTTTTGTAAAAACTTACCAGAGTTTTTGGTAGGAATCGAAAACACAATCCTTACGCTAACATTGTAGCGCACTGCTCTCTAATTTACCAAGGCAGTCGTCGAATAAAAGATATTTCTTGGTTGTAAGCAATAGCAATTTTCTTCTTTTTAAATTCAATTTGACAATAATAACATGATTCTCCTTTGTTTAAAAGAAATAAAATGCTTGACTCCTTATACATGTATATAGGGATTGCAAAATTTAAAAGTAATAGTTCAGTCAGTCTTGTGTGAAGACGTTATGTGTTTAAGATCTCCTTCATAAAGGTCTGTCGCACAATTATCTTGTGATTTGTTATTGTTTATGCAAAAAGAGTGTAAAAAGAATAACAAACAAGCAAATTGTTGTTGTTTACATCAAGTTGTGAACAGTGGCACACATAATTGTACAAATAATAAAGAATTTTAATTAAAATTAAACAAAAATTTATTTTTATTTTATTTACAATCCATTAGCTCATATTTTAAACGTTTAAAAGGTAAAAATGTAACAAGATTAAAAAAGTTTAATTGTTGACTGGTTTATGTCCCTAAATACTGCTTACGAGTTCAATTTCGTACGTAGTTTTTTTTCCATCCACAAGTACTTTTTTAACAAGTTGTTTCGGTTCGTTTTTTTCTATTTTTTTATAGTCTTTTGTAGCCTTCCAATGCTATCAAATGATTTGTCGAGTTTGTTTTTCATTGTTTTCTTCTTTCCAAAAAAAAAAAATTTTTCTTTTTTTGATTCTCTTGAACAATTTTCAAAAAACATTGGCGTAAATTAAAATTAAACTGGTGAAATTTTTCGCTTTATGAAAATCAGCTTAATTAAAGTTTTTTTAAGTGCTTTTCGGCACGCGAATCACCAACAGCACACTTCATTGTTTATTTGTTTCGTTTGTTCGGCAGCGTTATTCTCTTCACTCTAGGTACTGTATCAGGTGGTTCTGTCTGTATTTACAACGTACACGGTTGGAGTTTTTAAAAATTTTCACCGGTTTTTTATTTCCCTTTTTTTCCGTTATTTTTTCCATGGAAGTACCGCAATTTATGGCAGACAGTTAGACTCACGTGTGGCGGCGCATTGCATTGAATTACCAGAGTTTTTCGAAGAAGATAAAAAATAAATTTGTGAAGTACTAAACAGCAGGGGTGGCCAATTAAGTGCTTGAGTATTATTATTTACGTATGGAGTGAATAAAATCCCCTCTACTATAGAAAAATATTGTTAGGAAAATGCAAAAAAAAAAACTGGATACTGCAGTTTTCCGTTTTATATTGCTTAACATTAAAATTATAAACAAAGGCTACAAAAACAAAATAATGCAATAAAAATGGTAAACAAGTAAACAAAAATATACCAACAACATTACAACAAGAAAGGTTAACAACGATTATAGAAATAATCAGAAGGAGAAGTCATGAACGTTAACTTACAAGAACATTCATCAGACAGGGTAAACAGTCTGATCTTATAAAACGCAAAACAAAACAAACAAGTGAGTAGAGTGAAGTTCAGTCTGTCTTGTGTTAACAGGCGGTAGGTTTAATTGTAATCTGAATATCTCCGTTACAAAGATCAGTCAAACAATTTTCTAGTAATTGTTATTGTTTATGCAAAGGGTGTAAACTTGGGATGCCAATCGGGAAATCCCGAATCCCGAAAACCCGGGATTTTCGGTATTCACAAAATCCCGAATTCCAGGATTTTTAAAAACTTGTCCCGAGATTTTTCGGGATTTTTTGTATTGTGAATTCATATGTATTTTGACCCTACAAAAGGTCCTGAAAAAAAAATTCTATATCACTTGACTTCGATAATAGCATCTCAGATGAGGAAAACTCTACTTCCAGTGATAACAAATTATTTGATGCCATCGAAGAATGCAAATGCTTTATAAAACGAATTAAAAGGGTAACGGATTTAGATACTCAACTGTCCAAAGAAATAGATTTATGAACATCAAAAGGTGATAGTGGTGAATATTTATAAGCTGCATCTTGGAACTATTTTATCAACAAATGTTGATTGGGAGAAGAGTTTTTCAACGGCAGGATATGTTGACGACAAAATTTGTTCAAGCCTATCAGATCAGATGTTAGATGCTTTAAGCTTTTTGTTGGAATCCAAATAAATTTCTTAAAACTAATCCATTTGCATATGTGTGAATACAAAATCCCGAATCTCGGGATTTTTAAAATATTTTTTGGCATCCCTAATATAAACAGAGAAGTAACTAACAAAGCAATTGTTGCCGTATACATAAAGTTGTAAACAGTAGCATACGGAATTAGGCCAACAATAATTAATTTTAATTGAAACTAAACACAAAATTATTTTTATTTTATTTGCCATCTACAAGCTCATATTTAAAACAATATTTTAAACATTTCTTGCTATTTACTAGGCCCTCATTCCCATCTAATTCTTGACACTCCGGTGTATGCTTTACTTTAAAATTAAAAATAGAAAATGAATGCCTTTTACCGGTAGTTTTCTACTATTTTCTAAAAATGGTCATAATGTTTTGAAAAAAAGGAGCAAAAACGAAATAATATCTCTAGTCTGCTAAAAAATAAATAAAAAAATTGAAAGCAACGTAATTTTTTTTTCTAATTTTGAAGTCACGAAAATTGTTTTATTTAATACTCTCTTTTCGTTTACTGCCAGCATTTCTTTTTTTCGAGTTTTTAGTTTAAAGTAGTTTGTGATTTCCCAAGAAATGCTTTTCCTTATCATTAAAGATATGCGGAAATTTTTCTAGCAAATTTTTACAATGAAGTTGGGTTCCAAATTTTTGTTGAAAACTTGCAGAAATCTTTTGTTCATCTTCTTAAATGAGGCATAAAACCAAATCGTCACCTATTCGAAATAAGTTTTTTCAAAAAAAATTTTGTAAATATCTAGGAAATAAAATTTAACTTTAACTCTCCAAGTTTTCAACAAAAATCGGAAATACTTTGTAGACTTTACTAATAGGAAAGTGGTAAAATATTGTCTTTTAACTCGTAAAACAACTTTTCTTCAATAATTTTTTAAGACCATTTTAATCGGAATTTCCTTCAGTGGATACAAAGGTTACACTATGTATGTCTCTATTTTTTCTGTCTCTATTCTTTAAACTCCTATTATTTTCTGACTCCCTGACCATTCTGTACCAGAGATCAGCAATGAATCGTTTTTCCACTACTCATAAGCATTCATGCAATTTTGACTAGGAGTGAATCAACAGAACAGAATTAGGAACTGGCTTGGAAGTCCTTCGTTCACCGCTTTCATAGCTGCTGTCTGCCCTGGACACTTGAGCCGCTGAAAGTATATCCGCCTCAACTCATCTGCCAACATGTCTATCGTTATTGTCTTTCTTTCTCGTACGCGAATCACACTTATTTTGTGCTTCATGTAAATTTTAAGTAGAGATGAGTCGACGTCAATCACATCATGCGCTTTGTTAAGTATGAATACGACGAGTAGTTCCAACTTTGAGTATGAGTAGTATGAGTATCATATTAAGATAAGTATGAATGCGTGTAAGTATCAGAAATTATAAGTATGACTCGAATCTACTGATCGTTTTGAATACTCGTTGCTGATCTCTATTCTATACCTCAAGTAATCGAATTCGGCACTAGGAAATCCGTATTTAGATAAGTTATAGCAAAAGAATACATACATACATAATGGGCCATTACAACTCTTCAGACAGGATTACGACCTAGCTTCTCACACCACTTATGTTGAGTGCGTTAATTTTATACATGAGTGGCGGGACTTACAGTTAAAAGTCGACGCCGAATAACAGCTTTGCATGACAATTTTTACTCTCAGAGTCTTTGCCAGAAATCTGCTGAAAGGATGTCGCCGAAGGAATATTTTTTGTTTTGAAAAAAGGAAATTCTTGGCGAAAATACTTAGCAGGCCAGCATATTGCCTGACCGTTGCCAATAACTAGATCAGCAGTTTTTATTTCCGGCCTCCACATAGCTTTGGAGGACAGATAAACATAGAACCGTTTTTTATCATTAGCGAGTATTGAAAAATTAAAGATGCCATGGCATAGTGGTTAATGTGCTCTATTATATACACAAACCATTCCAGCTTTAATTTCGGGGAAGTTAGAAAAATTTTCATCATGGTTTTCGAATTTAAAAAGTGTTCTTCATTTAGCCTTCTGACCTCTCCTGCTTTCAGAGAGTATAACATTGACAACGAATATCAGATGAATGTTCTTTACCTTTTGGATTGATTATGTAAATGTCCGCCAACAAATTTTCGTATGGATCGCAATCTAAATTTCCAATTTTCTTTGACTTTGAAGCTTAAACCAAGCTGAATTTGACTAGTGGCTTTTTATGTTTTTTATAAAACCAGCATTCAGGGGATGACCCCTACTCATGCAGTGCATTGTGTAGGTTTTAGGAAATGTGGAAACATGGAAGATGCGAACGGTAAGAAAACGAGTTGCTGCTGGTGACTATAAAATGGTCAGTGCTATACCTTCACCATTAGACAGACCACAGCAATCGTCCCCAAGAAACCCGCAGTTTCTCACACCACTTATGTTGTTTGTGTTGATTTTATGCACAAGTGGCGGGACCTACAGTTTAAAGTCGCCTTCGAACGACAGATTTTTGAGAAACAAGAAGAGCAATAGAAGAAATCACCGAAGAAATACTTTTTTTGGTTTTTTTTTATTATTTTTGATGTTTGGCCTGGGACTCGAACCCTGGCTTTACGCCTAATAAGCCACCACACTATCTACTAGACCACGGCGACCCTAGTCTTGGAGTATGTGAGTATCGTTGGAATTTCTGAATTATTCACATATTTAATAGGAATCTCACTGAAGACGCCGTAGTGTAGTAGGTAGTGTGTTAGCTTATTAGACTTAAAGCCAGAGATCGAGCCCCAGACCAGACATCTAAACGAAATACAAAAGTATTTCTTCGGCGATTTCCTCTTAGCAGATTTCTGGCAAAAACTCTGAGAGTAAAAGAAAATTGCCATTAAAAGTTTCTCAAAAATCTGTCGTTCGGAGTCGACTTTAAACTGTAGGTGTCCCGCCACTTATGTATAAAATTAACACGCACACAACACGAGTGGTGTGAGAAGCTAGGGCGTTATACAATGGGTCAATTCGAACTCTGGATACTGTACTTGTCACAGTTGACAGCTACACGTCCTAACTTAACCTAACCTAACACAACGTGAAATCTGTTTTATTTTGTGACTGCGTTGTCTTATTGGCAACTAATCTTGGCTAAAGAATTTCATGTGTTTCTAATCCATGGAATAGGATAGATACTTAACATAAAATGCCCTTAATTCTCTAGAAATTAAAGCTTCTAAACAGTAGTGAATTTAAGTGGTAAAATTAAACCTAAACTGCTATTTGAACTCTTGAAACTAGGTAGGTCCCGCCACTTATATATAAAATGAACCCCTTCAGGACATTATAAATACTCTACAGAGAAAATTTTTTATGAATCAGGAGATGTACACGAATAAATTAAGGCGAAATAAGATAGGCAATAGCTGTAACAATCCTTTGAAAAATCGATTGATAGCTACAGAGTGGTAAATATCAAGTTTTGACTTGTTTCCGATAACTTACCTTAACCTTCGTTGACGATTATTTTGTGAAAATTAATCCTTAAATACAATTAAACATTCTTTATTACCTTGAAAATTATGCAAAAAAATACGAACATTTTTCTTTGAAAATTTATGCAAATTTTAGGAAAATAATTATTCATAATTTATTGATTTTCTTTTCATTTTCTTTATTTTTCCTTTTTATTTTTTTTTTTTGTTAAAATTAATACGAAAATAATACAAAAACAATATATTTTGTGTATAAAAATATTCTCTCGTTTTTTTGCATTCCATTTGCCGTATCAAATGAAATGTGAAACTTTGCAGCTGCTGCCGTTTTACAGAAAACTGATTATTTTCTATAAATTGCATATAAAATTAGAAGTTCTTTCGATTTTTTTCTTCTTCTTCTATTTTTCATTGCAACAACAACAATAACAAATTGTAATACAAATAAAAAAAATTTGTATTAAAAATTCTAGACTTTCAAAACTGCAGAGTATAATATGTATTGCATGTTGCTTTTTTTTAATGTATTGTTTTAACCATTTATGTGTGTTTGTATTGGTTCATGTATGTGTGTGTGTGCATATGTACATATATCTGTATGTATAAGACATACTTTGTAGTAGTTTGTATTTTTCCAACACAGTAATCGAAACAAAATTGCAATTGAATTGTCTGGAGTAGCACTTTCAGGACATTAGAAATGCCCTACAAAGAAAACTTTTCTATGAATGAGGAGAGTGCATGAAAAAATTTACGCAAACTAAGATAGGCAATATCTCTAACAATCGCTGGAAAAATATATTGATAGCTACAGAATTGTAAGTATCAAGTTTTTACTTGTTACCTTAACCTTCGTTTCCGATAACTTACCTTAACCTTTGTTTTCGATAACTTACCAGGTGATGATTATCTGTTAATGTGAGTGGTTCGACATATACAGAATAAAAACCGTGTCCGGTATCCCTTATGCAATGGTACAATGGGTCAATTTCGGCCTCCGGCAACTGTGCCTGTCTTGACCGACAGGTGCACGTCCTCTAACCAGACATTCCCTATGCAAAAAAAGTAAAAATGCTGACGCCCGAGAACACCTTGAAATCAGGGGAGTAATGCATTTCACTTTTAATGCACGTGATTCGCTGTATATGGGGAATGTAAACGTAGTCCGGTAACCCTGATGTAAAAAGTGTAAAAATGCCAATGACCGAAAACTACTTGAAATCGAGAACTTACCTGATGATGATTATCTGTTAATGCGGGTGATTCGGCTTAAATGGAATGAAAACCGTGTCCGATGTCTCTGAACAAAAAAATGTAAAAATGCCAATGTCCTAGAGCATCTTGAAATCAGCGGTGTAATGCACTTAACTTCCGATAACTTACCCGATGATGTTTAAGTTGTAATGCACGTGATTCGGTGTATATAGGGAATGAAAACGGATTCCGATAAACCTGATCCAAAATATCTAAAAAGTGGATAAATGCACTTCGGTTTCGATAACTAACCTGATGATTATTATGTTTTAATGTACGTGATTCGCCGTATACGGAATGAAAATCGTGTCCGATTTCTCTGAACAAAAAAATGTAAAAATGCAAATGCCTTAGAACATCTTGAAATCAAAGGAGTAATGCACATCACTTCCGATAACTTAGCCGATGATGTTTATGTTTTAATGCACGCGATTCGGTGTATATAGGGAAAATGGGAAAATTGAGTCGAATAACCCTGATAAGAAAAATGTAAAAATGCTAATGATAGAGAACTACTTAGAATCAACGGAGAAATTCACTTCAGTTCCGATAACTTACCCGATGATGATTATGTTTTATGTATGTGACTCAATATATAGAGAATGAAAACGAAGGCTGATATGACTGATGGAAAATATGTAAATATGCTAATGCACACGAACAACTAGAAATCAAGGGATAAATGACCTTCGCTTCCGATAACTTACCCGATAATGATTATGTTTAATACAGATGATTCGGAAAACCGAGTCCAATGTCCCTGATGTAAAAATATGTAAAAATGCTAATGCCCGAGAACATCTTGAAAAGCACAGAGAATGGCCACTTAAAGAGAAAATGGACAAATCCACAGACTGCAGCTATTTAGACTCTTTTATATTCCGAACAATGCTTTATTCAATGCCAGAGATGTTAGCAATGAGGTTCTCAGTACAGGCATTATACTTTGCGCTAGTGCTGTACAGAGACACGCTAAGTGAATGGTGCTACCATAGTTGTGGTCTATGGAAATTACAAGAAGATCATGCCTTTCCCGCAGCCAATGTCTGTTAGAATTACAGGCAATGTTGCAAGTACTTATTCGCGAAAGAAAGCTAAGTTTATCGTTCTCCTTAGGTTAAGATTATGCAGATCATATCTTCTATTCCGGATCCTTAATTCCACAGTAATCATTACCCAATATGCAGATTACATAGGTTAAGTAAGGTTGGAGTAGTAACTTTGATGCCAAAAGCTCACTTGAGCACGCATAAGGGCCCGTTGTGACGCCGCAAGTGAATGCAGTCCTTGTACTTACCAAGTTCTACCAAAGTAGGCAAGAAGAGGAAGTTGGCTGCAAATGCAGATTACAAAGACGACTGTTCAGTTTAATATACCTTCTGGACAATCCATTTGCAAAATAGTCATTCCCAAAGACAAGGAACTCAAATAATGGAGTCCTTTGAATAGTTCACCATTTCCTTGAAGAATTGAGAAGGTTCATGGACAAGTTTAGGTATCGATATGGCGTTCCAAAGAAGCTTCAATAATACATACAACAACAATGTAGAATAGCAGTAGAAAGGTTGCTGGCACCGCTAAGTAATATCCTATGGCAATTGCTCTGAGTGTAAAGCTGAGATGACAATTAAGATCTAGAAGAGGCCGCTTCTTCTAATGTAAATGAAAAACATGGTGTAGGGTATCATATAGCCTGTTATAACCCATTTTAATTTGTTTTTTTCTTGTAAATTTTCTTTTCGGAATTTGAAAATTATTTTTTTTCTTATTTTGCTGTCTAACAAAACTCAGTTTCAAACCAATTTCGTTTAAAAATAAAACAAAACAGAAAAAAAATTTTCATTTGATATGATATGGAATGGAATGAAATGATATGAATTAGCAGCCCGTATGCCATATGTCTGTGTAAATAAAATTCATACACAATAAATGGCTTAAATATTGATTTTTTTACTTTTTTTTCATTTGTTTTTTGTTATTATTTTCGTTTTGTTTACTTTAAGTTTTTATGGTTGTTAGGGTTGTGTATTGTAAATTACAAAAGAAAGAAAGAAAAAAAAATTACTGAAAATGCATTTCCTATAATACAATGTGTATTTAAAGTCAAGGCATTAATGACTCTTACAAATATCAATCACGAATCTTTTTTAAACTTGAGGTCAGCTATAATTATAGAATTCTTTTGATTGACGTAGGTGTGGAGGGGAAGATTTTAAGACCAGCAACAGTTCTAAGCCTTTTAACCAATTTTAGAAATTTTTTTTTCTTCTTGCGAGTCTCTCAGAAGACTCACAAAAAGACTAAAAAAAAAAAAATGATTGAGGAAATAAAAAATGTCTTCAAAATGTTCAATACTTGCAATGGTTGCTGTTATTCGAAATTGATTCTTGTCATATGAATCCCCTACAATATCCAAGAAGCCAACAATCGCTTTTCATCACCAGGAATGAACGGATTAGTTTATATACTAACGGGATTCACGCTTAAACCAAAGGAATCTCTATGCCTTATATATCATAAAATAACTAATACAGTCAAACTCGTTTATAACGAACTCGGTTATAATGAATTCTTGGTTATTACGTACATATTTTCAAGTCCCAACGTTTTAATAACAATTTTCATACAAAAAAACGTCGTTTATTACGAACTCGTTTATAACGAATTTTCGGTTAAAAGGAACTACTTTAAATGGTCCCAGTAATTAAATTTCATACATTTTACCTTTTTTTATAACGAACCCTCAGAAAAAACTTTAAAGTGTGACAATAGTCTTTACATACATAATTGGCCATTACAACCCTTCAGTCAGGATTACGACCTAGCTTCTCACACCACTTATGTTGCGTGCGTTAATTTTATACATGAATGGCGGGACCTACAGTTTTAAAATCGTCTCCGAACGACAGATTTTTGAGAAACTTTTCATGACAATTTTTACTCTCAGAGTCTTTGCCAGAAATCTGCTGAGAGGAAGTCGCCGAAGAAATATTTTTTCGTTTTGATGTCTGACCTGGGATTCAAACCCGGGCCTTTTATCTAGTAAGCAAACACACTACCCACTAGACCACGGCGACTTAACAATCATGGATGACATTAAAAAAACACAACGTGGGTGGTGTGTGAAGCTAAGTAGTAATACTGGGAATTTCATTTACTCTCAGAGTTTTTGTCAGAAATCTGCTGAGAGAAAATCGCCGAAAAAAATACTTTTTGTATTTTGTTTTGATATCTGGCCTGGGACTCGAACCCTGGCTTTACGTCTAATAAGCCAGCACACTACCTACTTGACCACTGCGACCACAGTCAGTCAGGATTACGACCTGATTTCTCACACCACTTATACTGTATGTGTAAGTAATGATATTGAAGCAAGCAATTCAATTAAACTAGTAAATAACTGGTCAAGGATTGGTGAATAGAAAAGGTTCTGTCCAAAGTTCTAGGACAATACAAGACCACACGATGACTTGACAGATACTAAGCGTGCTTTGTTACAAAATTTTGATGAATACTTTATATAATCCAGATATTTCATGTTAAGGTCAGCTTTTTTTTTTATAAATAGGTTTTGTGGAATAAAATAAGACATGGTTGATGCAACAAAGCTATTTGTAATGTACGCATATATTCCATTGCTACGAACATGCATACATAATTGCTGATTACCACCCATCAGTCAGGATTTCGACCTAGATTCTCACACAATTTATGTTGTGTGTGTTAATTTTATACGTGAGTGGCGGGGCCTATAGTTTAAAGTCGTTTCCGAACGACAGATTTTTGAAAAACTCAACATGGCAATTTTATTTACTCTCAGAGTTTGGGATTCAAACACAGGGCTTACGTCTAATAAGCAAATAAACTACCTTTTATACTAAGGCAACTACATTTCATTGCGAATGTTATTATATCTTCGGTTTTATGCAATAATTTTGCAAGAAGTTCTAATCACGAAGAAATAAAATCTTTGGAAAGAACTATAAAATTCAAGTCTGAAGTCCTACTGTTTTTATTGGAAACTAAATTTAAATTTCCAATTGATTTGATCTAAAAATTCTAAAAATAAGAAAAAGAAAATTAATTTTATTGTTATTTTTCTTTCATTTATTTATTTAAGACTGACCCACAAACACATACAAAGAAGAAATGATTTGACTTTTTATTCTGAACATTCAATAAAAACGTCAAATTTGTAAAGGAAATCAAAACATACCAGAAGTCTTTATACGCATACATATATGTACATACGAACATCCACATATAAATATGAAATACATACGTAAATAACAAAAACAAATAATATGCATGAAAGCATATTCTCCCATACATACTTCAAATTATCATCAAGACAGACATTCATACGATTCAACTACAACTCTTTTCAAACTTCTCTTACACTTACAAGAGAAAGTATTATGCACACACACACGAATATACTCACACACTTACTTGCATTCAGTTGCATTACATTCCCATTTGTTTATACTTTTATTAACATGCTCTTGTTTTTATTTCTATAAGACTCTCTCTCTCTCTCGCTCTTTCTCTCTTTTACAACCACATACACATGCATGTACACATCCATTGCTCTATGAAATTTAGTTTTAAAGCATAATGTCACAAGTTGTTATAATCCTTCGAACAATAACACACATTTATATGTATTTACATATACACATACACATGCCTTTATGTACAGGGTGGCTGATATATAATGCAACAAGGTAAGGCCCTATATTTTTTCAAAATTTTTTTTTTTAATTTTATTGTTCAAAAGCAAATAAATGTTGAAAATAACATCAAATTTTAGAATCAATTTAGATTTGTTCGAATTGGCCACCTTTGGTACGAATTATAGCCTTCAAACGGCCGAAAAAGCCATCACAGGCTGCACGAAAGTGGCTGTGCGGTATTTTGGCCCACTTCCCAGCGAAGTGCCGTTTTGAGATGATCGACACTTTGGTATTTTTTTGTGAGTACCTTACTCTCCAAAATGCCCCAGGCGCAAAAGTCCAACGGATTGAGATCCGGAGATTTTGGTGGCCATTATGCGGTAAAAATGAAGTCAGGAACCTCCTTTTAAAACTATTCTTGGTTGACGCCTGCTAAGTGTGGTGGCGCTGAGTCCTGTTGGAAAGTCTATTGTCTGCGGCCGAAATGTTTGTCTGCCCAGGGCTACAATACTGTCTTTAAGACATTTTTCCGATAATATTCGGCATTTATTTTGACCACACGGTCGATGAATATGAGCGGTGAGCGACCATCGGCCGTTACGGTGACCGACACCATTACCATCGGCGTCGCTTGAGTTCTGGTGGCCAATTGCAGGTGTAAATTTTCAACTGACTTCTTTGGCAAGTAAACCCGATTATTTTGTTTATTTACAAACTGCTCAATTTGGAATGGTGTCTCATCGGAGAAAACCAAAATCGGTAACTGGCCACTTTCGTGTAAGCGAAGTAACTCCTTGGCTCTTTCCAGTCTAATTTTTTTTGTCCATCGGTAAGCTCTTGCGCTTTTTGGAACTTTAGTGGCTTTAGTTCAAGCTCATTTTTCTATATGTGTTGCATCCGTTCTCGCGATATGTTCAGCTCATGAGCAATTTTTCTACCACTGCGGCATGGATTTCGATCAAATTTGGCCTTTACTTTTCGAATCATTTCTGGTGTTGTTATCGTTTTTTTTCGTACACTTTCTGGACGCGATGCAACACTGCCGGTAACGAGCAATGGTACGAGAAATAAAAGATTTTTTCACATTTAAATGCTGGAGGGCTCTAACGATAGCCACCTGTGGTTTTCCAGTCAAATATAAAGCAATCACACTATCACGCTTAAATTCCACTACGAATAACTTTTTTTCTGAATGCAATAGATCATAATGCTTTTGTAAGCTTGTAAGTAATAAAATGAACTGTCACTGGAATAAATCTGTCAGCTGTCAGACGAGCTGTTTACAAATGATAACAACCTGAAGTTGGTTGCAATACATATCAGCCACCCTGTATGCAATAACATTTATTGTTTAAATTTTCTTTTTATACTCAATGATAGTTGTTGATCTTGTTATTGTTGTTGTTGTTTCATTGTTATTTTTTATTATTATTGTTGTTATTATTGTTGTTTTTATTGATGTTATTCACCCAACTAGTAAAAGTCAAAGTGTAGTTATTGTTCTACTTGTTGTAGTAGTCAATATATATATGCATACGTAGTTATTGTTGTTCTTTTATTATTTAAAAGAACAAGAATAAATAAAACTAAGAAAGAAAGCTATAGTTGATCAAAGTAGACTATAAGATACCCTAAACTAAGTAATCAGACAATCACAAAGATCCGTACACTCTGGTCGAATCGAACCAATGGCGGTCTCAGGACTTGAATTATGAATTTAGCGCACTATCAACTATGACATCGGTAAACACAATGTATTCATGCATTCTTCTCAGTGCTTTGTTAACTTTGCCTTTGTAAACTTAATGACTGTGGCAGAGGCATAAATTTGTTAATTTAATTAATTTCTTCAGTAGATATTTAGTGGCATGAATACTAAGGATAAAGAGAAAAAAAATATCGTATCCTAAATTTTACGCAAACGTTGAAGAACAGTTTCCTCCTCTTCCTTGCCTATACAGCCCATGCAATAGCCTTCTGCCGTTTATGCTGTGTTAACTACAACAACCATGCTGAGTATGATTCTCTAGAGTTTAACCAGGCTTTCTGTGTGCCCTCTATTAAGCTTTGTCCTGACAAAGGTAGTGTTGAGAGGATTGGTTACAACATTTGTCAATTTTTATATTCCAAAATTATTCATAATGTAGAGAATTCACCAAAGATTTCGATTGCAGTTTCATTCCATGTTAATTCATCTGCTTCACAGTAAACGACTTAAAGATGGCAAGATTAGAAATCAACACAATCCTGTAATATTCTTAATATTTCTTACCGCAACTTGTAAGACCAACACCTTAGTCTGGAAGACTACCAATTCCATGAAAATCTGAACGTATTCTGTAACAATATACTTCATAGTTAACACTCTTGTTAGCTCCAAATTCCTTTAGCTTTTTCGAAGGCCATTTTTTCTTGTACATGGTATAACTACATACGTACAAACATTACTATCATAAAGGGTATCCATTTCGTGGTTTCAAAAGTATGGGACCGGAATTCGACATCAGTCAAACTAAGTTGTGAAGCCAATTTTTTCTTTTGAATGTTGAAAACCTGACATTGACGAAAATGGATCGCTTAACTATCACACACAACGCATAAAAATTATCAAAACCTATGACAAAAATGGTGATTCTACCATAGCCACGTATCGTGCTTTAAGAGGAGATTATGGTTTACATAATACTCCAACTACGCAAGGAATTGGCAAAATTGTGAAGAAATTTGAAGAGACTGGAATGATTACAAAGGTTGAAAGGCCTGTGCATCATCATTTCGTTTGTTCCACTGAAAATATCGCCATTGTAAGTGAAAGTTTTGTCGAAGACCCTGAATGTGTCGATTCCTCGTTGTTTTCAGGAATTAGGACTGCCTTACTGCACATTATGACGTATTTTGGATTGAGATCTACACCTACATCCACATAAAGTCCAGCTCATGCAACAATTGAAGCCAGCTGACCATTCACAACGTTGTAGCTACGTGGAATGGGTGCTTGAAGAACAGGCGGTGGACGGCAATTTTGCAAACAAAATTTTCTTCAGCGATGAAGCACATTTCACACTCGGTGGGTATGTTAATAAACAAAATTGTCGTTTTTGGTGTTCCGAGAATCCTCAAGTAATTGAAGAGTGGCCATTACATCCAGAAAAAGTCACTTTTTGGTGCGCTCTTTAGTCCGAAGTTGTGATTGAACCTTATTTCTTCAAAAACGACGATGGAAAGACTATCACCGTTAATTCGGAGCGTTATCGTCACATGATAACCGACTTTTTTTGCCAGCTATTGAAGAATACGACTTGTGGTTTCAACAAGACGATGCCACATGCCACACAACTCAAGCGAATATGAATTTACTGCAACAGGCATTTCCAGGCCGCGTAATTGCTCCTCGTGGCGATATCAAGTGGCCACCAAGATCATGCTATTTGACACCATTAGGCTTTTCTTTGTGGGGCTAAGCGAAAGACCGTGTTTATGCAGATAAACCTTCAACTCTTGAGCACTTAAAAGCCAACATTCGTCAAGTTATGACTGAAATACTGACACATATTGGAGTCAAAAAGTGGTCGAATATTGCCTCAAAAGAATCAATGCTTACAACACTTCGGATGGAGGTCATTTAAATGATGTAGTGTTTCAAATATAACGTTCAAAGTTTACAATAAAAAAAGAAAAATATCAGGAAAAAATATTTTATCTGGGTTTTATTTACGTTTACTTTTAAAACCACGAAATGGATAACTCGGTATTTAAAAGGATACCCTCTTTTCAAAATCCAAAAACAAGTTTAAAAATGGAAGTCAAAAGAATTCAAAATACTTATCGTTGCGTGAAGATAGTAACGTGTACCATGAGAACATTTTTGTATTTCTCTTAACCTAGCTCCCGTATGCCTTGAGAAATTTGTTCATGGACACTTTTTGACTCCCAGAATTTTTGCTGGAAAACGAGCGGGAAGATAAGCGGCTTCTTCATTTTTGTATTTCTCTCAACCTAGCTCCAGTATGCCTTGTGAAATTTTTTCATGGGCATTTTTATTTTAATCTCAGAATTTTTGCTGTAAATCTAGCGGAAAGAAACCGCACAAGAAAATTTCTTTTCAGATTTCAGGTTTTGTTGAAAATGTCCGACCTAGGGTTTAAAGTGTGACCTCCCTTCCTCTTTTTTATTAAATATTCTAAAAATGCATTCTGGGTGAAATGAACTCAAGGAATCTTTAGTACAAAATTGGTTTCATTAGCAAAAACATCAGTAAGCTGTACTCTACTAAGTAGCTGCCTATTTAACCTATTTAACCTAAGTTGACCTAGAGATCAATTGCTATACCAAAAGACATACAGTAGCGGGTAAAATTATCTTCAAGTGCGATAATTTTAAAAAAATGGTGACCAGTTCAAAATATTTCTTTGGGTTATTAATCCCTACAGTTATAGATACCTATTATCAATAACATTATGTAAATATTTTTAATTAATGTGATATTATTTTGTCATTTATTAAAAAGAGTGCGAATTTCATGGGAGCAATAAAAATGCAACAGCATAAATTTTAATGTGTTTATTTAAATTAAATAGTAATTCTTAAAAAAAAAAAAATCTTAAAATTACTATTTAGTGGCGTAGCACTTATTTTTTATGACTTCTTGCAACCTAGAAGGCATAGAGTCGACTAAAGCTATTAATGTGTTAATGGATATTTTCTCCCATTCACTTTTCAAAATTTCTTCTAATTGCCTCTTATTTGACGGATGTTTCCTCTTAACTTCCCGATCTAATAGCTTCCATAGATTTTCTATGGGGTTTAGATCGGGAGACTGTGAAAAAGTTTCGAGCTAAGCGACTTGAGTGCTTTGGATCGTTATCCTGTTGGAATATGCTACCAGGAGGCATTTTTTCCCACAGATGAGGAAGCATGTGTTCTCCAAGGATTTCACAGTACTTCTTGGCGTCCATTTTTCCTTCGATTTGAGTTAAGGGACCTACCCCATCACGGGAAAACGCACCTGTAAATACGTGACTTAAAATCAATAATTTTTTTTAAACATATCGTTCCTTACCCCACACCATTATTGATCCACCACCATGTTTTACGGTTGGAAGTTGATATCTTGGAGAATATCTCTGTCCAGGCGGTCTTCGAACAAAATTTATCCCATCGGAGCCAAACAAATTAAATTTGCTTTCATCGCTCCACAAGACTTTAGCCCATTGTTCATTTGACCAATCCTTGTAACGTTTTGCAAATTCCAGGCGCTTCTTTTTATTGATTGCACTGATGAGAGGTTTCTTTGCGGGTCGTCTCGCATGCAAATTAGCCTCTTTCAACCTACGACGAACAGTGTGAACGCCTATAGAGACTCCCATTTGCTCATTTGCGAAATTAGCAACGTCCACTGCGGTCTTTCGTGGATCTTTTTTAACCAGTGCAATCATCTGGCGGTCTTGGCGAGAGGTAGTTTTTCGAGGATTGCCACTACCTGGTTTCCTTTCCACACTATTTCTCAAGGAAAATCAAGATTTAATCCGACATACAGTTGATTGATTTACACCAAAGAGGTGTCCAACTTCACGCATGGATTTTCCTTCTTCTAAGGCTTTAATGATTGCAGAATTTGGAATAATCTATGGTTACTTTGAAAACTTATAATTGAAAGAATTAACAGCAAAAGAAAATAGATAAATTAGTTACCGTTATTTTGAAACAGATCTTATTAAAGATCATATGGCACAGTGTTGCATTTTTTGTGCTCGCTACTGTATGAAGGCATAGGGTAACTAACACATAAGAATTGTGTTTGATTTTATATACTCACTTGGAACTTTCTCCCACTCGCCCTATATTATATTCTCTGTTTGTATTTGTGAACCGGTATTTATATTGTCATTTTTATATGGTTTACTATCCTTATAAATATTTAAACTGTAAACGTTTTGACTAAACTTAAATGCACCATAGACTGCAGTGTTAACAGTTTATAGCCACAGGATAAATATTATTTCAACAAAAAATGAGAGAGAAAAATAGAAAGAAAGAGAGAGAAAGAAAGGAAAGGAATTTTTTTTTATTTGATTACTTTGATAAGGATTATGGAGTTTTTTAGCAGCACAGATTATTTAATAGGATTTTATAAATATTTTATGGACATATTTTAAGAAATTATTTCTCAAAAACTAGATTATCTCGATAAAAATTTCACTTTTTAAACATTTAAGTGAAGGAAATCAAAGAGAAATTGCATCATTCTTAAGTAATTCTAATGGAATTTAATACCAAAGATTATATAAGAAAATAATAATGATGGTATAACACAATAAAAAGCTTTAATATTTAGGCAATTAGGAAAAGAAACTACTTTTCTGCTTAACTTCCTTTACCTTAACCCTCTCCCCCTTAATGAAGTAAACAAAACTGACCACTTTATTGGATTTTCTAATTACATTTGCTTACTTGCTTGCCATGAAGACGAAATAAAAAAAATCAAAAAATAAATTTTCATTAACAAGCGTTATATCATCGTAAAGCAATCATACCCCCTCAGAACCCCCACAAACCTCTAGGGAAATTTCTTATTTGTTTCCTTTATTGAAGAGGCATGTAAAAAGGAAATGGAAGGACACATGTGGTGTTTTAGTATTTTGTCGCTGGTAAATATTAAACATCGTTAATTACAATCCATCGTTAAATAGAAACTAACAAATTGATATCGTTTCTAACCTCACATCTGTACATACATACATCCATACATACGTACATAGGCTAATAAAGACAGTTCTCCCAGTCTTGTTTTGTATGTGTTTGTAGAAAATAAAAATGAAGTTATTTCCGTACGCCTAGTTAATGTCATATATTCCTGTTAATGATTCATGGCATAGCTAAGCATAGCGCACTAATAAGACTTGGCATGTTTGCATTCGAAACAAAATAAAAGAATTTTAATGAAGTCCGGTTTTAAGGTTAAAAAACTTTAATGGAGTACAAATAAAAGAGTTTTGCTAGCAGGAAAGGTTAATGCGGTGCAGTTTAAAACATCGAAAATCAATTTCCAACACTGACTATACAAATGTGATTAACACTAAGGCAGGACAGAAACCTCAACCTAGCAAATATCCAACCAAAATGACTCATCAAAGTCATCTACCATGCGTTGAGCATTACAACTAGACGATATGAATCTTCAATGCAATAGCGCAGCAGTTAAGGTGTAACGTAGTCCTCACCGATGGCCAAAAAAAAGTTAGACTGGGAAGGAGTTACTTCGCTTGCACGAAAGTGGCCAGTTACCGAATTTGTTTTTCTCCATTCCAAATTAAGCAGTTTTTGTTTCTCGTACGATTGCAGAAAGTGGACGTAAAATAACGGTAACAACACCAGAAATGATGAGGCGAGATTTGATCGAAATCCAGGCCGCAGTGATAGAAAAATTTCTCATGAGCTATACATATCGTGAAAACGGATGCAACACATATTGAAAAATAACCTTGGGCTAAAGCCAAGTTCCAAAAAGTGCAAGAGCTTACCGATGGACAAAAAAAGTTAGACTGGAAAGAGCCAAAGGGTTTCTTTGCTTGCACGAAAGCGGCCAGTTACCGAATTCGGTTTTCTCCGATGAGAAGCCATTCCAAATTGAGCAATTTGTGTACAAACAAAATGATCGGGTTTATTTGGGAAAGAGGCCAGCTGAAAATTTACACTTGCGATTGTCCACCAGAACTCAAGGGCCGCTGATGGTAATGGTGTGGGCCGCCATAATGGCCGATGCTTGCTTTCTGCTCGTATTCATCGACCGTGTGGTCAAAATAAATGTCAAATATTATCAGGAAAATGTCTTAAAGACAGTATTAAAGACCTGGGCAGACAAACATTTCGGCCGCAGACCATGGAAATTTCAACAGGACTCAACAAAACCACACTCAGCACGCGTCAACCAAGAATGGCATAAAAAGGAGGTTCCTCGCTTCATTTCTACCGCACAATGACCACCAAAGTCTCCGGATCTCAATCCGTTGGACTTTTGTGCCCGAAGCATTTTGGAGAGTAAGGTTCTCACTAAAAAATACCAAAGTGACGATCATCTCAAGACGGCGCTTCGCCGGGAATGGGCCAAACTACCACAGAGCCACTTTCGTGCAAGCTGTAATGGCTTTGTCGGCCGTTTGAAAGCCATAATTCGTACCAAGAGGTGGCCAATTTGAACAAATCTGATCTGATTCTAAAATTTGATGTTATTTCCAACATTTTTGATTTTGAACAATAAAATTAAAAAAATATAGAGCTTTACTTTGTTGCATTGTATATCAGCCACCCTGTAAGTACAGCAGCACGACATTTTAAGCAAATGTTTCTGAATTTAATGTTAAAAACCAGTCGCCGTGGGCTGTTAGGTAGTGGGTTGGTGAGACATCTCCAATTAAGCGAAATACGAAAAAATATTTCTGCGTCGACTTCCTCTCAGAAGATATCTGGCAAAAACTCTGAGAGTGAAGAGAAAATTGCTGTGAAAAATTTCTGAAAAATCAGTCTTACAGGGTCGGTTTTAAACTGTAGATTCTGCCGCTTATTGATAAAAAATTAACACACACAACATCAATGGTGTAAGAAGCTAGGTCGCAATCCTAACTAAAGGGCTATTATGTGTATATGTATGTGTGTATGGCTATATAAAATATTAAATTAAATTTAAAAAGCTTTAACCAAAGTCACTCCCGTGCTCCAGCTGTTTATTCTCACTACCTCTCTTTACAATCACTTTCCTTACAATCTAATGAATTCTTAAGCAATTACAACGAGTTTAATATTGATTGGCTAGACAGCATTGTTTTTCAATATTCTATTTTAATAACAATTTATGTTTCCATTTTAATACAGAAGTGGACTGTAATTTAAATTTAAATGCAAGCAAATCAATACTTATTTAATATGGAAATTGTCGGTTATGAAGTAAGAAAGCGTTGTATTTTTAAAACGTTTTCAACTTGACAAATAATGAAAGGAAAGGGGCTGTAATATTAGACACAAAATATGTTGCTTCCTAGTGCCATATGGTCGGATATATAAAAAAGTCGACAGGCAGTCTCAAGGGCAAAAATTTCTTTTGTCGAGACTTATAAGGGATTAACTCATGACTAATCCTCATACTAATTCACATAGTTTGTGGTATCAAAACCGGGTAAAAACGTTGAATATTTTTCTTAGGAGCTTTCATTTTGTTAGTGAATACTATTTACGTATATCGATCAGCATCTTGATCGAAAATTATGGGATGATTGTGGTACCGTATTCTCAGCAATTTGCTTATGATGGACACAATACGAAAATAAATATTTCCGCTGCATAAGCCGCACCAAACAATCACTCGTAATAGATGTATCGTCTTCTGTAATGCCGTATATCCTGAGCCCCAAATGCGGCCATTTTGCTTATTAACGTACCCACCAAAATGAAAATGTCCTTCTACTGAAAAGATGATTTCTTTGGCAAAATGCACATCATCGTGCAGTTTTTCATTAAGCCGATCTAGCGAATCGAAAACGAAGCGGAACCTTATGCGGCACAACTCCATGAACTAATTAAACTTTGTAAAACGTCAGATATCATCGCACATCGTTGCCAAATTGTAGACCGCAAAAGGTTTCAAGTTTATTGACTTTAGAATGCAATTAACGCTCTCTTATTCTAACATTTATTTATTCCCTTTGGTTTTGTTTTTCTTCAATTTCATTTGGTTTTGGTTTGCAACATCTTGTAGCCATTTGTAGTCGTTGTCGTATTTTCGTATGCGTGCGTGTTTTAATCAAATTGAAATCCATTCGAAAACAAAATTTTCATTAATTTTAACCACCGCGCTGTGGTCAGTATGTGTTTTTACGTTTTCTGTGTCTTTTTCCTCTTGTTATTGTTATTGCAAATCGCATTACTCCTGCTTTGGACTCTCCCACAGACGCTAACGTTTGCAGTGTGTTTAAATATTTAGATGTGTGAATTGATTGTGGAAGTGTGTGAGTGTGTAAGTGTGTGCGTGTGTGTTTACAATATGAAATCTGATATGAAGCTGATATCTTTTAAGTACGTTAACATTGTTAAAGTGTAAACAAAAACACACTAACGAACTCACACAACACAAAACGCATACACCTATGCATGTATGGATACGTACATGCAACTCTTGTGAGTAATATAGCAATTGCATATGAGTGTAAAGGAATACGTTCTCTGAGAGAGAGAAAGAGAGTGTATGTGGACATACACTCATAGAAACAAGTGTTTAAATAGGTTTAAATAACAAACTCTTCTTGGCTTATGTGTTACTCTATATTGTGGTTTTGTTTACATTTGACTACCACCACCAACACCACCAGAGAGAAAGAAAGAAAGAGTGCATTGAAAGAGAGAGAGAAACCTAGAGAGTGTATGTGTGTATTTGCTTTATGCGAGAGAGAGTGTTAGCGTATGTTGTAAAGTACTTGAGTGTGGTTTAAATTGAATTCTTGCAATTTAACAGTTGATTAAATTTTGTCACGTGACCTTTACATACAGTATACATACGTAGTTTTACCACCATGTACCTACCATACGAAGTAAATGAAAACATAAAAATGTACTGAACAAAGTACTAAATGGTTAAGTACAGTAAATAAATTTCCTTTTACCCCAAAATGCACGGCTAAAGTTAAGAAATCGATATGATTTTATAGTAACACGAACCCAAAAATAATTGAAGAGTCTGTTGCTTAATTATTGGTTGGAAAATGTTTAATTATTGGATGAAACATGAAGGGTTTATAAAAATAACTCCACTGTAATTACCATTTTATACCGATTTAAAAGTGCCTTTTGATGACACGAGTTGGCGAATCTGTATTGATTGCAGCAGCCAACATACTTAGGGAATTATCCTTGCATACGAGGTGTTGAATGTAGACCTACAAGAAAGTCTTATGGCGACATAATGAATGATTTTGAAATGACGCTGTGTGGGTTGTGGCACTGTCTTTTTGAAACTTTTCTGTTCGTAATCGTAAAAACGTATTGCTATGAACATTTTGCTGCAGATTGTATCAAATCCGAGAGTTTTTAAGTTGAATTTGAACTTCTAATAACTTGAATCTTAGCCGGACATAAGCTGGTAGATTAGTTTTTAAGTAGCCAACATACAAAATACTTTTCTCAGCATCTTTTTCAGACCCAACCATCGATAGAGTTTTGTAAAGAAGGGAACGGTTGACGAAGTTTTACTATTTTACCCTTGAAACAGTAACGTAATGATTAATGACATACAAATATGATTAATTGTTCTGACGAAAGCAAGGCAATGAATCTAAAATTGCCATTTAAAAGAAATTTTCTATTTTTTTCATATTTTATAGAGTTTTTTCAATTGAATTTAAACAATGACTATAAAGCTTAAAATAATTCATATTCTATTATTTCCATTGAATGATTATCATTTATAAATATAACAATTGTTTCCGTCTTTATTTAAAAATAAAACTTGAACAAAAAAAAAAAAAATCAAAGAGAAAATTTTTTTGAAATTAAAAACGTGCTTTTAAATGCTACTCCCCATGCCACAGTCCCTTCAATTATGGTGTTTTGTTTCATTATTTGATGGCATTGAAGAGGAAATGAAAACCATTTAAATGGAAACCAGTTCACATATACATACGTATACGTATGCACAGGGATATTCTGCTATTCTATTCTGTTGTACTAGGGTTTCGATTTAAAAGCGTATGAAGCATACAAACATTCGTGAATATTGTATGTTGCATGGCATATTGCATTGTATTGCTGCTGCTGCTGTTGCTGTTAAATTGCACCCTTGACGATTGTCTTCTCTATTTGCTTTGCATTGATGTTGTGTGGATAATTTTACTTCATGCTCGAATTATACAAGAGAGAGAGAGAGTGAGAATCAAAACAATACGTATTCGTATGTATATTTACTGTGTGTGTTATTTTTTGTATTCGTTTTTAAATTAACGTTTTAATATCGTCGTCCCAGTTCGTCGAAAATTAAGTGATTTTTAAAACACAATTTGTTAAAAGGTTATGCACTAATTGAAACCAAATGGGCAATAAATTATTGGATATGAAACGTATCACATCCATATGTATACAGAGGCAATAGGTTTCGTCTAAAACTTGCTGTATGTAAACATAACCATGAAAAAATAAAATATGAATGCAAAGGCCTATCTATGTTCAAAATAGTCTTCAGAATTTAAACAGAATTTGATTTACTTAAGGCAATATGGATGTAAAAACCAATAAGAGACCATTCAGTATGGGTACCGAAGTTCAAACAGTTCCATAATCGAGTTGAGAATGGAACGGTTTGGTTTATCATCATCATCATACGATTTCTATTTAGAAATTGTGGAAACACATTTTTCAAGGACCTGTTTAAAATAATACTGATTTAAAATAGATGTCATTGTAGTCCAATAAATAGAGCGCTGGCTTATTAGACATAAGGCCACAGTTCAAATCCCAGGTTGGACATTAAAACGAAATAAAAAAAATATTTCTTCAGCGACTTCCCCTCAGCAGATTTCCGCCAAAAATTCTGAGAGTAAATTTAATTGCCATGAAAAGTTTCTCAAAAATCTGTCGTTCGGAGTTGACTTTAAACTGTATGTCCCGCCACTTATGTGTAAAATTATGACACACAACATAAGTAGTGTGAAAAACTAGGTATATAATCCTGACTGAAGGATTGTAATGACCAATTATGTATGTATGTCACCGTCATCTAATAAATAGTTATTGGGCTATTAGATGTAAAGCCACGGTTCAAATCCCCGGTCAGACATCAAAAACGAAATAAAAAAAATATTTCTTCAGCGACTTCCCCTCAGAAGATTTCCGCCAAAAATTCTGAGAGTAAATTTAATTGCCATGGAAAGTTTCTTAAAAAAGTGTCGTTTCTTAAAAAAGTGTCGCCTTCCAGAACATTCATTATATTACTTAGCCATATAAAATACAAAACAAACCAGCCAACTGAGTTAGTAAAAGTTTAGTCAGTCTTGTGTGAAGATGATGTGTGTTTGAAGAGAATTATCATGGTTTCAAAATCTCTGTTAGAGAGATCAGTCAAACAATTAACTAATAATTGTTATTGTTTATGCAAAAGAGTGAAAAGAAGAATAACAAACACAGCATGAAAAGTTTCTCAAAAAAAAATATCTGTCGTTCGGAGTCGACTTTAAACTGTAGATCTCGCCACTCATGTATAAAATTATGACACGCGACATAAGTGGTGTATGAAACTAGGCCGTAGTCCTGTCCCAAGGGTTGTAATAACCATTTTGTATGTAGTTTATTAGGTAGTATGTTGACTTATTACACGTTACGCCATGATTCAAATCCCAGGTCAAACATTAAAACGAAATAGAAAAAAAATATTTCTTCAGCGACTTCCCCACAAAAGATTTCTGGCAAAAATTCTGAGAGTAAATTAAATTTCCATTAAATATTTCACAAAATTCTGCCGTTTGAAGTCGACGTTAAATTATAGGTCCGGTCATTAATGTATAAAATTGTTGCACACGACTGAAGGGTTGTAGTGACCAGTTATGTGTGGTGTTATGTTATGTGAGGATTAAACTCGAAACAAATGTTTTAATATTGGAAATAAATGGTCTTGGACTGACTGCTCTGTTCAGAAATATGTGGGTTAAGAAAGACACACAAGAAAGAAAATCCAATTTAATCTGAACACAAGGCTCGGTGTGTCTATACTTCACTATACCTCCGAGTGAGATTATGTTTGATTAGGTTAGGTTAGAGGGCGTGTACCTGTCAAACAAGGCCAGTACAGTACCCGGAGGTCAAACAGACCCATTGTACAACGTACTAAAGAAGGGAAGGAGGTTAAAGGATGAAAGGAGGGTATGTAAGAGAAAGGGGGGAGTAGGAAGCGAAGGTATCACACGGACCAGACACAACAAAAAGGGTGGGAGAGCGCAACTACACTACTTAAAGAAGGACCTGCCAAGGATCCTCAATCTCAATCTACCAAGGGCTGGCCAATTACAGAGGAGGTGTTCGATGGTCTCCAACTCCTTCTCATCGCAACATGCCCTGCAATAATCCGGCTGGGATCTATTGCAGATCCTCGTCAGCGACCTAATCTCGTAGTACCCCGTAATAAAACCGACAAACAACCTTAAGCTGGCTTTATTCAAGCCAAGCAGCCAACCTGTTCTCCTAGTGTCCACAGCAGGCCATAGACACCTAAAGACAAAACAACCCGATCCGTCCCCTCAGCGCTTCTGCTCCTTGTCATGACCCATCCATTGATGAGGCCATAGAGGTGGCAGACCAGGAGGTCAGGACCAACTATCTAATCGCCTCCTGAAAGCGAACCTAGCCTAGCGAGGGCATTCGCCGTTTCATTGCCTAGTATTCCCCTATGACCCGGAACCCAGCATAGACGGATAGGGTCTGGTCCTCAAATGTCCTCAATGACTCCTTGCACTCGCGAACGAGTTTCCTACGGAAAACCCCCGCCACCTGCACGTTCGCCTAACTTAGACCCGTCTATGTAGATGGATATAGTGAATAAGGCATAACCTATTCAGCGTATATAAAACTGGAGACATGTAGCGACGTTCTGTTGAAACCATATGTCGTTTTCATCAAAATCCTACAATTCAGGCCAGTTCCAAACCCAAAATAAACTTTGACTTTTTTTTTAGAAAATGGACCTCACCGCTGAAGATAATAAAGTGTGGAGCATTTAAATGTTTAAATTTAAAAATGCAACGCGAAATACAATTCTTGCATTTAGAAATGGAATATTATTTCATTCATTGGATTGTCGCGACTGGCCTCACAATACCTCATGCGATCGGACCAATTTTCGTAAACTTTTACTTTTTGAGAATCTTTTCATGGCAATTTTATTTACTCTCAGAGTTTTTGCTAGAAATATGATGAGAGAAAGTTGCCAAAAAAATTTTTTTTTGTATTTTGTTTTGATGTCTGGCCTGGGACTCGAACCCTCGCTTTATGTCTAATAAGCCAACACACTACCTACTAGAATACGGCGAATAATGCTGTATAATAGGTGAATTGACTTTTGTAACAACACGTATGGCTTGTCTGCGCCACATCATCAAGATGAAAATGTGCTGCATCCGAAAAGATGAATTTTTTTTTTTGCCAAAATCAATATTATCATGCAGTTTCTCCTTGGCCCAATAAATCCCAACGTTGCTCGAGCATGAATCGTTGTTGCATTATACTTAGAGGAGATAATTTACTGAAATTTGTGATAGAATAGAATGAAGTCGCCGTGGTCTAGTAGGTAGTGTGTTGGCTTATTAGACGAAAGGCCCGGGTTCGAATCCCAGGTCAGACATCAAAACGAAAAATATTTCTTCGGCGACTTCCTCTCAGCAGATTTCTGGCAAAGACTCTGAGAGTAAAAATTGCCATGAAAAGCTTCTCAAAAATCTGTCGTTCGGAGTTGACTTTAAACTGTAGGTCCCACCATTCATGTATAAAATTAGCACACACAACATAAGTGGTGTGCGAAGCTAGGTCGTAATCCTGACTGAAGGGTTGTAATGGTCAATTATGTATGAATAGAATGACATACGTATTGCTAGATTCGCAATAGCCAATGGTGAAAACATAAACCGATTGATTCAACCCAATGTGCTTAAGGGAATTAAAAGGATTTGCTTCCAAGTACTGCATATATTTAAGTTCTAAACACCAATTTGGTGATGTTATTCCGAATTCTATTGCATTTGATTAATTAAAGAAGAAGAAAATTTCCCAATCCCCTTTCTAATGCTATTGCATTTTAACACTCTTTGCATTTCAATACCGTCACACTTATTTTTTTGAAAAATTCCACTTTTCCACTCATTATGTCATGTATCGTGTGGCATATCATATATCGCATAACATTTGCAACATTTATCCGGACGTCTGAAAACTTTCAACAGCAACAACTGGTAAAAAGGTAAGAAGCAGCAGCAGCAGGAGGAAAAAAAATTGCTACTCTCGTAAAAATAACCATAAAACATGAAATTGTAATTTCATTTCTACTCCACACTGAGTGGAATGACTGATTGTTAAAAACTATTTTTCCTTTCCTTCATTTTTTTTCCTGGTCATTTTATGCCTGCTTGCAACCAGTCATCAACATTTGTTGCGACTTGTTTTTTTTCCGATTTTTCTTTGTACATTTATGGGTTTGATTGCCATTTAAAATGTTGTATAGTCAAGAGGGAGGGAAAGGTACTACAAAACCCACTAATTTTTATGCATACTTGTCAATTTCCCAAGAATTTTATTACCGAAAAACGCCTCCTTCTTGCCCGCTGGCCCCTGGCCGCTAGCAACAATACAAAACCCAGCTTTTAATTTGCTTGGTTGCTCGGTTGGCTACTTTTTTTTTAAGATCATGCATCATACGACCACGGCATGAAGCGGCCGTCTATGGCGTCAGCGACAGACGGCATTTAGCGGGAAATAGCCAAGTAAGTAATAATTTGATATTGGCATGTTGGCCACATTATTATTGAGTTGGCCGACAGCGGTTGTTGCAATGTCTACGTTTTAAGTGCTGGTTTTCGCAAGAGGAAGTTCCTAAAGGCTATTGTTGCACTATACCCCCCCCCTCTACAGTTGTTGTTGTTCTATGTTATTGGCATGTTACAAGTTTTTTAAAGGTGGATGGAGGAGATTTGTGGTATTTACATAAGAAATTCTCGTATGAGTATTTAATAAATAGTTTTGATTTGCCTCAAACGAGTATTTGTTTGTTGGGGATTATTTTCCCTCTATTTTTTTTTTAATTTTTTCTCTCTTTTTTTAATGTGAAATATTGCAACTTGTATAATTAGCTGAAACAGAAAAGAAAAAATTGTAATGGAAAATGAAAAACTACCTGTGGTTTTGATTATATTTTGTTGGCAAATAATTATGCCCTGGAAAAAAAAACTGCATGTTTATGGAGTCATTAAAATAATGTTCAAAGTAAATGATACCCTACAAATACTTTATTCCCCATTCAGTGTTTGTATTCATATTCTTATTTACTTCATATATACAAACGTCATGGCTCTATATATTACCCCTATAACTTATCAATACATTGTTAAACAAATGTCTAACCAGGGCCATGCTTACAGAAGTTATTACTTCACATACTGAAACACTAACCATTAGAGTCATATAAGTCGCTCATGGTGCTTTTCAAGATTCTTTTTCTATTCGTATAACACGACCACTCCAGCGTAGTTCCCTAAAAAACATTGATATCGTTGGTGAACTTATGCAACTCAGTGTTGGTCCATCTGAACGACATGACCTCTCTAGCATAATGCACTGATAAACGTTTATATCGGTCGGGAGCTCATACTAGACAGTGTTAGTCTGATTTTTTTCTCGTGGTGCTTTCAAGACCCATTTTACATCCGAACAACATAACCTATTCGGCGTAATATAATGAAAATCGTTCAAATCATTAAGGCAAGGCATCTTCAATCGGAGTTTTTCCATGACACTTCTTCCATCCGAATAACATGATCTCTCCAACGTAATGCAATGACAAACGCACAAATCGTTGAGGAACTCATACAACATAGTGTTGTTTAGGTCACTCATCTCGTGGTTTTTCTTCCATGACCCATTTTCCATCCTAACAACATGATCTCTCCAGTGTAATGCAATGAAAAATGGTGAAATCGTTGAGGAACTCATACAACGCAGTCTTGTTTAGGTTACTCATCTCGTGGCTTTTCTTCCATGACCCATTTTCCATCCAAACAACATGATCTCTCCAGTGTAATGCAATAAAAAACGTCCATATCTTTGAGGAATTCATACAATGCAGTGCTGTTCTGGTCATTAACCTCGTGATTTTTCTTCCATGACCCTTCTTTTATCCGCTGTTCAGGTCATTAACCTCGTGATTTTTCTTCCATGACCCTTCTTCTATCCGAAAGACATGATCTCTTCAGCGTAATGATAAAAGTTTATACTAGACAGTGTTAGTCTGACCTTTTTTCTTGTAGTGCTTTCAAGACCCACTTTCCATCCGAATCTCCGAATAGGTCATCGGCGTAATAAAATGAAAATCGTTCATATGGGTGAGGAACTCATACAACTCAGTGTTGGTAAGACTTCTTCAATAGGCGTTTTTTCCATGACACTACTTCCATTCGAATAACATGATTTCTCTAGCCTAATGCACTGAAAAACGTCCCTATCTTTGAAGGACTCATACAATGCAGTGTTCTTTAAGTCATTAACCTCGTGGTTTTTCTTCCATAAACCATTTTCCATTGGAATAATATGATCTCTCCAGCGTAATGCACTGAAAAACGTAGAAATCAATGAGGAACTCATATAATGCAGTGTTGTTCAGGTCATTAACTACGTGATTTTTCTTCTATAACACATTTTCAATCGGAACAATATGATCTCTCCAGGGTAATGCAATGAAAAACGTTGAAATCGTTGGGGAACTCATACAACGCAGTGTTGTTAAGGTCACTTCAAGACATGATCTCTACAGCGTAATGCATTTAAAAACGGTTATATCGTAGAGGAGCTCATACAACTCAGTATTTGTCAGACATCTTATCTCGGGCTTTTTTCATGAGCTTCCCAGCATAATTCACTGAAAAACATTCATAACATTAAGGAACTTATAAATATCAGTACTGGACGTCTGACTAACCGTAACCTCTCTTTCATTCGAACGACATGATCTATTCAGTGTAATGCACTATCATATCGTTGAGGAGCTGATGTATTCAATTTCCCTAACTTTTTCGCTATCCTCTCTATCTCTTTATATCCATCTCTATCTCTCTCTCTATCTCTCTCTCTATCTCTCTCTCTCTCTATTTTTCTCTATCTCTCTCTCTCCTCTAAGACATATTTAACTTGCTTTTTTTACAGTGGGTCAGTTTGACCAGATTACCCAGATTTTACAAATCCTCAAACATAACTTCGCCTACCGAAATCATCGCCGACTTTCAGTCTCTATATCTCTCTATCTCTCTCTCTCTCTCTCCCTCTCTCTATCTCTCTTTATCTATCTCTCTCCTCTAAGACGTATTTAACTTGCTTTTTTTACAGTGGGTCAGTTTGACCAGATTACCCAGATTTTACAAATCCTCAAACATAACTTCGCCTACCGAAATCATCGCCGACTTTCAGTAACTGGTCTGAGAACCTTATCTCTCGACTACTCTTATGGGTATCTTTTCTTTTGACTACTTTCGTCAAAATATTCATGTGTATGCGGTGATCAGTAAAAATTCAGTCACTCTTGTGTGAAGTTACGTTGCGTGTGAAGACAATAATCGTGGTTTGAAGATTTTATAAAGATCTGTCGAACAATTGTTATTGTGTACGCAAACGAATGTAAAGAGGAATAACGAACAAAGCAATAGTTGTTGTTTACATCAGGTTATATACAGTGACACACAAAATTGTGCGAATAATAAAGATAATTGTGCAAATAAGTAAAACTAACACAGTATATCAGCTTATATTTTAAACATTTTTAGAAAGGTAAAAATATAACAACATGTGGAATAAAATGTTTTTTTTATAAACAATTTTTAAACTTTCTTAGCCACACAATTTGCTAAACGTATCTGTCGTTCGGAGTCGACTTTAAACTGTAGGTCCCGCCACTCATTATAGCTTAGGATAGATTCACTGAAACGTTTTCATGATTTAAAAAATTTGTTTTTGTTTAATTTTTTTTTGTAGTTTTTTTAACTAATGAAACTGGAGATGCTTAATTATTCATGAATTCTAACTGACTAGACACTCGTTCAGTCATACACTATCTAAACAGATTTATAAACACACACACACACATATAAGAAATTTTGATAATGTATGGATACCTGAAATTTAAAAAGATTTAAAGGGATTTAAACTGGCAACTGAATTAGTTTTAAACTATTTTACTAATATAAACGCTTAGTTATCAAGGAACTGCTGCTAGATGGCTACTTCCACTTTTCAAAAAGCAGCAGTTATTTTCAATTTCATGTTACGCTATGTTTGATGCAACTAACCTTGCCATAAGAGCTTTTCCACTTAAGAAGAGTAAGTAATCTGGTATCAATACTCGTACATTTTGAAATCTATTGGTATTTTACATCTATGTATGTGTGTGTATTGGTATTAAATGCATAAATATTCTTAATTTTCATCGTATGTTGTTGTTGTTGTTCTACTGGTATGAAATAAACAAATACATCATCATCTTGTATTACAAAATGTGAATATTAGAGTGAATATGAAAGCCAATCTAGTTTACATTCGAAGATGTATGTGCACATGGTTATTCTAGACAACTTCAATAGAAGAAAGAGAAGGAGAGAGAGGGAAAGAGAGAGAGAAAGAGAGAGTGAGTTTGAAAAGTTCATAAATAATTAACATATTTTGTTATTATTTAATATATGAAATACCAGTTAATATTAATAACATAGACCTGATGAAAGTATATTGCATGTCCAGATGGATTTGCATTAGGGAGGATCAAAAAAATTCAAGTTAAAAAAAAAAAGATTATTTGGAAATAAAACTACAATTTATTGTTTAGATTATGTTAGGTTAAGTCGCAGTCCCTGTACTGACCAAGTTCTATATTGGCTAACCAGGCGATTATCTATGCAAAAAAGGAACTCTAACATATTTGATCGTTACGTTGGCCCACAGGATTTGGTCGATTGTTTACTGAATCACCACCACATTGCGAATAGTCCTGCTTACCATTACAGCCCCTCACACAGGATTACGAATTAGCTTCCTGAACACCACTTATATTGTGTGTGTTAATTGTACCCATGAATGGCAACACCTACAGTTTAAAGTCAACTCCGAACGACAGATATTTGTGACATGTTTTCATGGCAATTTTATTTACTCTCAGAGTTTTTATCAAAAATCTGTTGAGAGGAAGTCGCCAGATAAATATTGATTTAGATTTCATTCCTTTTTTTTTTTTTTTGGAGATGTCTCACCATAACTTTGAACCACGTCCTTGCGTCTAATAAGCCAACACACTACCTACTAGACTAAGATGACTGCGCCAAGTTACTAGCCGCTTTACGGTCAGTAAAGGTCTTTAGTCTTTATTTTATATAATTACTCCTTAAAACCCTTCATTCAAGATTACTGACCTAGCTTCTCACACCACTTATGTTGTGTGCGTTAATTTTATACATCAGTGGCGGGACCTACAGTTTAAAGTCGACTCCGAACGGCAGATTTTTGAGAAGCTTTTCATGGCAATTTTTTACTCTCAGAGTCTTTGCCAGAAATCTGCTGAGAGGAAGTCATCGAAGAAATATTTTTCGTTTTGATGTCTGAGCTAGGATTCGAACCCGGGCCTTTCGTCTAATAAGCCAGCACACTACCCACTAGACCACGACGACTTCAATGAATGGCAACACCTGCAGTTTGAAGTCAACTCTGAACGACATGTTTTCATGGCAATTTTATTTACTCTCCGAGTTTTTGCCAAAAATCTGTTAAGAGGAAGTCGCCGGAGTTTTTTTTTTTGAGATATCTCACCAGAGCTTTGAACCACGGCCTTGAGTCTAATAAGCCAACACACTACCTACTACACTAAGATGACTTAGCCAAGTTACTTTGCCACTTTACGGTCAGTAAATGTATCCATTCTTTATATACCTTACAGCCATTACTTCAGCCTGAAAAGAGAAATATATACTGGCTCTCCTATAGAAAATACGAATTTGGAGATGGCCACTCTATTACCCTTACATGGGACTTTAGCTTCCCAGAATAAATACAAGAAACTTTCTTCTACGAATAATCTCTCTTACTCGTACTTCATCTGACAGCTCTTATAATAGCTTTAGACGATGTACAATGATGAATGTAGGCTAAATTGTTGTCATTGGATATTAAATTGATGTCTACCCGGGAACACTTTAGAGCTATACAACTACAAAGCCAAGCTGTATCTCTTTTGCTTTACCCATTACTACAGTAATCGAGTACTGGAAGATGATTGAAAAACTCATTGATTACACAGCCCTGTAAATTAAGATTTTGTTTTTGGAAATAAAATGGCCCCAGGTGTTCCCTGACAACTTTTATAATAGACCTAGACGAAGAACGATGATGAATATGAGCTGAATTGTTGTCATTGGATATTAAATTGATGTTTACTAGAGCTATGCAACTACAAAGCCAAGCTGTATCTCTTTTGCTTTGCCCATTACTATAGTAATCGAGTACTGGAGGAGGTTGAAAAACCCATAACAAAAGCATTAATTACACAGTCCTGTAAATTTAGACTTTGTTTGGGCAAATTAGATGGCTCCAAGTGTTTCCCAAGGCATTTTTGGCACTAAATACGAATCTAGATTCAAAAACTTTCCATTACATTGGATCTGCCATTTTGAATTTTTTAAATCTAATGAAGATCTGTAATCAGCGACCCCAAAACCCCCGTAATAACAATTTTCACGTAAATTTGGTGAATTTTTAAGGGCCTCCGTAATTTGTTTTTTTTTTCTCTTTTTCCCCTTGACAAAAACCCGACCCCTACTTTAAGGGTGCATGCAATCAATTTGGACTTTGGGCTCATTTTAAGGAGCAATGGTCAATTGTCAATATTCTGACAAAAGCGATGGTTCTAGCACGTCAATGTTTAGCTGATTAATTTTTAAGAACCTCCGAAATGCGTTTCTTTTTCTCTTTCACCTCTTGACATAAACCCACCCCCTACTTTAAGGGTGCATGCAATCAATTTGGACTTTGGAGTCATTCTAAAGAGCAATGAGCAATTGTCATATTCTGACAATAGTGATAGTTCTAGCATGTCAGTGTTTAGCCTACATACATACATACATAATTGGCCATTACAACCCTTCAGTCAGGATTACGACCTAGCTTCTCACACCACTTATGTTGTGTACGTTAATTTTATACATGAGTGGAGGGCCCTACAGTTTAAAGTCGACTCCGAACGACAGATTTTTGAGAAGCTTTTCATGGCAATTTTTACTCTCAGAGTCTTTGCCAGAAATCTGCTGAGAGGAAGTCGCCGAAGAAATATTTTTTCGTTTTGATGTCTGACCTGGGATTCGAACCCGGGCCTTTTGTCTAATAAGCCAACACACTACCCACTAAACCACTATTTTTAGGGGTTTAAATTCCATTTTTCTCGAAAATCTGACGTAATGGAAAGCTTTTGGTTCGCAAAATGCTTTCGGAAACACCTGGAGTCATGTTATTTGCAAAACCCATGCAGGGGCTGTGTTATTTTTGTAAATTTTAAATAAAATTTTTTCTAAAGTACATACATATAATGACTTACATTAATACGATTTGTCACAACTAAAATAAACAATTTATGCACTAACAGCTACAAATCATTGGTGGCTTAAACAAATTTATTTTTTCATAACTTATACCCCCTTAGAACGAACTCAATCTCCACATAGCCTTCCCTGTAAGAACTAAAATAATAATGGCATGTAATGCTGTTTGAAAGAATATTTTAAAACGCATGCATGCTTATAGAAATTACACGCAAGATTTAACAGTAATTACATACATGTAAACCATAAAAAACAAAAAAATTAATTTATTTTCAAACAAAAAAAACAAAAAAAATTTCTGTCACTTTTATTTAATTCTGTCCACACAATTCATGCATCAAGAAATGCATACGGTGAACTTCATTTATAATTATTCTTACAATTGAATATTTAAAATACCACATACCCCTTGCTGAAGCAAATACACCACAGTTCACCACTAGCAAAACAACCCCTATTTTCAAATACAACACTTTAGTTTCTCCTTCTTGCACACACAGAGAGCGAGAGAGCAACCAAAATAAAAAGAAAAATTCAAGACTTTCTAACAATAAAGAAAACTAAGACAAGAAAATAAAAGAAAAAAAATTAAAAGACATTAAACCAACAACAAAATCTTCTCAAGCAGTTGTCTTATTCGTGCAGAGATACTTACTTACACACACACACATAATAAATAATATCATACACCCTCTCATTTCATGCCTGAGCTGTAATGGTGTTTCAATAGTAATGTTAACAAATAAAAAAAACAAAAACAAAATGAAAACAAATCCTCCCAACTCTTGCTCTCCAAAAAAAAAAAAGCAACGCAAAATACCAATACATGTGTAACACTCAGCTTTTGATTTTTCAGCAAAAGCAATATTTTATCGTGTGCTCGTATGGCGTATAAAATCAGTAACAAACCGAAGTTTGTTGTGTGGGGTATGGTTTAGCGGAGAAGTGCTCTTTTTCAATTTATTTAATATTTTTACGTGATTTATTAATATTTTTTCTTTATCTTTTCAATCAAACTGTAAAATAAATAGAAATTAAATTAATTTTTAAAATTAAAAAACTCAAGCTCAATTTATGTCTTTACTTTCTTCAAGAAGAGAGAGCAAAGAGAATAAAGAATCAAAAAAATACTACTTAGCATCAGAGAACTGCAAAAATCATATTTTTGTTGATTTATTTATGCAAACAAATGTTTATGCTCGATCGATTAGAACACTCGAACGACTACTGCTTATGATCGCACATACTGCATTCAAAGCATTCATTTCGAGTGTTATGCAAATGTTTAATTGACACTCGTTCAACACTCATTTGCAACAGATATTATTTTTGCGGTGTCGGGATTGATCGAAAACAAAAACCAAAATGCATTAATGCAAAATATCATGATCAATTGATACTCGTTTAACATTCGTTTGAAACGAGTGTGCATTTATGCATATTTAAAGGGAAAGAGAAACTTGTAGCTATTAACCAATTTTTCATAATGAGTGAATCATCAATCTACAGAAATCTCTCAGTAAGAATAACATTTGTTTTGTGTGACGTCACACTTGTACGGTAGGTAGTATAACATTTTTCAACTGCGACCCGTTATCACTCTTTTGGCATTATTTCTATAATGGGAATAGCATTTGTTTTGTGTGATGTCACACTTGTATAGTAGGTAGCAAAGGATTTTTCAATTGCGACCTTTTTATCACTCTTTTGGCATTATTTCTATGACGTGAATACCATTTGTTTTGTGTGACGTCACACTTGTACAGTAGGTAGCAAAGCATTTTTCAATTGCGACCTTTTTATCACTCTTTTTGCAGTATTTCTATGACGGGAATACCATTTGTTAACGATAACAACACCAAAAATTATCCGAAAAGGTCAGATTTGATCGAAATCCACGCCGCAGTTGTAGAAAAATTGCTCGTAAACTGAACATATCGCAAGAATAGATGCAACACATATTGAAAAATTAGCTTGGACTAAAGCCATTGAAGTTCCAAAAAGTACAAGTGCTCACCGATTAACAAAAAAAAGTTAGACTGGAAAGAGCCAAGGAGTTACTTCCCTTGCACGAAAGTGGCCAGTTACCGAATTTGGTTTTCTCCGATGAGAAGCCATTTTAAATTGGGCAGATTGTGAAAAAACAAAATGATCGGGTTTACTTGCCAAAGAGGTCAGCTAAAAATTTCCACCTGCGATTGGCCACCGGAACTCAAGCGCCGTCGATGGTAATGGTGTGGGCCGCCGTAACGGCGGATGGTCGCTTCCCTCTCGTATTTACCGACCGTGGGGTCAAAATAAATGCCAAATATTATCGAGAAAATGTCTTAAAGACAGTATTGAAGTCTTGGGCAGACAAATATTTCGCACTGCACTCAGCATGCAACAACCAAGAATGACTTAAACAGAAGGTTCCTCGCTTCATTTCTACCGCACAATGGCCACCAAAATCTCCAGATCTCAATCCGTTGGACTTTTGTGCCTGGAACATTTTGGAGAGTAAGGTTGTCACTAAAAAATACCAAAGTGTGGATCATCTCAAGACGGCGCTTCAGAGGGAATGGGCTGCACTTTCGTGCAACCTGTGATGGTTTTGTCGGCCGTTTGAAAGCCATAATTCGTAAATCTAAACTGATTCTAAAGTTTGATGTAATTTCCTAGATTTTTTGCTTTTGAACAATAAAATTAAAAAAAAAATTTAAAAAAATATAGCAACAAAGTAAAGTTGCAATATATATCAGCCACCCTGTATATGTCATAAGAGAAGGATAGTAGAGTATTTAAGTCAATTGATACATTAGAAGACTATGGCATTATAACTTGGAAATAAAAGAACTTGCTTCCGAAAATCACTTCACTAATCTTTTCCCAGTACTCAGTTTTTCTCATGAAACAAATACGTTCAAGCCCGATTTGGCTAGTCTATTGTATAGTGCAATACAGCGAGAATTCGTTTTCGTTGCTACACTAAACATATCACGAGTGCTCTGGCATTTTGTCAAACATTCTGCAAAATCTTTATCGCCGACCATCAACGATAGCTCCAGTATAGAGCCGTTGCATGTAGTGTAACAAAAAAAAAATTTTTTTTATATTGTTAAGCCCACTGTACGCTATTTGAATTCAAGGTAATTTTTAATTTATTTTTTTCAGATCTTTTTTCAGTTCCTTAAACACTTTTACTTCGGTGTTTGGAAGAATGCATGTGTTATTTACTGCTGCAACATGCATATTTAACAAGTTGATTTATTTGTAATTTATGCAGAGAGGTTCTTCCAAAGAAACCCTAAATATATACACCCACATACAATAAAAAAGAATAAGAAGAAACCATGCTTTTATCATAGCCATTATAAGAGAGGAGTAATAAGCTACTCAAGACAAAAGTAAACCAGGTGAAATCGTTACTGAATAATACTAACAAAAATGTTATAGAAAAAGGAAGAAAAGAAATTTTCTGTATGACTTACTTTACTTAAAAACATTGGTATTACAATCGATTCGGTTTACGTGGTTAATAACTTATAGGCAATTTATCGGTTTAAATATAATAATCCACTCTTTCGAATCTGACAATACTTATGTCATTCTATTTTGGCTCAAAATTCTTTATATTATCTCAACGTAATGTATAGATTTACGGTTAAATATCGTTACGGTTCTATTGGAAATTTATTTTTAAAACCAAAAGAATTTATCGCAAATAGCACGAAAATTCTGTAAAAAAATTTGGTCACAAGGATCGACAGTTTACACAGTATACGTAAGTTTATTGCAAAAGTTCTTGAAAGTTCTTGCTAAAACTCATTGTTGATACGACAAGACGCCAGCGTGCTCGCACTGTGCGTCCACTCGAAAATAACGTATCTGTGGCTGATAGTGTGAGTGAGAAGAATGCATATCAAGTCGTCATCGTTTTCAAGAACTAAACACTTCCCACACTAGTTTACTTTGGGGGAAAGTATTGTTACGTTTTAACCTTTTAAAAACGTTAAAAATATGAGTTCGTAGATTGCAAATAAAATAAAAATAAATAACTGTTCAATTTTAAGTCAATTCTGTATGATCTGCACAACTTTTGTGCCAATGTTCGAACTTACTCCACGTATACAGCGATAACTTTCACAATATGTGTTTGATCGTGATATTTCTCTTGTTAGTTATTCTTCTTTGCTTTACAACTTTTTTGTAAGAACAACACTAGCAACTGTTTTCTTCACCCAACTTGTCTGCACACAAGTCCGACTCGATCTTGTGTCTCACACACAACGGATTTAATTCTCACTGCAACTAACGTGACAATCGTTGCACACGTTTTAATTCAAACTTCAATCAACGTGACGTCGTCTCACACCACTATCCTAAATCGAACTCTATCCTTGCTCGCTTTGACTTGCCTTTTATATTGCTGGATCATTATTGTAGGAATGATCGATGAGATAACCGGCCTGTGGCAACACCTCCAAAAGTAAGCAACTTGGTTCATTTTTATTTTTGGTTTGCCTTATATGCGTTTTGTTTTTGCTTGTTTACTTCTTTATTCGCATCACTTTGTTGTTGTTTGTTTACTTCTATGATCGCTGTGCTTTGTTGTTGGTTGTTTACATCTTTTATTTCTTATATTTTTTATGGCTGATGTTGTTGCGATATTTGCTTATTCGTTTGATCACGTGAACAACTGCATTTTCGAGCATTCTTTTAAGATTTTATGCATGATCAAGACCATTATGTTGTTTTTGAAAATTTTGTTTATTATTTTAACACCATTTCCATTTTCATAACAATATCTATTGATTATTATCAGTTGATACATACACGTCATTTCAGACTTTAAGTCTTTACTTAAAAAAATTCCTTTAGCCATCATAGCTTATATTTGTCATCGGATTCAATGCACTAGAATTTGTTTGTGCAGTCCACAAAATAATAACTTCGACTCCTCTACTTTGTCAATACAATCGAACTTCTATAAATTATAGAAACTTCAAAGTTAAGAAGCAAAACCTGATAGAATTTCTCTCCAAAATGCTGTTGCTGTGCTTCAAATTCAAGTAATAGCATTTCAAATTATAAAAGTTCCACTGTATTTGGATGCAGATATGTTGCAACACATTTCAATTTAGTATTGATTTCATTGTTTATTTATTTTTTTATTTCATTTGATTTTTATTTGTTTTTTTAATTTTTTTATTTCTTTTTATTTACAATATTTTTACGTATGATTAATATTCATATTGTTTCTATGGGGTACATTAACAATTTCATTTTGTTTTATTCGCAACAAATTGTATGTGGCATGGCGTATACTTAATATGCAATTAATAAGTTACCATAACCATTAGCATATGTGACGTATGAGTATTATGCATTAAAAATGACAAAAATATCACTCATACGCTTGCAGTTAATTAAGTTTGTGATGAAAAAATTAAAAAAAAATAAAAATTTTTAAAATTTGCCTGTAAATGAAACAAACTCACACATACACACATGTTTACATACATACATACATACACAGTGTTGCATTGAATATGAAACCACCGTCATTTATTATTTTAATTTAATTTTATTTATTTGACAATGAATGTATGCAAGTGTAAGAGTGTGTGAAGCAGACACATAACGGCAGACACAGAGATACATGCCATAAAAATGTATACAGGGTGGCTGATATATAATGCAACAAAGTAAAGAGCTATATTTTTTAATTTCTTTTTTTAATTTTATTGTTCAAAAAGCAAATAATGTTGGAAATAACATCAAATTTTAGAATCAATTAGATTTGGTACGAATTGGCTACCTTTGGTACAAATTATGGCCTATAAACGACCGACAAAGCCATTACAGGCTGCACGAAAATGGCTCTGGCGGTATTTTGGCCTATTCCCGGCGAAGCGCTTTCTTGAGATGATCCACACTTTGTATTTTTAGTGAGAACCTTACTCTCCAAAAATGCTCCAGGCACAAAAGTCTAACGCAGTGAGATCCGGAGATTTTGGTGGCCATTGTGAGGTAGAAATGAAGCGAGGAACCTCCTTTTAAGCCATTCTTGGATGACGCGCGCTGAATGCGGTGGTGCTGACTCTTGTTGGAATGTCCATGTGGTCTGCGGCTGAAATGTTTGTCTGCCTTCAATACTGTCTTTAAGGCATTTTCCTGATAATACTTGGCATTTATATTGACCCCACGGTTGATGAATATGAGCGGGGAGAGATCTTCGGCCGTTACGGCGGCACTTGAGTTCTGGTGGCCAATCGCAGGTGTCAATTTCCAGCTGACCTCTTTTGCAAGTAAACCCGACCATTTTGTTTGTTCACAAATTACTCAATTTGTAATGGCTTGTCATCGTAGAAAACCAAATTCGGTAACTTTCCACTTTCGTGCAAGCAAAGCAACTCCTTGGCTCTTTCCAGTCTAACTATTTTTTTGTCCATCGGTGAGCTCTCACACTTTTTGGAACTTCAATGGCTTTAGTTTAAGTTCATTTTTCAATATGCGTTGCAATCCGTTCTCGCGATATGTTCAGCTCACGAGCAATTTTTCTACCACTGCGGCGTGGATTTCGATGAAATCTGGCCTTCACTTTTCGAATCAGTTCTAGTGTTGTTATCTTTTTTTCGTCCACTTTTTGGACGCAATGCAACACAGCCAGTATCACGGTAAAGGGCAATGGTAGGAGGCACAAAAGATTTATTCACTTTTAAATGATTGAGGATTCTAACGTAGAGTGTGTGGGTAGTGTGTTGGCTTATTAGACAAAAGGCCCGGGTTCGAATCCCAGGTTATACATCAAAACGAAAAGTATTTCTTCGGCGACTTCCTCTCAGCAGATTTTTGGCAAAGACTCTGAGAGTAAAAATTGCCATGAAAAGCTTCTCAAAAAATCTGTCGTTCGGAGTCGACTTTAAACTCTAGGTCCCGCCACTCATGTATAAAATTAACGCACACAACATAAGTGGTGTTAAAAGCTAGGTCGTAATTCTGACTGAAGGGTTGTAATGGCCAATTATGTATGTATGTAGGGTTCTAACGATAGCCACCTTTGGTTTTCCAGCCAAATATAAAGCAATCACACTATCACGCTTGAATTCCATTACGAATAACCTTTTTTTCTGAATGCAATAGATCAAAATGCTTTTGTAAGCTTGTAAATAATAAAATGAACTGTCACTGGAATAAATCTGTCAGCTGTCAGACGAGCGATTTACAAATGACAACAACCTGAAGTTGGTTGCAGTACATATCAGCCACCCTATATGTTTGTAGATTTAATTTTTTTTTTTTTAAATTAAAAATAAATATTATAACGGTTATACTCTATTTATTTGAGCTACTTTCTCTGATCGGTTTGTTGTTTTTGATTAATAAAATTTATATTTTTTTTCCCCTCACTACATACATACACACATACATACGATATAAATAAATACAACGAAAAACGGCATACATATGTTTGAGGTTATGTTTAAGTGTGAGTATATGGCCTAGGAGTATACTGCAGTAAATAATATTTAAAATTACAGACACACATACAGCCACAAACAAAAATCAATAACAATCACGTTTCTCATTAAATGAAATTACAACGGAAGTGAATTGTTTTTTTAATGCAATTTTTTTTTTGTAATTTTTTCACGATTATTTTTATTGTTTTCCTATTTGTTTAAGCAAAAAAAAAAATATAAAAACAATACGAATTAATTGTTGTGGCATAACATTGGCTAGACCATCAGGCTTTTGTAAGTCAAAGAAATTTCATTGAATTTAAAAGGAATTCATTTAGAATTTATTTGCTTTGAAAAGTTTCTCAAAAATCTGTAGTACGATCAACAAACATCACCACGATGTTTACCACATCGTATATCAAAATAAAGGTGAGGAATCTGTGATGGTCACCCTTTTAATTCCTCTTTTTAACCCTTTCTATACCTCTCCTTAACCTATCCTTTGGCATAATCGCTGCATTTATTTTATTTCCTTTTTTTTCATGTTTTTTTCCAAATTCTAATCTGATTCATAATACCACTCATTACAAGTGTATATGACCGGTTGTTAAATTATGTAACGTTTTCATTACAATTTCTTAATTTCATTTTGAAATGCATTAAAATATTGTTCCACTTCCCATTTGTTGTTGATTCTGTTCTTTTTTTTAGTTTCGTTTTCTGCCATTAAAAGTCAACACATATCATTTTAGGAATACATTTTTACTATTTGTTGATATATTAGTAACAACAACTAGAACAATAATAACAACAACAATAACAATAACAACAATAGATAAATAAAAAAAACTTAAAATTACAAAATTGTATCAGTGACACATAAAATTGTAACAATTTTACTGAACATGAGATTGTAAATATTTGCCATACGACATGCATTTGTTTTCCAATACTTAAGAGTCACAAGTTGATATGCCAGATAACCCAGTGGGCCATTTAATAGGCGTTACTACTTATCATAAGAGAAATTATAATTGATTGATAATTCTCTTCCCAGTATTCAAGATTCAAACAAATTTTGTAAAATTTTTATTTTAGGGGACTCTTAGGAAAAGATCATACATTAGGAATCATAATTCTCTTTACTAACATTTTGGACATGGTTTCTCTATGCGAAAAGCAATTTTTTTACAACTCTGAGCGCATTAATCCTGTGTTATGTTGACAATGATGAGGATTTTGTTTTTCGGCCTTTCACCTAACTGTGTGGTAGAAAAAGGAGTTTGGAATGGTATACTCGAGGACAGGAAAGTAATGTAATGGAAACTGTTATCATTCTAAGTCTTATATAGTATTATAATTGATAGTACGAATAGAATTCTAATTATTATTTTTTCATTCTTCGTTTGTGAATTCAATTGTTCAATACTGTTTTCATAGTTCCTAGTTCACTTCAACAAGCGGTACTTAATGAACAGCTGGCAAGAAGGTACATATACTGGACTTCAATAGACAAGGATATCGAGAGGTTGTGTATTCGTTCAGAATAGTTTTCCAAAAGCTATTTTACATCCGTGTGATAAATCACAACACAATTGGCAACGCCTATCAGGGACATCAATTCTTGGTAGTTGTCGATGCTAAATCTAAATGGTCAGACTTTAAAAAAACTCCTGGCAGCTATATCTGACGATATGACTTCAATACCTAAAAAGTTTCGAGAGATACTTTTCCAATACAGAATGGGAAATCGCCATCTGAGCAGTATCTTGGAAGACAAATTAGAATCCGGCTTAATGCCTTAAAACCTTCTAAGTTTTATAAAAATTCTGTTCCTGAAATAACAGTCAGACAGCTAAGTGAGGGAGACCGCGTTCAAGCTAGATATTACGAAAATAATAAGCCGACATGGAAATTTGGAACTATCACTAAAAAACTCTAAGATGGTTTCGTTTTTAAACGTCATTTGAATCAAATTCGGACCACTAACGTATAGGCACCTACCCAAACAACGATCCATCCAAATGTCCCTGACTTAGACAACCATCCAGTTATAGATGTGATGAATCAGCAGCACCTTCCAGTTCTACAAGCGCAGAACTCAAGTAAACTTATATTCCAGCTCATCTCAATCAAAGGAAATCTACATACCCAGGAGCAAAACAAATTGAATTGTTTTACTCGTCGTGTTTCTAAAAAACAATCTTACAGATGTGACTTTTGCAATTTAGAGTATGACAATGGGTTAGGTTAACTTAGATTAGAGAATGAGTACTTGTTATTACGACAATTGCAATAACCGGAAGGCAAACTGCCCCAAAATAAATGGAAAGGAGAAAACAAGTAGGAAAGTATAGAGGCAAGAGGATATTCCTACATCAATTAAGCTCTTTCCGTGCAAGTGTGGCTAAAATTGAGGTTGCTGTTGTCATGGTCTATTACGAAGAAAGCTGACTTATTAAGAAGAGTCGCTCGTAGTCACTTTTTTCTCTCGGCGAAAGAGTCTTTAATGATCAGAAAATGAGCGAATATTCAAGCTTTTTAATTGCGCAGAAGAATCAAAAAAAGACTCGAATTTGATTAAAAATTTTCAAATGTGGATTCAATTTGAACCGTGGTCGCGCAGAATGAGAGAATTATGCACAAACAGATGACACATTTCCTCGATCGGCTTTAGAAAAAATCATGGATGCATAACAGCGCTAGTTGATGTTGCTGAAAATATTCGAAGAGAAGTGGATGATGGAAATACTGCCTTTTTGGTCTTGCTGGACCACTCCAAGGCTTTTGATACCGTGGAACACAATATTCTATGCTTCAAATTACAAAACTTCTTCAATTTTTCCTTTTCTGCCACCCAGCTCTTGTCAATTTATCTCTGCGGAAGATACCAATACACTGAAGCACATGATGGAAAATCTAGAGTTCTTCTCGTGTCAAGAGGAGTTCCACAAGGTTCTATTGTCGGTCCTCTTTTATTTTCGATGTACTCCAACGACCTTCCAACTATATTAACGAATTGTAAGATAAGGATGTATGCAGACGATGTCGAACTTTATACAAGCTGCAATAATACAACGATTACTCAATGTATAAGTTCATTGAATCAACAGATGCATCGTATTCAGACATGGGCTTCTGCTAATGGTTTGGCAATAAATCCGGCAAAATCAAAATGTATTGTTATTCAGAAAAGGCTTGCACAATCAATAAGTATTCCTGATATATGTATAAATGGTAAAAAACATACAAATAGTCACATCAGCAAAAAATCTGGGTGTTTATTTCAATAAAACACTTACGTGGTCTGACCACGTCAACTATGCTTGTGGACGTTCTTTCTCTATTCTAAGAACTATGTGGTCATCTCACTACTGCACACCAATGAGGATAAGAATACTTCTGGCGAAAACATATTTAATTCCCACATTACTTTATGGATGTGAACTTTTTTCTAATTGTGATTCATCTAGTAAGAGAAAGTTAAACGTTGCCTACAACAACATTACGCGTTATGTATACGGATTAAAGAAATGATCCAGAATTTCAATGTTCGCAACTCAATTGTACGGAATTTCTTTTGATTGCCTCCTTAAATTAAAAGTTTTGGTATTTATGCACAAGATAATTTATACCCGCCAGCTGGAGCATCTTTACAATAGACCTCTTTCGCAAATAGCTGCAGACGTAGAATAATAAGATCATTTCGGTACAAGAGCCTCATCTTTAGCTGGCATTTTTACATATTTCAACAACTCTCTGGAACTCGATCCCCTACTGCTGTCAAGTATTAAGTAACGCAACACAATTTAAAGCACAACTTATGAAATTGTTTTCAACGTAATTTTCTAAAAGTCTACTAAATATTTGTCATGATAAATGTATGTAAATTTTTGATCTCTAAAATTATTGTACTCTGTAAAATTTAATTTATATTGTTATTTAATTGTATGTAAACATCGTTACTCTTACATGTTAATTAGTTTCATACTGCAATATAAGACATATGGTCTTGTGTATGGAGCTTTTAAATAAATAAATAAATAAATGAGAAATATCGCTGTTTAGGTTTGAATTCTCGACACCTCTTTTAGTCAGTCACTATAATGTTCCCTAAACTATCTATTTTCTATGAAGTTAAAGACACTGTAGTCTTGTAGGTAGTATGCTGGCTTATTAGACATCAGGTCACGGTTCAAAAGCCACTTCTGACATCTCGAACTAAATGAAATACGAAAGAATATGTCTTCGGCAATTTCCTTTCAGTAGATTTTTAGTAAAAACTTTTGCAAATTTCTATATAAAATTGCCATGAAATGTTTCTCATAAAATCTGCCGATCAGAGTCAAGTAAACGGTGAGAAACTAGATCGTAATCCTGACTGCAGAGTTGGAATGACCAATTATATTTGTATCACTTCCCTTTCTTTATTCATACATACATACATAATTGGCCATTACAACCCTTCAGTCAGGAATACGACCTAGCTACTCACACCACTTATGTTGTGTGCGTTAATTTTATACATGAGTGGCGGGACCTACAGTTTAAAGTCGATTCCGAACGACAGATTTTTGAGAAACTTTTCATGGCAATTTTTACTCTCAGACTCTTTGCCAGAAATCTGCTGAGAGGAAGTCGTCGAAGAAGTATTTTTCGTTTTGATGTCTGACCTGGGATTCTTCATTCACTTATGTAAAATGTTTACTGGGTTATTATTGCATTTATATATGCCTGTATATGTAAGTAGTTGTTGAAGTATAGTGCTTGAACTCATATTGTATTTTGTATTTACCAATATATTTATACTTAAGCATACATATACACTCGAAAACATATTCGTATTCGTGTGTATATAAATGAATGTAACAAAATAAATAGTCTAATGGTTATTGGCAGTAAACAGTAAACATATATATTGAACAACAACAACAACAACAACAACAACTACATATAAACAGAGAAAGAAAACAATAATGAAAGACTACAACAAAATGAATGAAAATTTGCAATTTATAACAGCTGCATTAATTCACAAAATAAATAGAACAACAACATACGATGGATTTCATTATAATTTGTATTGTGCGGAGGGATGGGAGGGGAGGGGAGGTGCCAAACATGAAAGTTTAATGCAATTTGAAGAAAATAATTATGGCAGCTGATGATTAGTAATTATTAAGGAGAATGATATTTAAAAGGAGGATACAAAATAATCGAAATTTTTTATTTTCTTTTCGATTTTAAAGTGCATTAATGAAAGCATGGAATCGATAAATAGAAATGAATTTAAAGCACCATTTCGAGTTTCACACCCACGAAAAATTATTTTTAATTGAAAAACTTTCATTCTCAATTCCAAAATAAAACAAGAGAAAAAAATATAAAGTAAACCATCAAAAATTTAGTATTTATTGCCTTCAAAGTAAGAGAAAGAGAACTATCGGTTACCTATCCACAACATGTGGCTAAACATGCTCCTCTTCGCGGAAACTAAAAAAAATCGAAAACAATACTTTGAAAATCACTTCCAAAATGAGCAATCCGTAGTCAGGTCTTTCTTATTGTTTGTATTGTTGTATACACTAATACCCCGATTTGCGTCGCCTCGTTCTGCGTCTGCTTTGGAGTTGCGTCTTTTTAAAATTTCTGTGATTTCGAAGTTGCGTCGTTTTTGTTTCAGTTTGCGTCGCATGTTTCGAAGTTGGGTCGCTAGTTCTTCGATTTGTGTCGTTAATACGAAAATGTTTGTACAAAGCTAAAACAGAAAAAGGGGATTTCCCATTTAAATCTAGTGCAAATTCGAAGTTGTGTCCTTTTAAAATTTCTATGACTTCGAAGTTGCGTCGTTTTTGTTTCAGTTTGTGTCGCATATTTCGAAGTTGCGTCGCTAGTGCTTCGATTTGCGTCGTTAATACGTAAATGTTTGTACAAAGCTAAAACAGAAAAAGGGGATTTCCCGTTAGAATCTAGTGCAAATTCAAAGTTGTGTCCTTTTAAAATTTCTATGACTTCAAAGTTGCGTCGTTTTTGTTTCAGTTTGCGTCCTTAATATGAAAATGTTTGTAGAAAGGTAAAACAGAACAAGAGGAATTTCCCTTGCAAGTTGTAGGTCGTTAGTAAATTAAATATTTTTTATTGAAAATTCAATTTTTTCAACTAAAATTATGAATCTTGGAATCAATTAAATGAAAATCAATACAAATGTATGGAAAATCGTGTTTCGTTTTGCATCGTTTCGGTTTGCATCGCGTTTCCTTCAGGCTCTATTAGCGACGCAAACCGGGGTATTAGTGTACACGGTTTTCATTTTGTTTTTTTTTTTTTGAATATTTTAGTAGACCTACTCTTGATAAGGATATCATGGCAAACTATGGCAAATATCGACAACAAAAACAACAACAACAATTGTTTATATCGAGTACCAATCGACGCAACATATGGTGAAGCAAAAAATTCCTGGTACAGCTTCCTTAGCCACTGTAGCATTTTTGCATAAAATGCAGTAGCAACTGCACTGGTTTGTTTGTTGCACTTGATTTGTGAAATTTTCATTTTCACATTTTCCACTCTTTTAGTGGTCACTATAGCCCTGTTCATTATTGCCTCTTTTTGGAGCCCTACACCAGCATTTAAGCAGAAGGTTCAGGCATGCTATTTGAAATTCCTTTTGCTATGGGGCAAGGGACTTTTATACCCTTAAGATAATGTCACATTGTTAGTAATAATGCCGTTGTTTAGTAGTAAATGTGTTGGCTTATTAGATGTGAGGCCACGGTTCAAGCCCGAAGTCAGAGACATTTCCAAACGAAATATGATTACCTCTCAGCAGATTACATACATACACAATTGGCCATTACAACCCTTCAGTCAGGATTATTGACATAGTTTCTCACACTACTTATGTTGTGTGTGTGTTAATTTTATACATGAGTGGCAGGACCTACAGTTTAAAGTCAACTCCGAACGACAGATTTTTGAGAAGCTTGTCATGGCAATTTTTACTCTCAGAGTCTTTGCCAGAAATCTGCTGAGAGGAAGTCGCCGAAAAAATATTTTTTGTATTTTATTTGGATGTCTGGCCTGGGACTCGAACCCTGGCCTTACGTCTAATAAGCCAGCACACTACCTACTAGACCATGGCGACTTCTACCTCTCAGCAGATTTCTGTATGTAGGATAGCAATGTAGACTATGCAGTACAGGCTAGGTTAGAAGACACTTTCAGTCTAAAAGCTTTGTCTAAAAACAATGGAAGTCAATCATTATCGTTCTAAATCAAATTTTTGAGAATCTATATTAGCCTTCTAAAGGCTCTATAATGACTCCTTCCAGTCCATTGTCCTGACATGTTTTAGGATACTGCTCGGTACCAACAAAGATAATTTCGTACCTGGCAATTGATATGTACCCCCTGGATGCATTAATGCTCCATCAGTTCCAAAAATGTTTGGCAAACATTCATTGTCACCGTTACGGAATCTATGTCTTGGGCTCAAGACAACCCGTATTCTAAACAAGTGTACTTTGAGGCTACAGTGGCCCTGTCAAGAAAACGTTTACCAACCTGAACGTATTCCAGAATAATCTATTGAATGGCATAAGTCGCCTTGAGTCTCCTCTAGTAATTTCCGTACAAAAGCTTTATTGGCCTCAAACCCACTTAGTTTAAGAAGACTTTTGCCTTCTTCAATTTTCGCTTTCATTGAACATTGACCTCCAAATATCCCCAGAAGTCTTCTATCAATTGTCTGGAAGCCGCCCTCTTAATAAGCTCTTCTGTTGGCTCATTGGCGAGATTTCTCACATGACCCGGGGACCCAGCAGAGGCAGCCTCTTTTTCTATGCCTAGTCGATCCAGTTACGAAGTCGCCGTGGTCTAGTGGGTAGCGTGTTGGCTTATTAGACAAAAGGCCCGGGTTCGTATCCCAGGTCAGACATCAAAACGAAAAATATTTCTTCGGCGACTTCCTCTCAGCAGATTTCTGGCAAAGACTCTGAGAGTATAAATTGCCATGAAAAGCTTCTCAAAAATCTGTCGTTCGGAGTCGACTTTAAACTGTAGGTCCTGCCACTCATGTATAAAATTAACGCACACAACACAAGTGGTGTGAGAAGCTAGGTCGTAATCCTGACTGAAGGGTTGTAATGGCCAATTATGTATGTAGTCGATCCAGTTTATCTTGGGAGTCCGGTACAATTAGAATTCAATCTCATAAGAGCCAAGTATGGCTGTCTCACTGTCAGATAGAATGGTTATGTCCTGTCTTTTGTCCAAGTTAAGTATATCTTTCGATAGCAAAGACTTCTACTTGGAAGAATTTTTCCTTTTGAACACAAAAATGCCAGGATCCATTCTAAACCCATTTGTGTACCACAAATTAGTGGTGATCTTCCAGACTAACCCATTCTTGTCTTGAAGTATTTCCCATAATCATAAAATCTACTGGTTCCAACTGACATTATAACGCTCCTTGTGGTCGACTTTCTCTTTCTAAATTCTTATTTCTCGTTTGATAGGGGAGCGGAAGCCTTTATTGAGCACCAAAGCATTTTTTTCTCTCTCTCTCTCTCTGGTTTGCTTGATTAGCTCAACATTTGTTATTAAAGACTGCTTGTATTTGTGTATGTGTGCATGTACATGTATGTCTGTATGTGTGCTGTTGCATTGCTATTCGACCATGTTTGCAAGGCCCGTTTGCTGTTCACCGTTAAATCATGCTAAATTGTTTTCTAAGAGTTTAACAAATTTTTGGTTTTTGGCTTAAACTGGCATAAAAGTGAAAGGCATTTTGGCAAATAGTAAATTGTTAAGAGGGGGAAAGGGGGTAGAGGGGATTCGAAATTATTGGTTAGTAAGTGAAAGCCAAATAGCAAGAGATTGGAAATGCTGTTTTAATGCGAACAGTGGCCAGCAAAATAAAATTAGAGGTTTTGAAAAGAGAAACTAAAATCTATTTAAGTTTGCTTGCGTAGAAAACTTAAAGGAATACTTTAAGGCACTTAAGTTATTACAAAAATATGATGATAATCATGGAGATTTAATTTAGGGTGGCTGATATATAATGCAACAAAGTAAAGCGCATATTTTTTTCATTTTATTGTTCAAAAGCAAAGAATGTTGGAAATAGCATCAAATTTCAGAATCAGTTTAGATTTGTTCGAGTTGGTCACCTTTGGTACAAATTACGGCTTTCAAATGGACGACGAAGCCATCACAGACTGCACGAAAGTGGCTCTGCGGCTCCCATTTTCGGCGATTCGCCGTCTTGAGATGATCGACACTTGGAATTTTTTAGTGAGAACCTTGCTCTCCGAAATACCCCAGGCGCAAAAGTCCAACGGATTGAGATCTGGAGATTTTGGTGCCCATTGTGCAGTAGAAATGAAGCGAGGAACCTCCTTTTTAAACATTCTTGGTTGATGCGTGCTGAGTGGGGTGATGCTGAGTCCTGTTGGAACGTCCACGGTCTGCGGCCGAAATAATTGTCTGCCCAAAGCATCAGTACTGTCTTTAAGACATTTTCCCGATAATATTTCGGCATTTATTTGACCCCACGGTCGATGAATACGAGCGGAGAAGTCCATCGGTCGTTAAGGCGGACTCACACCATTACCATCGGCACGCGCTTGAGTTCTAGTGGCCAATCGCAGGTTGTAAATTTATCAGCTAGACCTCTTTGGCAAGTAAACCCGATCATTTTGTTTGTTCACAAACTGCTCAATTTGGAATGGCTTCTCATCGGAGGAATACCAAATTCGGTACAATGGCCACTTTCGTGCAAGCGAAGCTAACTCCTTGACTCTTTCCAGTCCTAACTTTTTTTATCCATCGGTGATTCTCTTGCACTTTTTGGAACTTCAATGGCTTTAGTCCAAGCTTATTTTTCAATATGTGTTGCATCCGTTCTCGCGATATGTTTAGCTCACGTCCAATTTTTCTACCACTGCGGCGTGGATTCGATCACTTTTCGAATCATTTCTGGTGTTGTTACCGTTTTTTTTATTCGTCCACTTTTTGGACGCGATGCAACACTGCCAGTATCACTGGTAAGAGCAATGGTACGAGAAACAAAAGATTTATTCACATATAAATGCTGGAGGGCTCTAACGATAGCCACCTGAAGTTTTCAAGCCAAATATAATCACACTATCACGCTTGAATTCCATCACGAATAACTTTTTTTCTGAATACAATAGACCAAAATGCTTTTGTAAGCTTGTAAATAATAAAATGAATTGTCACTGGAATAAATCTGTCAGCTGTTAGACTAGCGATTTACAAATGATAACAACCTGAAGTTGGTTGCAATACATATCAGCCACCCTGTACAGGCATTCTTATTAAGTTGTAGTAGTAAAATATATTGGGTAAATATATTAAAGTATATATTAAAGTATAATTGCAAATACAGTGAGCGTTAAAAGAAACTGTACATTTTAGAAAATATTCACAAAAAAATTTCAAAAAATTTCGAAAAATTTTCGAATTTTTCGAACACTCTCCATAATTGCTACAAGTTGAGTTTAGTGATTGTTAATATTTAATCCACTACTGAACAATTTTTTTGATGCTTACTGTACTTATGTATTCGCTTACAAAAATAATTTTAAAAGCAAAACTAAAAGAAGAAAAATATTAAACGCCTTAAGTAATATAACGCAATTAAAAAAATACTTAATAAAATTGAATTTTAATTTCCAGCCGGAAGCGGCAAATTATAATTTATATTTAAACAATAATTAACAGACTTAAAACAATCAAAACTAAAACAAAAAAACTTTTAGCAAGTTACAGTAGCTAGTATTAACCTACACTAACACTCAACTGTTTTAAGTGTACATCCGATAGGGCTGAGAAGGAGACATCTCCCACATAAGCTGCTTCCATACAGTCATCTAAACAATAGATTGCATATACATAACTCAACAATCGGATGCTCTTTGGATTTTCACTTGGAATTTCTGAGAATGGGTTTGGATTTTTTTTGGACGGCATTTTTATATTAAAAAAAATTGACTGAGATTGACGTTTTCGGTCTCAAAATTTGCTTTCAAAATTCTTCTCCTTGAAGTCACTGTAGTCTAGTAGGTAGTGTGTTGATGTATTAGACGTGAGGCCTCTGTTCAAGTCCCAGGTTAGACATCAAAACAAAAATATAAAAAATATATCTCAGATCCTCTCCCTTTCTCAAAACCTAGCCGTTCGGTATAGTCTTTAAAAGTAGTTGCCGCCACTCATATATAAAATTAAATTCAAATTAAGCACAAGCAACACTAATATGGTTCTACTGCTATAGGTCATTAAAATCTTCTCTACAAAATTGAAAGAAAAGGGTGTTGGGGAGATGACCTCTTCACAACAGCTTCTGCTGCTTGGATATCAATCAAGCAAGTTAGGACATAGCCAGTTTGGATAAAGCAAAGCTTAATCGAGCGAATACCTACAAAGTAGCTACATTCATAGAAAAAGTAGTAAGGTTCAGAGCTAATATTCAGTGGCAGAGTTCTAAGATATCAGCATTCCGGGATGAACTTAGGAGGTGTTTAGAAAAGCCAAGTTGATGAAGAAGCAGTTGATTACAAACTCAAAGAGGTCCTTTTAAAAAAGAAAATGAAGACCAACAGATTATGCAACTTTAGACGATACCCCCGCCTTCCTCAAAACACTCTACATGACGAAGTTGAAGAGGTCGCATGATAAGGAATCGTCTTGTCTGAAACCTCGCACTTTATCAAAGAGTTCAGATTGATACTTCCTACCCTGACGGAGATGTAGGAATTGCTCAACGTCATTCTGTGCGATCTTATCAACTTTGCAGTTATACCGAGCTCAGACATTGCGACAAAAATACGATCATTTATATGGCTTTAGCTTCAGCCAAAATATGGTATGATTTCACTTGTTTTTCGTGGATCTTCCCTAGAATTTGACGTAGTGTAATCGATAGTGGACTTACCGTGTCTGAAGCCGCACTGATAAGGTCCAATCAGTGTTTCGACGAGTGGCTTCTATTGTTTACACAATACGCCCGTCAGAACATTATATACAATAGGGAGAGGGCGGCTATCCTAGGGTATCCCTTTTTCAGGGCAGTACAGGGGACACTATGGCTCTAGTCATTTGGGCATACTTTTCTTTAGCAATTTTTTATGAAGCATATACCATACCAGCTTATGACTTTCGGTCATAACCTACTTTTAAGTGGGCGACAGAGAGCATACATTGCCTATGTTTTTCCTACTACAGATGTATTCCTTTTAAGTAATCCTTCTGGCTACAAAATTCGACAGTTTAGTACAAAAAAATATCAGAAAAATGAATTTGATAATCTTATAAAAATCATTTTGCTATAATTAAGAGATTACTGGTCTTCCGGAATTGATATGGCGCTACCTTGTATATCGAATGATATATCAAGGCTTTGGTTTGATGATATACGTTGAAAGCTAAGTTTTTACAATACAAGAGAGGTTCAAGATGCTCTTCAAAACAGACAGCTTATAATGAAGCAGTGCGAAAAAAAGTATGTCTATCAAATGCGTCTTCGGACTTGTCGGATGCCACTAACATTATAAAAATTCATGGTCTTATTGTAGAAAATATTTAATTTTATTAAAAATTGATATTAGATAGATACATAATTGGTCATTACAACCCTTCAGTCAGGATTATTGACCTAGTTTCGCATTTTCGGGTTTGAGTTGTAAGAATATAATGTGAAGAAATTTACGTAAACACAAGGCAACGGTCCCGAAAGTTGGCAGACAAACTAGGTAAAGGTAGTCCCTGACTTACGACCGTTCGATTTACAACTAATCGCACTTACGACTATTTTCTTCCTAATTTTTTTCATAGAAAATACTTAAAGAAGACAAATATGTAAAAAAATGAGAATAATAAAGTACACGTCCTCTAACCTAGATATTTCAGTACATTACATTAGCTAAGAAAGAATTCAAATATTACTTACTTTAATTGAAATGTAAAACGAAAAAACTCCGCCACTTAGTTTTATTTCTATAACGAAAAGTGTAAGGCCAGTTTTTTTTGTGCGTACTCCTTATGTCATCTCATCAAATGAACTTTTACTTCAAAGATTTTCAGAATTTTTGATGGATCTTGATTGGTTATCACAAAATTTGCCAATTTCATGTTTGCACGACTTCCAGAAGTCGGCTAATATTTGTGTTTTTTTTATATTATTATTTCCCTTTGCACGAACATTGGTCATCTTCTGGTGGTCGCTCAAACTTGGAATTCATACATTTTACGATAAACAATCAAGATCCATCAAAAATTCTGAAAATTTTTATACCGAAAGTTCATTTGATGAGACTCTTAAAATAATAACTACGGTAATTACTATCCGATTGCCATGAAAAGCTTCTCAAAAATCTGTCGTTCGGAGTGACTTTAAACTGTAGGTCCCGCCACTCATGTTTAAATTAACGCACACAACGTAAGTGGTGTGAGAAGCTATGTCGTAATCCTGACTAAAGGGTTGTAATGGCCAATTATGTATGTAATTACTGTCCGATTTGATCAAACAAAGTGTCAATCTGTTCGCAAGATAATACACTTTCAGAATGTTACCTATTATTTCATATTTTTTAAGAAAAGTTTGCTATTATGAACGGGACAAACTTAAAAAACTATGAAAAAAAATTCCAAATTTATTTCCAAGTTTACCTCATCAAATCTCTCAGCATATTAAGTCAAATAATAAATGTATGTACAACGTTTTAAAGCTCCATCTCTCCTCTTTCAAACAAGATTTAAATATTTGAAATCGGGTTAGAAATGTATGAGTAATCTGGAAATTTGTGCGTGAAGTAAAAAAAAAACAGTTTTAAACAAATAAAAAATTTTTGGAGAATTCGAGAAATATAAAAAAAAAATATTTTTGAGATCTACTTTACAAAACTCACAACCTACATGTCATGTCATTAGCCGGGTATATATAAATTTTTTTTATTTTACTGCAGAGTGTTATGAGTACCTAAAATAATAAAATTGATTAATTTTCTCTTATTTTTAATTGATAAAAAAATTTCCATAATTTTCAAGCCTTAACGATCATGTTCGAAGAAAGAAGGAGACAACCTACTCTTAGCTTTGGTGATTAGGTTTTAAAATATAATTTTCGTTTACCTAATGAATCATCTCAAATAAACAAACTGATAACTTAAGCTCTTATAACTTTATGGTTGTTAAAGGGTTAATTTCAACGGAATTCGTATTTTTTTAATGTTTCAAAAAAAAGTGAAGATGTTCAATTAACTCGAATTTTTTATTGCAGGAACAAACTTGATTTTTACAATTCAATCTCAAGAATATGGACCGTCATAAAAAAATTTCTACGAAAAATAAGAAAAAAATTCCCCTGTACCTATAAGCCATTACCTGATTGATATAAAAAAAAACTTAGGCCGATGCATTACTACAATTGCGAAAGTCATCACCAGAGCAAGGAATTTCATGCACTAAAAAATTAAAAATATGCGCTATAATATGCACTATAAGCGAGAAAATATGCACATAAAATGTTAAAAATATGCAATAAAAAATTTTTTGTTTGAAATATATTTATTAAACAAATAAAAAAATAAAATTCAGGTCACAGTTTCATATTTATAAGGAACATATAAGATTTTAAATGTATTTTTTAAAGCCAAATTAGATAATTCATTTACATATGTCATGGGTATATACATATAAGGATATTGTTAAGTTATAAATATAATAAACTAGCAGACCGGGGCAAACGAATTACGAATTTTATTTTTACTGTAAGTCTGGTTTCCATCCAAAGTCATGGCTGATTGTTATTTAGAAGAAGAATGAAAATCGTAAATCGACATAGCAATTATTATTCAAATGGAATTATATATTTTTGAGAGCTTGACCCGATCTTTTATTTTGAACTGCTTTTCCAAAGAAAAAACAAATTCAGTGTGGTATCGGGCTAATTAACGTCACTGTATGCTGATTAACGACCCAACGCCTTCAACGAAACACAGCATAGTGCAGTAGCTCTTGAGTTACAGTGCAAAAACACAAAAAAATGTATATTGCGCCATCTATTGGACGAACACACCTCACGCCCCATTGAACATGTAAATTAAGTTTGATCAAAATCGGACCAGTAGTTTTAAGTTTAGCGATCACGAGAATATACGTCTTTTTTATATATACAGTAACGAGCAGAAGTGAGTGCATGTTCACAATACTGAGTTTCGTCATCCACAAAAACAAAACCATACAAGCAAATACAAAAACAAAATTAATTTTAATTTTTTATTTTATTCTTAACAAATAGCAGTAAAAAAACAATAATTAATGAAATGAATTCAATAAGTTTGAATGAAAAAACAAAAATAACCCACATAAACTCAATTTTGCACGTTTCAAGAAAATTCAAGAAACTAACCCAATTTCAATATTTGGTCCATGAACCCTTATTAGAAATAGCTTGATTTACGTGATTTGAGATGGGATCAATAAAATCTTTCGGAATTCGGAAAGTTTGACCAAGTTTGTTAGGGCTGTTTCGTACTGTCCGAGCCGAATTTTCAAGAATGAACAAAGATTTTCAATCGGATTGAGGTCGGGACTTTGTGCCGGCCATTCCATCAATTGAAAATTTTGTTTTCCACCTCATATCTTTATAATTTTTGCTGTGTGCTTCGGATCACCATCCTGTTGGGAAATAATTTCTTATTCGGCATAAGCATATTTGTCCATAAAATTCGGTAGTGGGTTTGCAGAATCTGTAGATAGTCTTTTTTCGCATGATACCATCTACTAAATATTGAGGGCCAACATGCCAACATGTTAAGCATCCGCAATCAATTATATTTTCGCTGCCATGTTTAATAGTTTGCTTCACATAGAATCCTTGAACACGTTCACCGGGTCTTCGATTATAGTACTGCTTTCCATCTGATTGGAAACGTGTTATCTAGTCGGATAAGTCCAAATATAACCACTTTCAGTAAGATGGAAAGCAGTACTGCTAGGGCAGATCCAGGGAACATGTTCAAAGATACCATGTGAAGCAAACTGTTAAACATAGCGGTGAAAATGTAATGGTTTGGGATGCTTAATATGGTGGCATGTTGGCCCTTTATATTTGGTAGATGGTATCATGTGAAAAAGACCCATCTTCCGAATTTTTTAGACAAATGTGCTTATCCCGAATAAGAAATTATTTTCCAACAGGACGATGATCCGAAGCACACAGCAAAAATTGTAAAGATATGGGGTGGGAAACAAAATTTTCAATTGATGGAATGGCCCGGCACAAAGTCTCTACCTCAATCCGATTGAAAATTTTTGGCCATTCGTGAAAATCCTGCTCGGGCAATACGAAACAGCCCCAACAAACATGGTCAAACTTTGGGATCGTATAAATGCAAAATGCAATCGAATTCCGAAAGATTTTATTGATCATTTGGTAGAAAGCATCTCAAACCGCGTAAATCAAGCTATTTCTAATAAGGGTCTATGAACCAAATATTGAAATTGGTTAGTTTCTTGAATTTTCTTGAAACGTGCAAAATTGAGTTTATGTGGGTTATTTTCGTTTTTTCATTCAAACTCATTGAATTCATTTCATTAATTATTGTTTTTTTACTGCTATTTGTTAAGAATAAAATAAAGAATTAAAATTAATTTTTGTTTTTGTATTTGCTTGTATGGTTTTGTTTTTGTGGATGACGAAACTCAGTTTTGTGAACATGCACTCACTTCTGCTCGTCACTGTATATATTTAGAGATATTTATACAGTAGTTTTCCGATTTAACGACCATTCGATTTGATATTGAGTACCCTAAATAGCGAACAAAATTTATTTTGTATACTCAGTTTAACATACAAATGAAAATATTATTTGAATGAAGGTAAAATGAGATTTTTGTAAACTTGAGGTATTGACATCAAAATATTTCCAAAAGGAAATTAAATGTACAATAAAATAGTAAAATATGCTAAATATATGCACTTATAAGGAAAATATGCAAAATATGCATTTTTTATAAAATATGCAAAAATATGCAACAACAAATCGATGCCATTTTGTTGCAAATTCTTCGATTCGAAAAGATATCTTAGTCAAAAGTGATTTTGACTTACTCGACTACAAACATGCATTTGCATTTATATCCTTGCCCTGGTCATCACTGTGTTAGAACGAGAGGCTTAAAATTTTCAATTATTTTTTTACGACATTTTTGTTGGGTGACCATTTTCAAAAAAACTAATTTTGCTATTGCAATGAAATTTAGCACGTGAACTTTGAAGTAGATGAGTAACAAAAACAAGAAGCCGCCGTGGTCTAGTGGGTAGTGTGTTGGCTTATTAGACAAAAGCCCCGGGTTCGAATCCCAGGTTAGACATCAAAACGAAAAATATTTCTTCGGCGACTTCCTCTCAGCAAAGACTCTGAGAGTAAAAATTGCCATGAAAAGCTTCTCAAAAAACTGTCGTTAACGCACACAACATAAGTGGTGTGAGAAGCTAGGTTGTAATCCTGACTGAAGGGTTGTAATGGCCAATTATGTATGTATGTGACTAACAAAGTAGGCCCATTTTTTTTTTCGTGCGCACTCCTTATGATCTATTACACTACACTTGATGCATAACATCAAGTAAATAGTGTGGCAAACTGTTTAAATAAAAAATCTGAAAAATTAAAAAAGAAACACGATTTTTTTTTAAGAGTACATTTATTTAAAAAAGAAAAAGTTCAATTCATTATTTTATTATAAAATGTTACATGCAAACTGCTGTTTAAACAACAAGTCTGAAAAATTAAAAAAGAAAAATTAAAATTCTAAAAAATAAAAAATTAAAAAAAATTCAATTCATTATTTTGTTTAATATTGTGGTTTAGAAACCTTTTTAAGTTTTAATATAAATGTTAATTAATTTTTTTTTATTAAAAAAATTAATTAATTAATTAATTAAAAGCCTAAAATTCATTTCTATTATTTTTTTTTTTAACATTCCTTTAAGTGAAATACGTATTAAATTGTATTCCCATTGGAACGATTCTTATACAACCTAGCGGTCTCGCAACATTTTGCGGTAATTGCAGCTCTTATGTCTTGCCTTTTGCATTTAGTTTGCGATAAAACGCATTGTATGATATCCTCTACTTTGGCGGTATCCAACTGCATTTTAATGGTGTTGCCAGTTCTATAACATACCGGTGATGGCCTACCAGTAAGGCTGTGCGTTGCTAATACATAATTGGGAAAAACCAAAACTAGTAGTTGGCGCGTTGCGATTTTTGCTGAATTAAAGTTTATTAAACGATATGCTGCTAAATCAACTTCGGTGGCATCGTATGGGCCTAAGATCATTTTATCATCGAACTGTTTCGGAAATTGCCGATAGTCGCCATTATTACGAACTGGCAATGGTTGACGTTTAATGCCGGCCACAAATTCTTGATATTCCATGTCCAAAATGTTGTTAATTGGATTGATTCCATGGAAGTTAAAAGCGTAAGCGCTTTGACGCGATGTGGATGGTGTGGATGCCGTTATCATATTCCCTTGATTAGTTTGAATTTCACGGCCTGTGTTTGGATTTGTCACCAAATTATTTGGATTGTCATTTATTTTTGGAATTTTCGCCATTCCTTGGCCATTTTGAAATTCCAAACGTTCCGAATCATTTTCTTCTCTTGCCCTACGTTTGCCTAGGGGAACCATATAGTTACCGCGATAGCCTCGCACGTTGTTAGTTGGATTGATTCCATGGAAGTTAAAAGCGTAAGCGCTTTGACGCGATGTGGATGGTGTTGATGCCATCATCATATTGCCTTGATTAGTTTGAATATCATGGCGTGTGTTTGGATTTGTCACCAAATTATTTGGATTGTCATTTATTTTTGGAATTTTCGTCATTCTTTGGCCATTTTGAAATTCCAAACGTTTCGAATCATTTTCTTCTCTTGCCCTACGTTTGCCTAGGGGAACCATATAGTTGCCGCGATAGCCTTGCTGTTCCGGTTCTGTTTGCACGTTGTTAATTGGATTGATTCCATGGAAATTAAAAGCGTAACCGCTTTGACGCGTTGTAGTTGGTGTTGATGCCATCATCATATTGCCATGATTAGTTTGAATTTCACGGCGTGTGTTTGGATTTGTCACCAAATTAATTGGATTGTCATTTATATTTTGGAATATTTCGCCTTGCTTTGGCCATTTTGAAATTCCAAACATTCCGAATCATTTTCTTCTCTTGCCCTACGTTGGCCTAGGGGAACCATATAGTTGCCGCGATAGCCATGCTGTTCCGGTTCTGTTTGCACGTTGTTAGTTGGATTAATTCCATGGAAATTAAAAGCGTAACCGCTTTGACGCGTTGTAGTTGGTGTTGATGCCATCATCATATTGCCATGATTAGTTTGAATTTCACGGCGTGTGTTTGGATTTGTCACCAAATTAATTGGATTGTCATTTATATTTGGAATTTTCGCCTTGCTTTGGCCATTTTGAAATTCCAAACATTCCGAATCATTTTGTTCTCTTGCTCTCCGTTTGCCTAAGGGAACCATATAGTTGCCGCGATAGCCTTGCTGTTCCGATTGTGTTTGCGGTAAACCATTGCGATGGGAATATAAAAACTGATTATAATTAACTCCTGCGTTATGCGTGTTGATTGGACCAAGTTGGAAACGTCTTAAAAAATTGTCTATGGCCAAAGGATCCACAGTACCAAATATGAATGGATTACTCAAGAATTGTTGATTTTGATTCATAGCAATTCTAACAGCTTCGCAATAAATTTTCACTTCATATAGCTTTGCACCAGCTAGATGAGAATGTAATTGATGTCTGGATGTTAAAAACACAACTGAAATAATTGTATGAAATGCTAGGCGTTTATATACCAGTGTCCTCGCATAATCTGGAGCAAAGCTTGGCTACCTACTCTTATTGTCCTTTTCTTTTTCAATTATTTTCAGCTACCTGTCTCGTTCTAACACAATGATGAATTTCGCAATTGTAGTAATGCATCGGCCTAAATTTTATTTTTTTATAACAATCAGGTAACGGCTTATAGGTACAGGGGAATTCTTTTCTTATTTTCCATAGAAATTTTTTTATGATGATCCATATTCATTTAAAAATCATGAACGATCTTGAAATAACAAATTCGAGTTAATAATACCCTCATTTTTTTTTGCAACATTAAAAAATACAAATTCAGTTGAAATTAACCCTTTAACAACCACAAAGTTAAAAGAGGTCAAGTTATCATTTTGTTTATTTCAGATGATTCATTAGGTAAACGAAAATTATATTTTAAAACCTAATCACCAAAGCCAAGAGTAGGATTTCACTTTCTTCTTCTTTCTTCATTTTGTTTCTTTATGATCGTTAAGGTTTGAAATTTATGTAAATTTTTTTTATCAATTAAAAATAAGAGAAAATTAATCAATTTTATTATTTTAGGTACTCATAACACTTTGCGACAAAATAAAAAAATTTTATATATACCCAGCTACTGACATGACGTATAGGTTGTGAGTTTTGTTGTGTAGATCTCAAAAATATTTATTTTTTATATTTCTGGAATCTTTCAAAATTTTTTTATTTGACAAAAACTGCCAATAGATTGATACTTTGTTTGATCAAATCGGACAGTAATTACCGTAGTTATTATTTAAATGGTCTAACAGTCGAGTTCTATTTTTTATATATGACCTCTCATTAAATGAACTTTCGGTTCAAAAGTGTTCAGAATTTTTGATGGATCATGATTGTTTATCGGAAAATATATGAATTTCAAGTTTGAACTACCACCAGAAGTTGACCAATGTTTGCGCAAAGACAAATAATAATATTAAAAAAAAAACAAAAATATTAGCCGACTTCTGGAAGTCGTGCAAACGTGAAATTGACAAATTTTGTGATAACCAATCAAGATCCATCAAAAATTCTGAAAATCTTTGAAGTAAAAGTTCATTTGATGAGATGACATATACAAAAAATATCACTCGACCATTAGACCATTTAAATAATAACTACGGCAATATTTCTCTTCACAAGAGAACAGAGTTTAAGAATATTATATCTTATCCTATATTTTTTTATTAAAGTTTGCTCCTATGAGTGGACATACTTGAAAAAATATGAAAAAAATTCGCATTTTTCAAGTTTACCTGATCAAATCTCTTAGCATATTGAGCCGAATAATAGATATATGTATACCGTTTTAAAGTTCCATCTCTCCCCTTTGCAGAAAGATTTAATTTTTGATCGGGGCAGAAATGTTTGAATAATTTAGAATATTGTGCGTAAAGTCGAAAAAAAACTGTTTTTGGAAGGTTCGAGAAATATAACAAAAATAATTTTTGAGTTCTACTCAACTAACTGAACAACGTTGTGTATGTAGTTACTCGGGTGTATTTTCCCTGTCGCACAGTGTAATTATTTTTTAAAAACATAAAGTATAATCCTTAACAAAGTCAAGAAAGATATAAATGCTAGTGGCATTCTAAGCTATGTTCACCCGTTTGCAGGACCACACTGATATGCTTCAATCAGTATTTCGACGAGAGGCTTCAACTGTTCCCACAATACGCCCGTCAGAACCGTATATGCGATAGAGAAAAGACGGCTATCGTAGGGTATCCCTTTTTAAAGACAGTACAGGGGACACTGTGGTTTCAATCATTGGGCATACTTTCCTCTAGCAATATTTTCGAAATAAGGTAGGGCGCGAACACCATACCAACTCATTATTTTCGGTCTTAAAGAATACAGCCGGGAGGTACTCTGGGCGCACAACTTTATTGTTTCTAAAACGCATAATCGCGACTTTGATCTCTTCATGGGTAGGCGAAGGAATCTTCACTTCGTTATTATCGATTGGGCTTGATACATAATATGACAACGTGATATTGGTGATGTCATCGCTTCGTAACAAATCTGCGAATCTAATGAGTGATTAATTAGCAATTATCTTTTTGGCAACACTGGTTTAAACAACTCACGCACGTTTCGTGTTTTGTTTCACTGTCAAACTTCTTCAGTTTGGTCCATAATTTAACCATGAACCATCTTACAAACGAATAACGCTTGCAAATCATTGAATTTTATTATCAAAATGCTTGCTCTGTTCAAAGAAAGTTCATCACGCGCTCTTCTTTCATTTTATGGTAAATTTAATCGACCCACTGAAGCGGCTATTCGGGCTATTGTGACTAAATTTCGCACCAAATTTACATTGTTGGACATTAAACCACCAACATGCTTACGAGGAGTGCGAACTGAAGAAAATATCGCAGCTGTATCGGCCAGTGTTAATGATGACCATCAATTATCGCTTCGTCGCCGTTCGCAGCAATTGAGCCTCTGTTACTCAACAACGTGGACAATTTTGCTGAAAGATTTAGGTGTGAAGCCTTTGAACATACAGCTGGTGCAAGAATTGAAGCTGAACGACCTACCGCAACGCAGAATTTTTGGTGAATGACCTCTTGGAAAGTTGGCCGAAGATCCACTTCTTTATCGAAAAATTCTGTTCGGTGACGAAGCTCATTTTTGGCTCAACGGATACGTATATAAGCAGAATTGTCGTAATTGAGGCTCAGAACACGTGCATGCGGTCTTACAAAGGCTAAAACACGCATAACGAGGGACTATTTGGTGCGACTTGTGGAGCCAGAATACATCCAGAAAAAGTTACAGTTTGGTGCGGTTTATGGGCTAGTTTCATCATTGGACCATACTTCTGTGAACTGTGAATGCTGGGCGCTACCCTTCAATGATATCCAACTTTTTTTTTGCCCAAAATGCAAGAGCTTAACTTGCATGACATGTCGTTTCAACAAGACGTTGTCACATGCCACACAGCACGCGTAATAATGGACTTATTGAGTGGCGAGTTCGGTGAACATTTTATTTCACGTTCGGGACCGGTCAATTGGCCGCCTAGATCGTACGGTTTAATGCCTTTAGACTATTTTTTGTGGGGCTATGTTAAAGTTCATGTCGATACAGACAAGCCGCCTTCAATTGAAGTATTGAAAAACAACATTGAAGCATTTATTCGTGAGATACCGGCTGTCCGGTTGGAAAGAGTCTGCCAAAATTGGACATTCAACATTAGACGATCAACATTTGTATGAAATAATCTTCAAACATTAAATTACATGGACCGTACTATCGATTCAAATAAAGATTTCATGCATTTTTCAGAAAAAGTCACCCCATATTACCAGGTTTCCATTTACATCTTGCAATACTTCGCTGTTCTAAAATTCTGATGCGAGGAAGAATTTGCCAGAGCCAGTACTTTAGGAAGGAAGTACTCAACAACTAATCTATGTACTTAATGAATGATTTGTAGGATAAATAACTATGTTTCTAATAACATTACAAACATAATATACCGCCTTTGGAAATGGTAGCACAAAGTCAAAGTATAATTAATGACAACACCTTCCCACAAAATGAATGTGATTTTCTCAAGAAATATAGGAAAAAAAATTTTAATAATTTTTTTCTAAAGACTGTCACCTTTAAGCCATTAATTTGCCTAATATTATGCAAAACAACAAGAAACAATTAAGGTTTTTATAGTCTATAATTAAATGAATAAAAAATTCATTTCGAAATTTTCATAAATATTTCGAAATTTTTCTTTTTGTCGTTAAATGCCCAGAAGGGTATTAAGGTTTCATAATATTTTTAAAGGAAAAAAAAAGCCGAAATACAATTGTTGTTGTTTTTGTTAACAACAAACTACATAAAAAGAAAAAAATTTAAATAAAAAAAAGAAAAGGAAATTATAATTGAAATAAATTGTAGACTATAATTTGCTTAATGAGCAGCTGAAGATTTATTATTTTATGTTCCATATCCACATAACCGTACCCATAAATTTTAACTTTAACTGGCCCTTATGTAGCATACACATACATACATGCGTATATGTATACTTTATATCACTGTATAAGTGTGTGTATATACAGAATATCATTTAGGGAATATTTTACGTATGACTGTAGCCAGTCATAAAAACATTTTGTAAACGCTTGTGTTAACAGAACTTAATGCCAGATTATGTTTGTTTTATTTGTATAAAAGTTTTTATTGTTTGTTGTTTTCATGTTGTTGTATTTTATTAATTGCCATTTAATTGTTACTCCAAAAAAAACAAAAACTATGGATGTACACGTTTTTATTTAAATTCAATTACATGTGTTCACATTCATATAATGCCCCCCGGGAGAGTATATGAAAATGAAACACTGTGAACGTAATCAATCATGAGTTATGTTCAAGCAGAGATTAGGAAGATTACAAGCTATAAAGGGTCCGCCAAATAAACAAATAAAACAAACTAGTGAATATTTTCTCAAATTGGAAAATAATTTCATTCAAATGGCTGCCATGGCTGGCCATGCAGTAGCCTCCACAATGCACAATGTGCAGCTGATTATGTCCGGGTATGTAAACAAGCAAAATTGTCACATTTGGAACACAGACAACCCGCACGCATACATTGAAAAGTTGACGCACCCAAAACGAGTCAGTGTCTGGTGCGGATTTTGGCCCAGAGGCTTAATTGGGCGATTTTTCTTCGAAAATGAGCAAGGAGTGGCCGTTACAGCCAATGGCGATCGTTATCGGGCCAGATTGAACGAATGTTTGTTCACAAAAACTAAAGAAGCAGATATTGGCAACATATGGTTTCAACACTGTTTCTAGGCATCTATGGCCTGCTGCTTAAGGTTGGTTGTCGGTTTTATCACGGGGCACTGCGAGATTAGGTCGCTGACAGGGATCTGGAACAGATCCCAGTCGGACTATTGCAGGATATGTTGCGATGAGGAGGAGTTGGAGACTGTCGAACATCTCCTCTGCAACTGCCTAGCCCTTGGTAGGTTGAGGTTGAAGACCCTTGGCAGGGCCTTCTTTGAGAGCTTGAGTTCTGTGTCGTGAGCCGACATCAAGGCTCTCTCCAGCAGTTTGGGCTAGTTGAGAGGTGCTAGGGCTTCATAAGTGTAGTCGCTCTCTCAACCTCTTTTGTTTTGTGTCTGTTTCTTTATAGTTAATTCCTCCGTTTCCCATTCTCCCATCCCTTCCCTACATTCCTATATCCTTTATTTCCTTCCTCCTCTAAGGACAATGTACAATGTGTCAATTTCGACCTCCGGGTACTGTGCTTGTCTTGACCGACAGGTGCACGTCCTCTAACCTAACCTAACCTATGGTTTCAACAGGACGGCGCTACGTGCCACACAGCAACGCTCGATGTTTTGCGCCCTGTTTTTGAAGATCGCATTATTTGTCCCAAGGCTTGATGTCGTCTGGCCATCTTGGAGCAGCGATTTGACACCGTTGGACTATTATGTGTAGGGTGCCGGCAAAGATAAGTGTTCTGCCGACAAGCCAGAGACATTTGACGCCTTAAAGGACAATATTCCTAAAGCCATTGATGAAATACAATCGATAATATGCTTAAAAATTGGATCGATCATGTAAGCTAATGCATGGCTAGCTGAGGCAGGCATTTGAATGAATTTATTTTCGAGTGTATGGGATCGTATTTCAGCAATGGCATCACGAACGTTACCATTAAAATTCTCAATTGTCTCCGATTTATCGGCGAATAGTCTAACGTTGTTAAATCTCAGCATCTTGACGACCAACTGACATCACCAGTTCGAATAATCAAACGCCCATAAAATATTGGACGCAATAAATAGATTGTGCCATGATATGTGTGGCAAGTTGCAGCATCCTGTTGAAACCATACATCGTTCACATTAATAACGTGAAGAGTGGATACAAAAAAATTGGTTATCGGGGAAATACAGCTGCACACATGAAAATGTGCTTAAAAATTGGACCGATCATGTAAAGCTACTGCATGGCCAGCCGAGGCAGCTATTTGATTGAAATTATTTTCCATTATTAATCGGAAGGATTATACTTTCCAATAAAAAAAGGAATTTGAGAAAATATTCAGTAGTTCTTTTTTAAAGCATTTTCAAAAAAAAATTTTATTTGGCGGACCCTTTACTACAAGTTAATTACATTACAGTATTAGAAATATATCCAGGATTAAAAACTCTTACAAGGAAACAATTAGTAAAAGTTCAGTCAGTCTTCTGTGAAGACGCGGTGTGAAGAGAATAAACGTTGTTGAAGTTCGCCGTTTAAAAGATCTGTCAAGCAATTGTTATTGTTTACGTAAAAGAGTGCAAAGGGGAATAACACAAGAAAGCAATTGTTGTTGTTTACATCAAGTTGTGAATAGTGGCACATAGTATTGTGCCAACAATAAAGAATTTAATTAAAACTAAACACAAATTAATTTTTTATATTTGAAATCTACGAGCTCATATTTTAAACGTTTTTAAAAAGTAAAAACGTAACAATCTATCGGTTTAAATTTAAACTTTTCAGTTATTTCAAATCTGGCAATACTTATGTCATTCTATTTTTGGACAAAATTCAGTATGATACGTCCACTGAACATAATGAATCGATTAACTCTTCAGCAACGTTACGATTTATTGGAAATTTATTTTCAAAACAAAAAGACAATTGATCAGAAATTACATGAAAATGTCGCACAAAATTTGATCTTAAAGAAGGTCCAACAGCACCCAGTATACGCAAGTTTATTGCTAAAATAAGTGAAAATGGCTTCATTGAGGCTGAGACTAGGCGTGAGCGTTCTCGTACAATGCTGAGACTCGAAAATATGGAAACTGCTTCTGAGAGTGTGCGTGAGAACAATTCATCAACATCAAGTCAACATCGTTCTCAAGAACTGAACACTGGTGCGACTTTAAACTGTACGAGCCACCACGCATATATAGAATTACCATACACAACATCGTAACTGGTGTAAGAAACTGCACTGTACGCACCTGTTAACATTAAGCGGATGCTGAAATCATCCAGCAGGGGTCACAAGGAAGCTGCGTGTCAACTTGACTACAGCAAAGACAAGGAGCGTAATCAGAAACTTTATCTTGTTTGCACGCATTCCATTCCATCCCATGTATCAATAAAATCCCATAAAAAGTAAAATTTCAAAAAAACAAACAAACCAAAAAATCCTTTGTTAGTTTACCTTTAATGACATAATTAACTGCCGAGTAGAGAACAATACCCCAGTAATACAACCAAACCCCTCTTAATTCTCTTGTAACGTTTAACTTTAACTTCATTAAATTGTTTGGTTTTAACTGTAAAATATCAAATTAGCTTAATTAATTTACATTTAACTCAATCCCTTCTATTATAAAGGGTGATTTTTTTTAGCTATTATCTTTTTGGCAACACTAGTCTAAACAGCTCACGTACGTTTCATGTTTTGTTTCACTGTCAAACATCTTCAGTTTGGTCTATAATTTAACCATGAATCGTCTTACAAACGCAACGCTTGCAAATCATTGAATTTTATTACCAAAAAAGGCGTGCTCTGAAAAGAAAGTTCATTGCGCGCTTCTTCCATTTTATGCCCAGTTTAATCGATCCACTGAAGCGGCTATTCGGGCTATTGTGACTAAATTTCGGACCAAATTTACATTGTTGAACATTAAACCACCAACACGCTTACGTAGAGTGCGAACTGAAGAAAATATTGCAGCGGTATCGGCCAGTGTTAATGATGACCATCAATTATCGATTCGTCGCCGTTTGCGGCAATTGGGCCTCTGTTACTCAACAACGTGGAAAATTTTGCGGAAAGATTTAGATGTGAAGGCTTGCAAAATACAGTTGGTGTAAGAATTGAAGCCAAACGACCTACCATAAGGCATAATTTTTAGTGAATGGGGTCTTGGAAAGTTGGCCGAAGATCCATATCTTTATCGAAAAATTGTGTTCAGCGGCGAAGTTCATTTTTGGCTCAATGGATACGTAAATAAGCAGAATTGTCGATTTTGAATGGAGGATCAGCCAGAAGCATTGCAAAAGCTACAAATGCATCCAAAAAAAGTCACAGTTAGGTGCGGTTTATGAGCTGGTGGCGTCATTGGACCGTACTTCTTCAAAGATGCTGCGAATCGTAACGCAACTGTGAATGGTGAGCGCTACAGGGGATTTTTGCTCAAAATGCAAGAGCTTGACTTGCATGATATGTGGTTTCAACAATACGAAGCCACATGCCACACAGTACGCGTAGCAATAGACTTATTGAGAGGCGAGTTCGTTGAACATTTATTTCACGTTAGGGACCGGTCAATTGTCCGCCTAGATCGTGAGATTTAACGCCTTTAGACTATTTTTTGTGGGGCTATGTTAAAGCTCATGTTTATACAGACAAGCCGCCTTCAATTGATGCATTGGAAGACAACATTGAAGCATTTATTCGTGAGATACCGGTCGAAATGTTTGAAAGAGTATGCCAAAATTGGACTAAGTGGATGGACCATTTGAGGCATAGTCGTGGTCAGCATTTGCATGAAGTAATCTTCAAACATTAAATTGTAGGGACCGTACTATCGGTTCAAATTAAGATTTCATGCATCTTTCTGAATTTTAGGAATTTTTTTTTTGTAAAATTTTCCTATAGCTTTTAAAAACATCACCCTTTACAACACAACTCCCCAACCCTTTGGCTAGAACATAACCTCAAAATTCATTATGCTGAACAAAAGATTAACAAAAGATTTACGCTGTCGATACAAGACGACTACAAATGTATGAAGAACATTGACTCTCAAATAATGACTTATGGTTTGTACATGTATAGAAAGCTGTGTGTAAGTGTGTGTGTTTGTGTATTTTGTATGGAATGTAAACGAATATGTAAGAAAGATTAGAAGCGATTAAGAGTCTTAAAACAATTGCGATTGTTTCGAATTGATGGAAAGGGAAAGGAAATTCTAAGGAAGTAATCGGGCATTTAAATGGAATCTATTTATGCAAAACGCAATACATAATAAAGATTTATAGGCCGTGATACATATAAAGTAATTGATAGAAGGGAGCATATAAGGAAGTAATTGATCACAAGATAAATGCAAAATGACCACACAATGCCTAACGAAAGTGGCAAAGGGAGTGAGTGCAAGGATGTGAATTAATTTTTTTTATTCCATTTAAATTCCTTTGTTTTACTTGTTTTTTATTTAAAAAAATTCTTTTTTTTATTTTTAAAACGAAAGATACAAAAATATAAAAAAGAGGAGAAAAATTCAAGTTGGCTGTTTTATATTTAATTTTTGTATTCGCAACACGTTTTTCTCGCTACACAATTTTAATCGCATGTTACGCGTAATTGCACATCATTTTTAACAGAAGCATTTAAACTCGTTGCCACCATTTTGGCAGTAGAAACAAATCGTGATGAGTGTACTTTATGCAGAATATTTTTGTACATCATCATCATCATCACCATCACCAGCGGTATTATTGGTAGTTTTATTGTTAAAATGGAATGGAAACTTCATTTTTTTCCCTTCTTTAACGAACCTATATTAGGCAGTGGTATACTAAGACGTATACTTTCATTTGAGAAGAAAATAAAAATTAAGTAAGGAGTGCGCACGAAAAAAATTCTTAGAACGTATCTCCCGTATTAAGCCGGGTTTTACTGTAACTTAGGAGTGCGCACGAAAAAAAATGGGGGTTCTTTTAAGCTTATAAGTTTTATCATAATGGAAAAAAATTAATACTGTTACATTGTTTTTGTTGCCATATAAAAGGCAAAGCAAAGCAAGCAACAACTCAGTAAAAATTCAGTCAGTCTTGTGTGAGGACGCTGTGTGTTTGAAGAGAATATTTTAAAATCCACGTTCTAAATGTCATTGCAATAGCAAAAATAGTTTTTTGAAAATGGTCACCTAACAAGAAAGTCATAAAAAAATAATTGAAATTTTCAATGAAAAACCGTGCCGCTTGCAAAAAACGATTGCTTGGCTCGCAGGTGTCAACCAAAAAACAATTTCTAAGGTGAGAATATAACAATATAAGGAGTCTTTGAGTATTAAGAGAAAGCATGGAAGTGGGAGAAAAAAAGGAGTTACCGACCAAAACAAAGCAAGTAAAATAATACGTATTTTTCTAAAACACCCTAACAAGTCTGGAAGAAAAGTGGCTCAAAAAGTTAGATGCTCTGAGACCTTTGTCAGATAAATATTTTATACCCGAAAGAATTCAAATATTATTTACTTTAATAGAAATATAAAATGAAAAAAATCCCCCATATTGTTTTATTTCTATAACGAAAAGTGTAAGTCCAGTTTTTTTTTTGTGCACACTCCTTATATGTCACCATTTGAAAGAAACATCATTTAGGGATTCTGGCTTAAAAAATTCTGGGGAAAAAATTTTACATTTAATGTGCTTTTGTAGAGTGTTTGAGATTCGTTTATGTCTTCCACACATTTTTTTTTAATTGTTACCTTAAATACACAATCAGTACTTCTATGCTACTGCTCTCTATAATTCTATGTAAGAACTGACCAATTGGAACAAAGTACACGAACGAATCTCACTTGTAATTAACTTTACAAAATTCAAAAAATGGATAAGGAGAATCTTAGCAGAGAGGACATATAGCTCTTAGCCTCGGTCGATGTGATTCGTTTGTTCAAAAAACTTGGCTAAATATTATGTTAGAGAAGGAGTCCCTTAGTTGTTAAGTCTTAAACTAATTTTATAGATTTTAATTACCCCATACATACATATATACATAATTGATCATTACCATCTTTCAACCAGGATTATGACCTAGCTTCTCTCACCACTAATGTTTTGTGTGTTAATTTTATACACGAGTGGCAGAACCTACAGTTTAACATCGATACCGATTTATAGATTTTTGAGAAACTTTTTCATGCCAATTTTATTTACTCTCAGTGTTTCTGAATCTGCTGAGAGGAAGTCGTCTAAGATACATTTTTTCATACATAGTTTTCATGGAGATGTCTGAACTGGAGTTTGAACAGTGAATGTCGAGGTACAGCTTTAACCTGTTCATGTCTGCCAACAGTGATATTATTTACCATTTGTGCCCTCCAGACTACGTTAATTGGATTTTAAGATCTTCACAAGGGAAAAATTTTATTGAGGGATATCATCGCATGTAGAACTTCTTAGAAGTTTTAGTTTACTCTCTCGAGAGAGGGAGAACATAAGCACCTCATGACTCTTGGCAATAATACTATGAAGCTCATTATCTGTGCCTTTCTAGGAGGAGATATGAGTATGTAACTTCCTATGTGAAAGACAGACTGTAAATGAACGTTGACCTAGGATCTTCTAGTTTTTCTAGTTTTTTTTTGGCGAAATGCAGCCAGAATATTAATCCACAAATGACTTCAGGCAGGCTGTAAAGGTGTTAGGATATCCCCCAGGCAAATATATTGTTACGAAAATAAAAAATGTAATAAAAATACAAAAGAAATTAACACATACAACATAAGTGGTGTGAGAAACTGCGGGCTTCTTGAGGACGATTGTTGTAGACTGTCTAATAGTGAAGGTATAACACTGGCCATTTTATAGTCACCAGTAGCAACTCGTTTCCTTACTGTTCGCATCTTCCCCCTTTCCACCTTTCCTAAAACTGCACAATGCACTGCATGTTTAGGGGTCATCTCCTGAGTGCTGGTTTAATAAAAAAATGGAAAAATCTAGATACTGGTGTTTTGCTTTTACATCGTTTAAACAACAGCTACACAAACAAAAACAATGAACTTGTTTACAAATTATCGCATTGCATAATATAACAACAAACACCAGCATAAAAAATATACAACAACAAACACTACAAGGATAAATGTAAACAAAATACATAAACAACAACAATGAAACCACGATGTTTACATTTACAGAGAAACCAAGAAGGCGAAGGCACTGAAATACGCATTCAAAAACATTCATCGGACTTCTAACATTGCCTTATAAAAGACAAGGCAAAGCAAGTAATTGAGTTAGTAAAAGTTCAGTCCGTTTTGTGTGAAGACGCGGTGGATTTAAAGCGAATAATCGTGGTTTGAAAATCTATGTTACAATGGTATGTCATACAATTGTCTAACAGTTGTTATTGTTTATGCAAAGTATGTAAACAAAGGAATAAGAAACAAAGCAATTTTTATTGTTACAACATATTGTAAACAGTGACACACAAAATTGTGGGAATAAAAGAGATAAACATAAATTTATTTTTATTATTATTTGCAATCAATGAGCTCATATTTTAAAAGTTTTTTTAAAGGTACAAACGTAAAATTATTATTATATTTATTAGTTGCTGACAAAACCTGGCCTGTGAAAGAATATCGCTTTGTAGGGAATTCAATAGGCTTACGGACAAACTATACATAACAGCATATGACTTCTAAAGAGGTTGTAGAGGTGTTCAGTATTTTTCACATCATTTGCCAAGGATTGTTTTGCTTTCGACATTATCTTCTTTCATTTTGGCTTACCAATTTGCGACAGTTCAACAGAATTACATTCATTCGATCATTGGATTTATTAAACTAGGAGACTAAAATCATGGTCTGTACTACATTCACTCGATCATTGGATTTATTAAACTAGGAGACTAAAATTCTGTAATTCTGGATAGGGTACATAGAACTTGTTAGTGAGTTCTGATGCATTGCTTTAAATAGAGCATCACAAGGAGCAGTTTTAAATGCTCAAGTGAATTATACTGCCACTCTTTCTATCCTATCCTAGCCTTTTATATGATTTCTAACTGCCGTATCGTTTGATTTCAACTAGTCTTCTTTGGTGTTTTACTCGCACCTAGTTTTTGAAAGTATGAAAGGCCAGAGTAGACCAGAGTATTTTTTAAACAGAAATTTCCAGCTGAAAATTGAGCCTACAACTCCTAGGTACGTCATTCATCTTCAACTTTCTAAAACTAATTTTTCAATTATTTTTCCTATTGGGTCAACTGAAACCTCTTCAATCTTTTTCGTTTTTTTTATTGTCCAGGGTGAATGGATGGATGGATGGATGGATGGGTGGATGGATGGTAATACTTGTCGAATTCATTGTAATTTTGCATAATTTATATGTAAAGTTATATTTCGTGTTAAAAAGCATAGAAACTATTGCAAATAAAAAAAGAAAAACAACTTGTACGAATAAAAGAATAATTTATAAAGAGAAGAGAAGAGAACATAAGAATAAAAAGAAAAAATAATAAAAAGTAAAGCCCGCCATAATGGTTTTCTTTTCTACATATTTTTAAATGTACTCCTCAAGCTCTCTCCAATTCAATTCATGTTTGAAGTATTAGCGAAGTAAAGTAAAGAAACTAACATCGACACATAATGGGTGTAAAATAATTGCCGTAAAACTAATGGTCCTCAGTGGCTACATAAGAAAAGTTTAAATTGACATAGAAAAACCTGCTGGAAATGTAAATAGAAGTTCCGTAGAGAAGTTAGTAAAAAGCGGCAGTTGAATTACATACAATTAGGGAGGATTATTGGAGTAAATGTTAGCAAATAGTGGCATAAGAAAAATTAAATATTTATAGAAGCATTATATGGACGGTAACATGACCCAAATAGAAAGCAATAGCTTATCATTTACGTACGATGGAAGGCTTTCTTTTTTTTTTTTGTTGCATTCAAAGTCTTGATAAAGAAAATGTAAGGAAATGTTAAATGAAAGAATTATTTTCAAATTATTGGTTTCATATCGAAACACTATATTTGACGAGGTTGAAGATGGAAATATTTAATTATCTTCTGCATACATTTTGAATTTTGATAATAAGGTTCTGAACTTTGCTTAGCTATGACTCAAACCTTTGTAGTTCAAACCTTTGTAGTAGAAACAAAATCTTAGACGTTAACAACAATTTTTGCTTTGCAAATATAACCTACTAAGGTTATTTGCACACCTTTTTATTTCGTATGAAAATCTTCTTAGTTCAAAATGTTTACAAACCTTGGCTATATATTCCAATATAAATACGATACAAGAATTTATTTTAATTTTCTTAATAAAAATACATATCGAACGACACATTTCTAGAAAAATTGCTTTCAAAGTCAATACGATTTCAGCTTAAAGCAAATCCAAAAGCAATTTTTATATTAATTTCTAGCTTTTGTTTTTCCCTTTGAAAGAACTTTGAATTATTCATACCGTTCACATTAAATAAAGGGTGAATTTTTAATCATTTTGGGTTTTGAAAATTAAAAGAAAAATCCCAGAATACGTGTGAAAAGGAATACTTATCAATTCCCCGCAAAAAAAAAGGCATCAGTGGAGTGAGATTGCATGATTTCGATAGCCAATGCTCTTGTGCTTCCCGCAACGTGATATTAATTGTTCAACAAACTCGCCTCTCATTAGGCATTGTCCTTTTGAGACTACCATTTTAACCAAAGAAAGTCAATAGGCATCGCTTGATTAACTTGGTTGGTTAACTAACTAAAATGTTTCAGTTTCACAGTTTTGGAAGAAGTACGATTCATTGTCCAAACCAGCATTATGCTTCACAACATTACTCATTTAGTTAATTGGTCGTTGCAGCCCTTCAGTCAAGATTACGATCACGACCAAGTGTGTGTGTGTTAATTTCATCAATGAGTTGCGAGACATACGGCGTAAAATATATTCCGAACTACAAAGTTTTTTAAAAAATTTTCATGACAATTTTATTTACTCCCAGAGTTTTTACCAAAATTGCTAAGAAAAAGTCGCCGAAAGAAGTATTTTTTTCTCATTTTGCTTTGTTCGAGATGTCGAAGCTCAGATTTGTAACGTAACCTTATCTATATTCACGTATGCAACTTTATTGCGTAAATTGCAATTAACGCCAATATTGATCTCAATATTTCATTAAAATCTCAATTAATTATTGCTAATTGTTATAATATTGAGTGAAACTTCAAATACAGCACTGTCATAAGTCTGTTCAGTGATTATATTATAAGTAACCGAACACTTCCTGTTTATATTTGACAACTTAAATATCAACAACGACAAACAGAACAAAAAACAAAACAAAAACAATGTTGGTGCAACAACTCAGCTGGTTTGTGTACCAGCTGTCAAATATAATATAATATTGAATAAGCTGAATATTGCATATAATTATAATTATACCTGAACGGTTAAAATTTTGTTCTCAATTAAACAAATATTGACTCAATTAAATTGCATACGTGAGCATAGTATTACGCCTAATAAGCCAGCATACAACCTAATGGATTGTTTAGGAATATATGCTCTCAATAAATTGAAGATTAAGAAGTAAATTCACAAGGATTATATCTTTCTAAGTCTAAGGGCCATTAATACAACTTGTCGTTAACTAATGTGAGGATTTTAATTATTACGAGCACCCAATAAGATAGAAGTGAGCGTTAAGCTAAAGGGAAGATCATCCTACCTTTAATATTTAAAGGCCACTTTATGTTTGAACTTGTATATCATATACTACTTTCGATATGCCAATTTCAAATTTAAGCAAAAAAAAACGCCGCCCGCTGTTGCCACTGCGTTAAAAAAAAAACTTGTTTAATTGAGCTGTTCCATCAACTTTGCCCCGGCATTGCCATATTTTTGAAAAAGTTAATTTTGTTTTATCTGTAAGTTGTAATAGTCATAGTGAAGTCGCCGTGGTCTAGTGGGTAGTGTGTTGGCTTATTAGACAAAAGGCCCAGGTTCGAATCCCAGGTCAGACATCAAAACGAAAAAAATATTTCTTTGCCGACTTCCTCTTAGCAGATTTCTGGCAAAGACTCTGAGAGTAAAAATTGCCATGAAACGCTTCTCAAAAATCTGTTGTTCAGAGTCGATTTTAAACTGTAGGTCCCCGCCACTCTTGTATAAAATTAACGCACACAACATAAGTGGTGTGAGAAGCTAGGTCGTAATCCTGACTGAAGGGTTGTAATGGCCAATTATGTATGTATGTAAGTTGTAATAACGAAAATAAGTTAAACGTAACTTTGCCGTTCACTTTAGCTAAAGGTAACTTTAACTAACGCCAACTTTAACAGGAATTTGTAATAATGGCCCTAAATTTTATAAAATTGTCGATGCAATATACAAATAGTAGCAAAAAAAAAAATCACCCGTTACATATAGACGAAACACATTACAATTGTAATAAACTACGTGACCATAATATTACTTCTGCTGCTGTCTCCATTGTTCTCCCATAAAGGTTGAATGAATTTATTGTAAAAATATTCAACAATTTTCATCAGAATATATCGCTCCTTTATTGCAACATAGTCATATCTCAAAAAAACTTGAACTTGGCAAAATGCGATTTAAGTTTTGAAGACATAAGCCCTATGATCTAATTGCCGCAAACACTTTTTGCTATAACTTCAGTTCAGCTTGGGATATAAAACTGATTTTTTTTCCAACATGTACAGAAGGTCTTAAAGAGCAGTTTTGCTTAAGTAACTACAAATTTTTAATTTTTTGAGATATGACTACGTTGCAATAAAGGAGCGATATCTGCTCTTGTAAATTAATGCCAGCTTTTTGGATTTCGAAAATCTATAAATATATACAAATAATAACAAGAATGATAAGAATACAAAATCACAAAGTCACATAGAAGATGGAGGGTGGGGGGATAAGTGTAAAAGTATTTCACGCATACAAGAAGAAAAAACGTTAAAAGTTTAAACGAGAAATCATGCGAAGCTTAAATAAACACTTGTTATTAATAATACATCTCGTATATGTATGTGTATGAACGTATTTATATGTATATGTGTGTGTATGTGTGTGTACTTAATGCTTTATAATATGGAATATAATCCTTAAACAATAGTATGGATTATGTGAACATATGAGTGTGAGAGAATATTTCGTATATGGAACACGTTTAAATATCAAAATCATAACACAAATGAAACACATTTGTATGGTAATTTTCTGTATCTTCTTCTTTGTATTCTTTTCAATGTATTGTTAGAGAGAGTAGAACGTAAATATTTTTATAAGAAATTATGTACGCCATACACTGAGAATTCTTTTGACGAGAAGGTTTTGCTGTCTGAGGGCAGTTAAATTTCCAAATAAACCATAGAAATGCATCAGAGATGGATTGGATATTACATCGGGATAACGAAAAACTTTAAAAGATTGGATTAAGCATGCTTAGGCTAATATCTCTAACCAACAACATGAAAGAAATATAAGTTAAACCCCTGGAAAAGGCAATTTCATATCATCATTACTGTAATCCAGAGCATTAAGAACATTTTAATCCTTATTCCAGCTAAGTACATCCATTTTGGGAATGTCGACCTAATACTGATACTAAAAGGATACCAAAGAATCAATGCTTAATCTGTGGAGTGTAATAGAATTTTTTTTTTTATAAAAATCAACACCCAGGGGATGGCCCCTACTCATGCAGTGCATGTACAGGTTTAGGAAAATAGGTTATAGGAAGGTGGAAAGTGGGAGTAGTGTTTGTGGACATTTGATTTAAACTTACCAACATCATAATTGACGGGAAAAACCTTCGCAGGAAGATCATTCCAGAAGCGACCAGTGCGGTCAAAAAATTAATTCTCCCTGTAATGTATTTTGCGGTTCACTGGATAATCAACTACAAAAGGATATGCTCTGCGAGAAGCTCGAGTACCACGTAAAAATATCTAATTATCGGGAACCAAGCCTCTCATCTCTCGAAAACACCTCCCTTTATAGTACCGATAGAACAATGAAACACACACCACATTGCGACGATGCTCCAACGAATCAATAGAGTTGGATACCCTACTGTTATTAATAAGCACCTTCGCCCTCTCCTGTACGCGGTCGAGAAGCTTCAAAATAGACTTTGAAGCACCTGCCCATATATGAAATTCTCTTATGATGATAGGATTGGTAAGAAGATTGTGTTTGTGAATAACAGATATTCTCTCGCACAGAATAAAGAATTACGGACATTACGACTATTGTGTCAGCTTCGCAGATGAAGCATAAAACGAGAATGTAGAATATTCTAACGAAAATGGGGAGTAATTCTTTCGAGGATTTGTAGGAAGTCTCACATTTGAAACTGGAGAATATTTTTAACTTTGAAAGGCATAAGTTTTGGTTTTACAATGTGCACTTGGTTTGATTGTCCTGAAGGTATAAAGCTATCGTAGTTAAACGTCTAGCACTCTCACCGAATCTAATCTAACATGTGATGATTAATGCAAAATTTGCATTAATTAAATATTCTACATTTCTGGGCATCGTAGTCAATATGGCAGTAAGTTTACTTATTAGACGTGAGGCTACGATTCAAACTCCCCGTTCATACATCTCGAACATTGCAAGATATAAAAAATATTTCTTCGGCGACTGTCTCTCATCGGATGTCGGATAAAAAGTGTGAGAGTCAAATAAATTTTCTATGAAATGTTTCTCAAAAATCTGTTGTTCTTAGTCGATTTTAAAGTGTAGATACCGCCACATAAGGTTCTAGTCCTGACTGATTAATGACCAATTGTTTGCATGTATTAGGAGAGATTTAAAAAAGAATAAAATTAGCTTTGATTCTTTTAGAGTGATTGAAACGAGCTGAATGCCATATACAACACGAAGCTTTAGCTTTAACAAACTTACATTTTTGATAACTCATTACAGTGATTGATAAGGTTATGTCATCCATTAAAAAATTTGATATTTCGCATCTACACCGTAATCCATAACGTGCCCAAAGTCTGAAAGCGATAATCTTTTACTCTGTGTCGCATTGCTTATCTTCAAGTGTTATAACGTATGAGGCACTTTGAAAACTCGAAACAGAGCCAAAAAACTACTATCCGCACACAGTATAGCAGCTTTACGGGTCACATCTTCATATCGCAGGGTATCGACACATGCCGCCGTAATAATAGCTGGAATGGTTCCCATAGACCTTCAAGCAATTGAGCGCCAGATGATTTACAACACTAGACAGATCACGACTCAGTCGCAGAGTATAGAAACGATCCAGCACGAAGTCCTCTTAAAATAGCAATATCGATGGAAAAATGAACGGCGTGGTAGGTGGACACATAAACTGATTCCAGAACTGAAAGTGTGGAAAAACGGAAAAAACGTCAAGTGGACTACTATATAACCCAGATGCTAACCGGCCATGGATACTTCAGAGAGTACCTGCATCGCATGGAAAAATGTCGCTCGCCATTCTACATCTACGAGGTGGAGGAAATGTAAGACGATGTTCGGCTGCAGTCGATGGGATGAAAGACGTCAAGGACTCGAGGCTGAAATCGGAATTATTTGTGTCACTAACGTCGTCCCGAAAATGTTAAACAGCAGAGAAAACTGGAACGCAGTAAAGCAATTCGTGCACTATGTCCTGCGAAGGAAAAAAAGTGACCTAGACGCAGTAGAATTATGGAAGAGCGGAGCCTGGATGAAGGCTGACAATGATGAAACTGGCACAGGTACCAAAAAGGGGTCCACCTCGAAGTAATACACTCGTGGTTACGAGGTGGAATGATACCCCGATGAGGAGATAAGGCGGGTTTTTAGTCGGTATACCCAGGGGAGAGTCCGACATACCATGTGTGGTGACGCTTCATGAATACATAAAGCATTTTCCCTGTTTCCCACAAAAAAAAAGGTATGAGCCACGTACAAGTATTTGTTTTTGGGAGGTTGCCCTTTCAGTTTGCATTTTTATGTCTGTATCATCGGTGTCTTACTATATCCAGGCTTATGGGCTTATTTAAAATGTTTTGTCTCACGTTCGTTGGCATTTTGTGCCCAAATATACCTCAATTTATTTTAACCTTCAAAATATTTATTCCCTAAGCGCTTATACATAAAGAGTACAGAACTTCTAAAAATCGTCTTTTCTATTACACGGTTTATATTTCCATATTATATTGCATTGCTTTAGTTGCATTAATCGACATGTTCAACTAAGCATGCAATTAGGTGCTCTCCAGCAGATACTTGGATAAATATTTTAACACAAATATATAAATATTGAATTTAGGTTTTCTTTTCATTACAATACATTGAAAGTGCGTTTGTCAAGGGAGAAGTGTTAGTTTAAATTATACAAGGCATCCATTCAGCCAGCCTTAACAAGAACTTTATTATTTCAAAAACCTGAGAACCAAATCCAAATCTTCACCAAAGTAATACAATAAAGATCATCCAAATATTCATTCAACCTATTGTCAGTACATGTGACCCTCTATATAATCATACTAACATAACTAACAGTTGACTTGTAATATTTTCATTAAACGCTTCGTATTATATTCCGTTTCTACATCATATTTGTGAAGGAACATTTGCTAGGATATTTTGTGAACCAGAAAGCATTTACAAATTAGTCAAGGATATAAAATCTCTCTCCCTCTATCTGTCAGCCTCTGTCTATTGTTATTAAGAAGTTATGATTTTCATTCAATGAATGTAGGAATACATACATATATGCATACATATATGGATAGATCTCAATATTCATATTGAAAACATAATGAAAATCATAAATTAAAACGTAATGACAAAAAAGCTGAGATAATAATATTTAAGACTAAAGCTATTAAGGATAATAAAGCCCATAAAATTAAGGTAAACATTTTGTATATATTTTTACAAAATATGGTTATTAGGGTCACAATAAAGCGTTTAAGTATAATATAAATATTACGACCTGAAAGAATAAAAAGTAAATGAAATATTTAAAATTGTTTTTAATAAAAAGGATCCCCTTTTATTAAATATAAATTCGTTCACCCAGGAAGCAATGAATAACAAATAATTTTCAAAATTATCCCAAGACCATGCTGATATAATATGAATTCCGTAACATATTTATTCTTATTGTATACCAACAATGACATTCAAGGGCACAAAAAAGAAAAGCAATACTCAAGCTCTAGGCAACTACAGCCCTGAACTGCTTAAAACCGCGACAAATGCCATAGAGCAGTGACAATCAGAGCCACAACATTTCATTGTTTTTCGCCACGCATTAAAAGTAACAATAAATTTGCCTTCAACTTAAAGAATCAAAAACTTAGTGACCATTATCTGCCACCAATGAGTTATAAGTTGAAAGGGAAGATGGTCGCTTTTGGTTGATATAACAACAGCAAAGTTGAATATTCATGAAGTTGAAACCACTTCAGCCAATAATAGAACCTTTCTACCGTAATAATGCAATAATCAAATGTTGCCAGTTTAGCTAAAAACTATTTAGAAAACAAGAGTTGAGAAATCTTATCTCACTTGTCTTACAGCATAGACCTTGCCCCGCTCGACTATGAATATAACAATTTTTAGAAACAGACTCCTTAAATTTTAAGAAATATTCTTGTTGTGTTTTTAACTACGAAATATACCAGCTGTTTTGGTACAGAATCTATTAAACACTGCCTACAACTTGATGTAAACAACAACAATTGCTTTGTTTGTTATTCCTCTTTGAACTTTTTTCCATAATCAATAACAATTATTAGATAATTGTTTGACAGAGCTCTGTAACGGTGACTTCAAACACACTGCGTCTTCCCACAAGATTGACTGAAATTTTACTAACTCAGTTAGCTGCTTTATTTTGTATTTTATATAGCTACGTAATCAATCTGATGAATGTTCTGGAAAGCGAATGTATATGACTTCATACATACATGCATAAATGGTCATTACAACTCTTCAGTCAGGATTATTGACTTAGTTTCTAACACTACTTATATTGTGTGTGTTAATTTTATACACAAGTGGCGGGAGCTACAATTTAAAGTTGACTCCCAACGACAGATTTTTGTGAAACTTTTCATGGCAATTTTATTTTTACTCTCAGAGTTTTTGCCATAAATCTGCTGAGAGGAAATCGCCGAAGAAATATTTTTTGTATTTTGTTTTGATGTCTGGCCTAGGACTCGAACACAGGCCTTCGTGTAATAAGCCAGCACACTACCTACTAGACCACGGCGACGTCAACATATGTCAGTATATGACTTTGCCTTCTCGAAATCTTTATAAATGTAAACATCGTTGATTATTTTGTTTACAATTACTCATGTATTTTTGTTTACTTGTTTACCATTTTTTTTAGCTGGTGTTTGTTGTTATATAAGCGACGGAAAAGCCAAACACCAGTATCTGAATTTTTCATTTTCGCAACAGTATATTTTTTTTTTTAATGTAAAAACACTTTTGACGCTTACTGTAATTTACAATAATTTTTCTTCCAAATATTCTCTTTTCAATTAACAAATCAATCAAATATTTCATTGCATAGCATTTCTATTTAAACCAATAATTGGCGACCAATAATCTTGACATATTTAAAGGCATTTATAAAAGGAATAACAACAATAACGATAATAATAATAATAATAGTGATGATAACAAACGTTAATAATCTTAATAAACTTATCAGTATAGTGTAAATTTAATTATAATTAACTGATTAATACAACCTCATATTGGAAAAGCCAGTCATAAATTTCATTGTAGCACTACAAGGCTTAACGTATAGCCGTTTAAAACCAAACCTACCTACTCATACACAAAGTAGATGATAATTTAACCAACATTTATCTACACACACACACACACACACATACGTAGACAATCAACCAACATGTCTATAATTTAACCACATAATTTTAATCAGTCATTTATAACAAATAAACACACACATACACACACATATTCAATCACTCACTCATGCACTAAGGACTCACGTATTCGTATTCGTTATTCATATCCCAATTCGGCAATGAAATTGACTAGTGCTTCATACTTTCTCTCTCTATATATGTCGCTCTCTCTTTATGATTACCTTGTAAAGTTTAACAATAACAAAAACAAAATAAAAAAAGAACAACAATATCAATAAAAAAATGGAAAAAATCGTATGTAAAAATGATAAACAATAAATTGACTTACACGTAGAAAATATTTATAAATCGTTTGTACGCATAATTAGTCTGTCATTAAATGTTGTGGTTTAATTTTCAACAACAAAAATTTTTTTTTTTCAACCAATCCAAACAACAACAACAACAACAAAAATTATGCCTATAATGACAACACAATACGATAACAACAGCTGCCTAACAATAAGGCCAATAAAAATAAGGCGTGGAGTGGTGGGTCCAAAAAAGGAAAGAATAACGGCAATAATAATAATGTCAGATTTAAACCAGATTATGATGACATATACACGTACGCACCTCTATACAAACACATGATTATCGTAACATAACGGCATTGGTATATTGGTTTGACAAAAAAGAAAAACAAAAAGAAACACATCATACGAGGGTTGTTATATTGTATTACTAACTGGGTAATGCTAAAAGAGTAGCGGTTTTTTATTTGTATTTTAATTACCGTTGACCCATTCCTTTACGTCTAATAAGCCAACATACTATCTTACCAGACTACGGAGACTGTACTCTTAGACCAAATGTGATATAAGTTAGGGATCGCCGTGGTCGTGTGCTGGCTTATTAGACGTAAAGCCAGGGTTCGAGTCACAGGGCAGACATCAAAATAAAATATCCAAAAAGTGTTTCTTCGACGATTTCTTTTCGGCAGATTTCTGGCAAAAACTCTGAGGGTAAAAAAAACCTGCGATGAAAAGTTTCTCATAAACAAATCTGTCGTTCGGAGTCGACTTTAAAACTGTAGATCCCGCCACTTCTGTATAAAATTAACACAAACAACATAAGTAGTATGAGAAACTGCGGGCTTCTTGGGGACGATTGCTGTAGTCTGTCTAATGGTGAAGATATGACGCTGGCCCTTTTATAGCCACCTAGCAGCGACTCATTTCCTTGCCGTTGGCATGTTCCCCTCTTCCACCTTTCCTAAAAATCTGCACAATGCACTGCATGAGTAGGGGCCATCCTCTGAATACTGGTTTTATAAAAAAAAAAAAGAAGTATGCCAGTATCTTAAAGTATACGGACAACTTTCCTTAATACAATACATCTGAACAACAATATTGTTACCTGAATGGAAATGGTGTTATTAAAATGATAACAAAAGCTGCAAAACCAAAGCAATGGAACGTGATCAACGAATAAGTAAAAAATGTAGCAACAAAAACAATGGTCTTGTTTACAAGATCGATGAATAAACAAAAATATAGCAACAACATCACAATATTTTTTAATTTTTTTTTTAATTTTATTATTCAAAATCAAAAAATGTTGAAAAGAACATCAAATTTTAGAATCAATTTAGATTTGTTCGAATTGACCACCTTTTGTTACGAATTATGGCCTTCAAACGGCCGACAAAGCCATCACAGGCTATACGAAAATGGCTCTGCCCAGGGCTTCAATACTGTTTTAAGACATTTTCCCGAAAATATTCGGCATTTATTTTGACCCCACGGTCGATGATTACGAGCGGGGAACGACCATCGGCCGTTAAGGCGGCTCATACTATTACCATCGGCGGCGCTTGAGTTCTGGTGGTCAATTGCAGGTGTAAATTTTCAGCTGACCTCTTTGGCAAGTAAACCCGATCATTTTGTTTGTTCAACTGCTGAATTTAGAATGGCTTCTCATCGGAGAAAACCACATTCGGTAACTGGCAACTTTCGTGGAAGCGAAGTAACTCTTTGGCCCTTTCCAGTCTAACTTTTTTTGTCCATCGGTGAGTTCTTGCACTTTTTGGAACTTCAATGGCTTTAGTCCAGGCTCATTTTTCAATAGGTTTTGCATTCGTTCTCGCGATATATTCAGCTTACGAGCAATTTTTCAACGACTGCGGCGTGGATTTCGATAACATCTGGCGTTCACTTTCGGATCATTTCTGGTGTTGTTACCGTTATTTTTCGTTCACCTTTTTTACGCGATGCAACACTGCCAGTATCGCGGTAATGAGCAATAGTACGAGAAGCAAAAGTGCTGGAGGGCTCTAACGATAGCCATTTGTGGTTATCCAGCCAAATATAAAGCAATCACGCTTGAATTCAATCACGAATAACTTTTTTTCTGAATGCAATTGATCAAAATGCTTTTGTAAGCTTGTAAATAATAAAATGAACTGCCACTGGAATAAACCTGTCAGCTGTCAAACGAGCGGTTTACAAATGATAACAACCTGAAGTTGGTTGCAATACATATCCGAAACCCTGTAAACCAATATTGTATTTCTGGTCGCACGAACTTTTCGGGTATTTGTGTAGCCTATGATGTTTTACAACAATTGACATAGGTATCTATTGCATAATGACAAATCTTCGGAGGAAGTATGATAATTCACTGCCCTTAATTACGATTTAAAATTCACTGTAGCGGCATACACATATGTATGTCACTGTGTTTATTATCAAATATCATTACATAATGAGTTGCATAGACAAACGTACAGACTTCGCTTATTATTATTGTCGTTGTATTGTCCGTAATCTAAGAAATATGGTACCCCTATAAGAGGGATTTTGGGGAACTTTTATAGGGACAGTATTCTCAACATATGAAGACTATACTCGCTTACCATCTTCACCTTCGTTTTACATCAAAGTTTGTGTCCAGGACAGCGTAGACTCATTGACGACTGTACACATCCTGATAGTTTAAGGAAACTAACGCTTCTTGATTCTAAATCAACTGCCAGATCGATTAAATTTTCAGACTGATTTAACTTAACCTAATGAAAGCAAAATCTGCGTATTCTTTGGAGATGTTAGATCATACGTAATCCTGACTGAAGGGTTGTAATGGCCAATTATGAATGCATGCCGAGACTAGACTTGTTAAATACGTCTCGCTTCAATTTGCCATGTATTCTCGAATTAAGGAGTGCACACGAAAAAAAACTGGACTTACACTTTTCGTTTTAGAAATAAAACTAAGTGGGGGATTTTTTGTTTTATATTTCAATTAAAGTAAATAATATTTGAATTCTTTTCTGTATAAAATTTTTTTCTGACAAAGATCTCAGAGCATCCAAATTTTTGAGCCACTTTTCTTCCAGACATTTTAGGGTGTTTTAGAAAAATACGTATTATTTTACTTGCTTTGTTTTGGTCGGCAAATCCTTTTTTTCTTTCACTTCCACGCTTTCTCTCAATACACAAAGACTCCTTATATTGTTTTAATCTAGCCTTAGAAACTGTTTTTGGGTTAACATCTGCGAGCCTAGCAATCGTATTTCGTAAGCGGCGCGATTTTTCATTGAAAATTTCAATTATTTTTTTACGACATTCTTGTTGGGTGCCTATTTTCAAAAAACTATTTTTGCTATTACAATGAAATTTAGCACGTGGATTTTGAAACAGATGACTAACAAAAACAATGTAACGGCGGCATTCATTTTTTTTCAATTATGATAAAAGTTATAAGCTTAAAAGTAGGTCCATTTTTTTCGTACGCACTACTTAGTTTTGATTTCAGTAATTACATACATTGTACGTACATAATTGGTCATTGATCAGATAGAAATGCGACCTAACTTCTTACACTACTTATGTTGAGCGGCGCGACCTACAGTTTTAAGTCGACTCAGAAGAAAAGATTCTTTTGAGAAACTTTTCATGACAATTTTATTTAAGTCTGCTAAGAGGAAATCGCCTAGAATGTAGTTTTCATATTTCGTTTCGCTAGAGATGTATGAACCGGGAGTTGTACCGTGCCCTCATGTTTAATAAACCAAGATACTGCCTACTAGACAACGGCAATTTCAATGTCATCCCTCAATATTGTAAAGATATGGAGTTTATCTTAATCACTTCTGGCCTCAAAGTTTGATGTGATAAAATCTTGTAAGTGTAGGCTTGGTTATCACAATATAAAATAAACTAAAAGACCTCGTATCAGTCATTTGATATTCTCCATAATACTTCTACACAGCACGCATTCAGACAAACAAACACATTCAGAAACTGTCACACATTGACAATTGAGTGAAAAGATGTAAAACATCTGAAACGAGTCAAACACATCACGCAGTGCGAGAGAGAAAAAAAAATAATGTCGGGAAAATGAATACAAAATCAGCAACAATATTGCAACGAAAACAACAGCATCAACAATGATAACATCATAGAAAAAAAAAAACGAATTCACGATATCATTATAATCCAGACTTTCGCACGAAACGAAAACAATGATTCCGCAATACTCACCACGACATACATACATACGTAGACATTTTTGTTCGCCTTTTATTTATGCTGCTGCTGATACTGGTGACGGTGATGGTGATGTTAATGTTGTTGTTGATGATGACGACAATGTTGACAATGTTGCTGTTGTTTTTGTTTCGCAGCCAATATTATTGATACGTTACGCATACGCATACGCATACGCATACACAATCATTGATTGTATTTTACAATCTGCATACAAGAACACAATGCTAGCAACAATAATAGCAATTGTAGGAACAACAATAACGACACAACGACATCATAAATGTCATCAATACAATACAATTGATGGCATTTGATGTTGCCATTATTTTTGTGTACGTTCCCGACCACTCGTATGAAAAGTGTTTCTGTAAACATATGCCAAAGCAGAACAAAGAAGATCGAGAGCGAGTCAGTACATAATTGCAATGCATGTTGATGACAAGACAAGGTTGCATAACTTGTTGACATATTATGGTACAGGAAAATATCACATTGAAGCAATTGCTTGGTGGGATGCATACATTGTTTCTGCGTATGGGGGAAGGTCAGGCAAGAATAGCATGAAAAAAGCATAAAAAGTTGGAGTGATTAAAGTCGTTGAAGGTCAACTAAAAAAGGTCAACTAGATTTCCTTATTATTTTTGTATGATTTTAACACAATTATTTTCTTAAAATTGCTATAGAGTATTTCAAGTTCAAGTTTTTATTTAGAATTTTTTTTTTTTTTTATAAAACCAGCACTTAGGTGGCTCCTACTCATGTAGTGCATTGTGCATCTTTTTTTGAGGAAAGGTGGAAAGAGGGAAGATGCAAACGGCAAGGACAGTCTACAGCAATCGTCCCCAAGAAGCCAGTATTTTCTCATACTACTTACGTTGTGTGTGTTAATTCTATACATAAGTGGCGGGACCTACAGTTTAAAGTCGACTCCGAACGATAGATTTTTTTTTTTGAGAAACTTTTCATGGCAATTTTATTTACTCTCAGATTTTTTGCCAGAAATCTCCTGAGAAGAAATGGCCGAAAAAATACTTTTTCTATTTTTTATTTTGATGTCTGACCTGGCCTGTCGGATGAGTACAATTTTCCAAAAAGAATGGGATTTTGTTGTTAACCACCCATCCTAACCCCGCATAACATAATGATATTTACCTTTAACTCTTTTGACGTGATACGGGCTTGTGCCTTTACACTCTATTTAATTTACGTGAAGTTAAATCCCTGGTGACCAAGCCATTTGAGATATCATTTGAATAATATTTAATAAGTGAACCCCTTCTGAGAGAAAGTATTATAAATGGGGGTAAAAGATTAAAAGCCCAGACGGCTTTCCTATATTCGATATTGTAATGCGTATTATGCGTAGAAAGTTTGAAATCTCATCAACTACACTGACCTGGAAATTTAGACTTTTTATGTACAAATTTTTATAAAAAATTTTATAAACCTCGACCATCAATATAATCCATTCACCATTTTGAATTTTTTTTTAGCCTGAATAAAGATCTGCAATCAGCGACCCCAAAAAAAAACCCCTAAGTAACAATTTTCAAGTAAATCTGATTAATTTCTAAGGACCTCCGTAATGTGTTTCATTTTCTCTTGCAGCCCTTGACATAAACCCATACCCTATTTTATGGTTGCTTGCAATTGGCTTTGGCTTAGAGCACATTTTAAAAAGCAAAGATCAATTTCCGACAATAGCGATTTATTTAAAAATGGCCAAAAATGATATGTTGAAGGGGTTTCAATCCCCTTTTCCGGAAAGCCTGATTGATGTTCAGCAAGCACAATGCCTTCGGAAACATCCTGAAGCCATCTTATTTGCAAAACCTATGCAGGGCTGCGTAATTGTCTACAAGGGTTGGCGTCTTTCACGTTCTTTACACATTAGGACCATAATGTTGTTACGTTTTTACCTTTTAAAAACGTTTAAAAGATGAGCTCGTAGATTGCAAATAAAATAAAAATAAATTTGTGTTTTTAGTTTTAATTAGAATTCTTTATTAGTCACACAATTCTGTGTGCCATTGTTTACAACTTGATGTAAACAACAACAATTTTTTCTTTTGTTATTCCTCTTTTATTGGCAGCCTAGTTTCGAGGCTAGGGCATAGTAATGACTGTGGTATAACAATGAGCCCAATGCGGCCTAAGTGGGTCCATCTAAAAATTTTTCTTGGATGGGCAGCCACCTCTACCTACCTATTCCTCTTTGCACTCGTTTACCTAAACAAAAAATTACTTGATAATTATTCGACAGATCCTTGTAACGGTGATGTTTAAACCACGATTACTCTCTTCAAACGCACCGCGTCTTCACACAAAACTAACTGAACTTCACTAACACCATTGCCTAGTCTTAGAATTGCCTATTATATGTCTACATACTCTGCGTCTTTACATAAAACTGACTGAACTTGACTCACTCAGAGTAAACTGTCTGATGAATGCTATTGAAGGCAAATGTTTGCGACTTCTCTTTCTCGATTTCTGTAGAAGTCGCCGTGGTCTTACTAGGTTATATGCTGGCTTATTAGATGTAAGGCCTTAGTTCAAACCCCAGGTCAGACATCAATACAAAAATATTCAGCAGATTTCTGGTAAAAATTCTGAGGGTAAATAAAATTGCCATGAAAACATTTATTCGTGTAGTGTTTGTTGCTGCATTTTTGTTTACTTGTTTATCATTTTTTTATGATGGTATTTGTTGTTATAAAACGGAGTGCAATAATTTGTAAACAAGTTTATTGTTTTTGTAGTCTTTGTTTATAATTTTAATGTTAAACGATGTAAAAGCAAAACACCAGTATTTAGGATGCCAAATGCAAGTACAGCATTATGAAAAGCAACATACATAAATACATAATCGGTCATTATTACCCTTCAGTTAGAGTTATGGATCTAGTTTCTCACACTACTTATGTTGTCTGCGTTTATTTTATACATAAGTGGCGGGACCTATAGTTTAAAGTCGACTCCAAACGACAGATTTTTTTGAGAAACTTTTCATGGCAATTTTATTTACTCTCAGAGTTTTTGCCAGAAATCTGCTGAAAAGAAATCGCCGAAAAAATACTTTTTGTATTTTATTTTGATGTCTGGCCTGGGGCTCACACCCTGGCTTTACGTCTAATAAGCCAACACACATGATGAGCAATATAATTGACTTATCTGGCATCCTTATCTTCACGAAATCAAATTGCCGTCCTACATTGGTAGTATTGAAATTCTTTCAGTAAATAATAGGTAAACTGCTATCGATTTCATTGACGTATGTTTAGTTTAATAAAGCAGCTTTCGATTATAATACAAGTATCATCAAATTAGTTATCGATGAAGTTGAACGCAAACCGCACTATAAGACCGCGTTATAAGAGAGCTGTCGCAAATTTCAGCCCTGCGTTATATGGAAACTGCATTCTAAGAGTAGCGCATTATAGGAGGGTTGACTGTACATGCATATTTGGCCTTCATAACCCTTTAGTCAGGTTAACATCCAAGCTTTTCTTATCACTTATATTCATACATACATACATAATTGGCCATTACAACCCTTCAGTCAGGATTACGACCTAGCTTCTCACACCACTTATGTTGTGTGCGTTAATTTTATACATGAGTGGCGGGACCTACAGTTTAAAGTCGACTCCGAACGACAGATTTTTGAGAAGCTTTTCATGACAATTTTTACTCTCAGAGTCTTTGCCAGAAATCTGCTGAGAGGAAGTCGCCGAAGAAATATTTTTCGTTTTGATGTCTGACCTGGGATTCGAACCCGGGCCTTTTGTCTAATAAGCCAACACACTACCCACTAGACCACGGCGACTTCAAATCACTTATATTGTGTATGTTAATTTTATATGTTTGAGTGGCGTCACCTACAATTTAAAGTCGACTCCAAACGGCATAGTTTTGAGAAAAGGTACTCGATGAAGAAATATTTTTTTATACTTCGTTTTGGTGGAGATGTCTAACCTGGGATATGAATCGGGGCCTCCAGTCTAATAAACTAACACACTGCCTACTAGATTATGACGATTTCAATTAGGTTAGGTGATGTTCGGTTATTTCAAGCAGAAAAAGAAAGAAAAAGAAAAAACGACGTGAACTAAAAAAAATCAGAAGAGGTAAAAAAAATCTCAACAAATTACTTGGCGGTAGACTTTTGTAATTCAGGAGTCCTTTATGAAATAGAAGGATATTCTGTAGAGCAGCGTAAGAGAATGGGTTATGACATGACAAGTTTTAATACAAAATTAAATTATTATGGCTAATTGAACAACACACTTTAAAACTTTTTTTGTGTTAAAAAAAACATTCGAAAATAAAAATCCTTTTCAAAATGCTAGAAAAAGGGATATCAAATAACAACACAAAACTGTTACAAAAATATGACTTTTCAGCCATAAAGCCATGTTAACAAGATTCTGGATTGTTTAACACAACAGCAATTTCGTTAGACAACCACAATTTTTTTTTTGTTACAACATTTTGCCCCAAATCTAATGGAAGGGGGGTTTTTTTTGTTGCTATTTCTGAGACAGACAATGAAAATAAATGGTGTTGTGAAATCTGTGTTAACAAATCTTTTAGATGCTTAAGGATAAATAAACCCTTAAAGTTTAGTCAAGTAAATAAAAAAAGAGAAAAAAAAATTGAGAAGGGAAGGGATATTCTCGTACGCATACACTAGGGGGGATAAGTATGTTTTGTATGCTGAGCCTTAGAAAAAATGCTTACGAAGGTGGGGAGGGGAGGGGGGGGCTTTTCAACAAGGCTGGTATAGCGCTTATACGCGTGACTTCCTTTAGTTGTTGAAAAACTGTTGTTTTTTCTATTTTTTTCCGGTTTTTGCTTTCAAGGATTCAAGAGTTTTTATGTTTCAATATAAATAGCTTGAGAAAAAGGAATTTTTCCCGTATTTTTTTTTTCTGGAATTTTTTTCTTGTTTAGAAATGTTATTGGCCTGAAGCTGGTAATGTGTGTTCGTTTGTTATTTTATTTTTATTTTTGTGTTTTCTTTTTTCAAGTCAACTACTGTAATTGTGTCAAAATGAAATAAAATCGAGTCAATTGTTAACACATGTCTCTAAGCATGGAAGTTTATTTGAGTTACCCAGAGAGGGAAAGAGAAAGAAACCCATAAAAAACTGAAAATCTTTGGGTTTTAATAAGACAAACATTTCAAATGTCAGAAATTATTCTCTTCTTGTTTTTTCATTAAATTAAATGCTTAAATCAACCATTTCTTTTATAGTTTCACATTCTATCTTCTGTTTGCCTCTGCAATATTTTTTTTCTTATTGAAATATTTTTCCGCATTATAATTCCCTTAAAACATGCCAATTAAAAATCCTTGCAAAAGAAAAGCCGCCACCATTAATTCAAGCACCTTTAGTTGCCTTCTTTTTTTTTATTACAAATTGCCAACTAATTATCCATCGGTATTGTTTACCGTGTTTTGAAATTGTGTGTTAAACTGCACACTTTACAAGAATCAACTTGAAAAAGTTTTCAATTCTTTTTACGCAATTTAAACTGTTTTTTCAAAACTTTACTTCATTGAAACTTTGTTTGGAGTTTATTAAAGATTTGTGTCAGACTGATAATTAGCAGCAGTAGCAGCAACAAAGAAAAAAAAATTTGTTTTAAAATAAAACTCTAAACGTGTGATTACTAAGTAGTAGCATTTCTTCTTCACTTTTTGTAAATTTTTTATAAAATTTTCGTAGCAAAAAAAATATTTTTTTGATTTAATGAGTCAAAAGATCTTACTGCCGAATTTCCACATTAAAAAAGACTAAGGCGAACTGTAGATTATGCAGTATAAACAGGAAGATTATAAGTTGCTTCAAGTTTAACAAATTTGATTCAAGAAATAAGTCCTCTCTGACAGTTAGATACTCCTAAGACTTGGAAACCTTTAAAATAGTCCAACAACGTCATCTAACGGGAAATCATGCGCAAGGCGTAATCTTTAGTTTATCATTCTTGGATACTCCTACATATATATGCTTAGTCAACCCTCCTATAAAGCGGTAAGTGGGTACCGCTTTATATGGAAACCACGCTATATGAAACTCGGATTTCAGTAACTAACCAGGCTAATTCGTAGCGCGTTCTATGGAAACCGTCTACCGTCTATAAGAAACACAAAATTAGTACAAATCACATCATTTGTACCGTGTTATATGGAGACCAAGAAATACAAAAGGCAAGATAAATTATTTTTATTGAATTTAAGAGTTTATATAAGGATTGATAAAAAAAAATGAAATAAAAACTAAACTCAAAGACTGGTTTCCAACAAAAATGTGAAAGACTTGTAAAATAATGTAATTTTTTAATATTTATCCTCACTTGGTTCATCTTCATTCATTGTTTTTTTTCTAAATTGAAAATCCAACTGCTATTGTTTTGCACGGTACTGTATTTCGGCTGAGCTTTTGCATCGAAAATAAAACTTATATTAAACCCTCTTACAATATCTAGTTACTGTTCATTCATAGACTGTGCGGAAGGAACTTATGGGATAAAGCCAAATGCAAACCACGCTATAAGAGTACCGCGCACAGCTCTGCGTTCTGAGAGTACCGCGTTATAGGAGGGTTGATTGTACATACATATTTGGCCTTCATAACCCTTTAGTCAGGGTCACATCCAAGCTTTTCATATCACTTATATTGTGTGTGTTAATTTTATATGTTAGAGTGGCGCCACCTACAGTTTAAAGTCGACTACAAACGGCATAATTTTAAGAGAGGGCTTGCCAGAAATCTGCTGAATGGCACTCGTTGAAGAAATATTTGTTTATACTTCGTTTTGGTGGAGATGTCTGACCTGGGATTTAAACCTTGGCCTCATGTCTAATAAAACAACACAGACTATGGCGATTTCAATTAGGTTAGGTGACGTTCGGTTATTTCAAGAAGAGTGGCTTACAACACTTCAAAAAAAAAAAAAATTCGACGACGAGGATTAAAATATAACAGACTAGACCCTCTCGTTACCTCCAAAATCTTCGAACTTACAGCCCTCCAGGTCTACCAGGACAGTAGCATAAAATATGATCCACTTCTGCGCTTCACATTAGGTCGTTATGCCTAGTAAAAATTTCTCCTAAATATTCTTAAGAAGTCGCCGTGGTCTAGTAGGTAGTGTGCTGGCTTATTAGACGTAAAGCCAGGGTTCGAGTCCAAGGCCAGATATAAAAATAAAATACAAAAAGTATTTTTTGGACGATTTCCTCTCAGCAGATTTCTGGCAATAACTCTGAGAGTAAATAAAATTGCCATGAAAAGTTTCAATAAAATCTGTCGTTCGGAGTCGACTTTAACTGTAGGTCTCGCCACTTATGTATAAAACTAACACACACAAAATAAGTAGTGTGAGAAACTAGGTCAATATTCCTGACTGAAGTGTTGTAATGACCAGTTATGTATGTATTCTTAAGATTAGTTTCGTATCTGTTGGATTAAGCCACAGTTAGTTCCGTGCTGTTAACAACTCCCGCCAGATGTAGTGTCCATCTTGTTGGAAAACTTTACAAACCTCTTACCATGCACTCATAGATGAAGGCTACTGCAGCTATGTCAGTCCTATTTTGTATCCCATTCATGAGAACAGTCCTTCCAATACCATCCAGATTTCCCTGAACTTAGTGTCACATAGAACCTTTGTAGTTGTGTAATATATCTTTGCAACAGTCGAATGCTATACAGGAACTCTGCGTATCTAATACATTTGGTCTGAAGAATCTATTGCCAGTCCGCAATAAGTGATGGAAATCATGCCCAGCCGCGTGAATGGTGCTACTAATGACACTTGTAATGATAGTAATAAGCAGAAACTCACTTCTTTACATTAGACATCATATTCCTGTCGATAAAGTCATATTTTAGCTAGACTGGTGGTTAGTCTCCCGTAGCCGGTTCTAGCACGATAGCAGGTTTGTCTGTTAAGCCTACATTTTATTGCACGAGGTCCCGCGTTGTCTGTCCAATAATGTT
>CM025791.1:88281496-88315618 GCA_014635995.1 Sarcophaga peregrina
TTAGCTGTGAAGCCTTTCAAAATACAACTAATGCAAGAATTGAAGCCGAATGAACTACCATAACACAGAATTTTTAGTGAATGGGCTCTTGGAAAGTTCCGAAGATCCACTCTTCTTTATCGAAAAATTGTGTTCAGCGACGAAACTCATTTTTGTCTCAATGGATACGTAAATAAGAAGAATTGTCGATTTTGGAGTGAACATTAGCCAGAAGCATAGCAAAAGCTACCAATGCATCTAGAAAAAGTTACAGTTTGAAGCGGTTTATAGGTTGGTGGCATCATTGAACCTTTTCTTCAAAGATGCTGCGAATCGTAACGTAACGGTGAGCGCTACCGTGAGATGATATCCAACTTTTTCCCCCAAAATGCAAGAGCTTGCCTTGCATGATCATGGTTCCAACAAGACGTTGTCACATGCCACATAGCACGCGTAGCAATGGACTTAATGAGAGGCGAGTTCGCTGAACATTTTATTTCACGTTCGGGACCGGTCAATTGGCCGCCTAGACCGTGCGATTTAACGCCTTTAGACTATTTTTTGTGGGGCTTTTAACATAAATGAAGAAAATATCGCAGCTGTATCGGCCAGTGTTAATGATCGGCGTTCAATTATCGATTCATCACCGATCGCAACAATTACATACATACATAACATAATTGGCCATTACATCCTTCAGTCAGGATTACGACCTAGCTTCTCACACCACTTATGTTGTGTGCGTTAATTTTATACATGACTGTCGCGGACCTACAGTTAATGTCGACTCCGAACGACAGTTTTTTGAGAAGCTTTTCATGGCATTTTTGCTCTCAGAGTTTTGCCAGAAATCTGCTGAGAGATCAGTCGCCGAAGAAATATTTTTCTTTTTGATGTCTGACCTAATTCGCAACAATTAGGTCTCTATATTCAACAACCTTAAAAATTTTGCGGAAGAATTTAGGTGTGAATCCTTCCAAAAGATTTGCATGACATGTGGTTTCAACAAGACGGTGCATATGCCACACAGCACGCGTGCATGAACTTATTCAGAGGCCAGTTCGTTGAACATTTTATTTCACGTCGGACCGTTCAATTGGCCGCCCCTTGATCGTGCGATTTAATGCCTTTAGACTATTTTTTGTGGGACTATGTCTATACAAACAAGCCCGCTCAATTAACGCATTGGAAGACGATATTGGCCGTTCAAATGGCCGCCTAGATCGTGCGATTGAACGCCTTTAGACTATTTTTTGTGGCGCTACATTAAAGCTCATATCTATACAGACTAGCCCGCTTCAATTGACGTATTGAAAGACAACATTTGAGCATTTATTCGTGAGATATCGGCCGAATGCTGAAAAGACTATGCCAAAATTGGACGAAAAGCGGTGGACCATTTGAGGCTCAGTCGCGGTCAACATTTGCTTAAAATAATCTTCAAACATTAAATTATATGGACCGTACTATCGATTCAAATAAAGATTTCATTCATATATCTGAATTTTATGTGTTTTTTATTTTGGAAAATTTTCCTTAGCTCTTATTACCAGGTTTCCACTTTCATCTTTCAATACTTCGCTGTTCTAAAATTCTGATGCGAGAAAGAATTTGGCGGGGCCAGTACTTTAGGAAGAAAGTACTTAACGACTAATCTACTTAATGAATGGATTACCGGATGTTTCTAATAACATTACAAACATAATATACCGCCTTTGGAATTGGTAGCACAAAGTCAAAGTATAATTAATGACAACACCTTCCCACAAAATGAACGTGATTTTCTCAAAAATATAAGAAAAAGTAATCACTTTTTTATTTTAGGTACTACCCGGCTAATGACATTGACATGTAAGTTGTGAGTTTTGTTGAGTAGATCTCAAAAACTTTTTTTGTTTCACAAAAAACTGTTTTTTTTTACTTCACATAAGAAATTCTAGATTACTCAAACATTTCTGTCTCGATTTCAAATATTTAAATCTTGTTTGAAAGAGGAGAGATGGAAACTTCGAAACGGTAGACATATATTTATATTTGACTTAATATGGTGAGAGATTTGATGAGGTATAAACTGGAAAACTCGAATTTTTTTCATATTTTTTCAAGTTTGTCCATTCATAGTAGCAAACTTTAATTAAAAAATATAGAATAAGTGATAACATTCTTAAAGTCTGTTCTCTTGTGCAGAGATGAAATATATTCTGATCAAATCGGACAAAAATTGCCGTAGTTATAATTTCAAGAGTCGAGTGTATCATCTTCAACAGTCGAGTGTATCATCTTCAGTTTGAGTCTATAATTTAACCATGAATTGTCTTAAAAACGAACAACGCTTACAAATCATTGAATTTTATTATAAAAATGCTTGCTCTGTTCAAAGAAAGTTCAACGCGCGCTTCCATTTAATGGTCATTTAATCGACACACTGAAGCGGCTATTTCGGGCTACTAAGACTAAATTTCGCACCAAGTTTACATTGTTGGACTTTAAACCACCAACATTCTTACGTAGCGTGGCGAAATGAAGAAAATATCGCAACTGTATCGGCCAGTGTTAATGATGGCCATCAATTATCGATTCGTTGCCGCTTGCTGCAATTGGGCCTCTGTTACGCAACAACGTGGAAAATTTTGCGAAAAGATTTAGCTGTGAAGCCTTTCAAATACAACTAATGCAAGAATTGAAGCCGAATGAACTACCATAACACAGAATTTTTAGTGAATGGGCTCTTGGAAAGTTGGCGAAGATCCACTTCTTTATCGAAAAATGTGTTCAGCGACGAAAACTCATTTTGTCTCAATGGATACGTAAATAAGAAGAATTGTCGATTTTGGAGTGAACATTAGCCAGAAGCATAGCAAAAGCTACCAATGCATCTAGAAAAAAGTTACAGTTTGAAAGCGGTTTTAGGTGTGCATCATGAACCTTACTTCTTCAAAGATGCTGCGAATCGTAACGTAACGGTGAGCGCTACCGTGAGATGATATCCAACTTTTCCCCCAAAATGCAGAAGCTTGCCTTGGCATGATCTATGGTTCAACAAGACGTTGTCACATGCCACATAGCCGCGTAGCAATGGACTTAATGAGAGGCGAGTTCGCTGAAATTTATTTCACGTTCGGGACCGGTCAATGGCCGCCTAGACCGTGCGATTTAACGCCTTTAGACTATTTTTTGTGGGGCTTTTAACATAAATGAAGAAAATATCGCAGCTGTATCGGCCAGTGTTAATGATCGGCGTTCAATATCGATTCATCACGATCGCAACAATTACATACATACTATAACATAATGGCCATTACAATTCCTTCAGTCAGGGATTACGACCTTAGCTTTCTCACACCACTTATGTTGTGTGCGTTAATTTTATACATGACTGGCGGGACCTACAGGTTAAAGTCGACTCCGAACGACAAATTTTTGAGAAGCATTCCATGGCAATTTTTTACTCTCAGAGTTTTTGCGCCAGAAATCTGCTGAGAGGAAGTCACCGCAAAATTATTTTCAAATTTTCGTTTTGATGTCTGACCTGGGATACGAACTCGGATCTTTCGTCAAAAAGCCAACACACTTCCTACTAGATCACGGCAACCTCACACAACAAAAGTAACTGGTGTAAGAAATTGCACTGTGCGCACACGTTAACAGTAAGCGGGTGCTAGAATGTCATCCAGCAGGGGCCACAAAAATCCATTTCCATCCCATTCATCAATGAAATCTCATAAAAAGTAAAATTTCAAAACACAACAAACAACAAAAAAAATCTTTGTTAGTGTACCTTTAATAACATAATTAAACTACCGAGTAGAGAACAATACCCCAGTAATGCAACCAAAACCCTTTAATTCTCTGTAACGTTAGCTTTAACTTCATTAAATTGGTTGGTTTTAACTGTAAAATATCAATTAGCTTAATTAATTTACATTTAACTCAATCCCTTCTTTTATAAATGGTGATTTTTAAACAGCTCACATACGTTTCGTGTTTTATTTCACTGTCAAACATCTTCAGTTGGGTCTATAATTAAACCATGAATCGTCTTACAAACGAACAAACGCTTGCAAATCGTTGATTTATTATTAAAAAAGGAAGTGCTCTGTTAAGAAAGTTCATCGCGCACGTTCTTCCATTTTATGGTCAGTTTAATCGACCGACCTTACTCTTAAACGCCTATTCGGGCTATTGTGACTAGATTTCGCACCAAATTTACATTGTTGGGGACATTAAACCACCAACACGCTTACGTAGAGTGCGAAGTGAGAAAATATTGCAGCGGTATCGGCCAGTGTTAATTATGATCATCAATAATCGATTCGTTGCAGCAATTGGGCCTCTGTTACTCAACAACGTGGAAAATTTAGCGAAAAGATTTAGGTGTGAAGCCTTTCAAAATACAGCTGGTGCTAGAATTGAAGCGAAACGACATACCGCAACGCAGAAATTTTTGGGCAAATGAGCACTTGGAATGTTGGCCGAAGATCCACTTCTTTATCGAAAAATTGTGTTCAGCGACGAAGCTCATTTTTGCTCAATGAAAACGTAAATAAGCAGAATTAGCGATTTTGGAGTGAAGATCAGTCAGAAGCATTGCAAAAGCTACCAATGCATCCAGAAAAAGTCACAGTTGGTGCGGTTTATGGGCGGGCGGTATCATTGGACCGTACTTCTTCAAAGATGCAGCGTATCGTAACGTAACTGTGAATGGTGAACGCTACCTGAGATGATATCCAACTTTTTTTTTTTTTTTTTGCTTAAAATACAAGGGCTGACTTGCATGACATGTGGTTTCAACAAAGACGTTGCCACATGCCACGCGGCACGCGTAACAAGGACCAAATTTACATTCTTGGAGATTAAACTACCAACACGCTTACGTAGAGTGTGAACTGAAAAAAAATCGCAGCTGCTATATCGGTCAGTGTTACTGATAACATCAATCATGATTCGTCGCCGTTCACAGCAATTGGGCCTCTGTTACTCAACAACGTGGAAAATTTTGCGGAAGGATTTATGTGTGACGCCTTGCAAAATATAGTGGTGTAAGAATTGAAGCCAAACGACCCAAAGCAACGCAGAATTTTTGGTAAATGGGCTCATGGAAAGTTGGTTTTGGAAAATTGACCGAAGATCTACTTCCTTATCGAAAAATTGTGTTCAGCGACGAAGCTCATTTTTGGTTCATTATGGAGTGAAGATCAGCCAGAAGCATTACAAAAGCTACCAAGCAACAAACCCGCACACAATCGATAATGTGCTTAAAATTTGGATCGATCATGTAGGCTAATGCATAGCCAGCCGAGGCAGTCATTTGAATGAATTATTTTCAAGTGTATGGGACCGTATTTCAGCAATGGCATCACGAAAGTTACCATTAAAATTCTCAATTGTCCCCCGATTTATTGGCATAACTTTTCCCTTTAACGTAGCCCTACAGAGAATAGTCCAACGTTGTTAAATCTCAGCATCTTAGGGACCAACTGACATCACCAGTTCGGATAATTAAACGTCCATCAAATGTTGGACGCAATAAATAGATTGTGATATGTGTGGCAAGTTGCAGCATCCTGTTGAAACCAAACATCGTTCACACTAATAAAGTGAAGAGTGGATACAAAAAAATTGGTAATCGGGGAAATACAGCTGCACACATCGAAAATGTGCTTAAAAATGGGACCGATCGTGTACGCTACTGCATCATGTAGGCCAGCCGTGGCAGCCATTTCAATGAAACTATTTTCCATTATTAATCGGAAGGATTGTACTTTTTAATAGAAAAAGAAATTTGAGAAAATATTCAGCAGTTTTTTTTTAAAGCATTTTCAAAAAAAAAAAAGTTATTTGACGGACCCTTTACTACAAGTTAATTACATTACAGTATAGACAATATATCCAGTATTAAAAACTCTTACAAGGAAACAATTAGTAAAGTTCAGTCAGTCTTCTGTGAAGACGCGGTGTGAAGCGAATAAAACGTAGTTTGAAGTTTGCCGTTTAAAAGATCTATCAAGCAATTGTTATTGTTTACGTAAAAGAGAAATAAAATACAAAGCAATTGTTGTTGTTTACATCAAGTTGTGAACAGTGAAACACAGTATTGTGCAGACAATAAATTTAGTTTAATTAAAACTAAACACAAATTTATTTTTATTTTTATTGGAAATCTACGAACTCATATTTTAAACATTTTTATAAGGTAAAAACGTAACAATCTATTAGTTATTTCGAATCTGGCAATACTTATGTATGCCATTCTATTTTGGCACAAAATTCAGTACGTCATCTGCACTAAACTTAATGCATCGATTTACTCTTGAGCAACGTTTCGATTTATTGGAAATTTATTTTCAAGAAATAGGAAATTTGGTCTTAGAATCTTGCCCAGTATACGCAAGTTTATTGCTAAAGTAAGTGAAATGGTTTCATTAAGGCTGAGCCTAGGCGTGAGCATTCTCGTACATTGCTGAGGCCCGAAAATAAGGAAACTGCTTCTGAGAGCGTGCGTGAGAACAATTTATCAACATCAAGTCAACATCGTTCTCAAGAACTTAACACTGTTGCGACTTTAAACTGTAAGACCCACCACGCATGTATAGAATTACCATACACAACAACGTAGGTTAGGTTAGGTTAGAGGACGTGTACTTGTCAATTCTGACAAGTACAGTACTCGATGGTCGAATTGACCCATTGTACTGCGTCCTAGCTTCTCACACCCACTTATGTTGTGTGCGTTAATTTCATACATGAGTGGCGGGACCTACAGTTTAAAGTCGACTCCGAACGACAAATTTTTGAGAAGCATTCCATGGCAATTTTTTACTCTCAGAGTTTTTGCCAGAAATCTGCTGAGAGGAAGTCACCGCAAAATTATTTTCAAATTTTCGTTTTGATGTCTGACCTGGGATACGAACTCGGATCTTTCGTCAAATAAGCCAACACACTTCCTACTAGATCACGGCAACCTCACACAACAACGTAACTGGTGTAAGAAATTGCACTGTGCGCACCCGTTAACAGTAAGCGGGTGCTAGAATGTCATCCAGCAGGGGCCACAAAAATCCATTCCATCCCATTCATCAATGAAATCTCATAAAAAGTAAAATTTCAAAACACAAACAAACAAAAAAATCCTTTGTTAGTGTACCTTTAATAACATAATTAACTACCGAGTAGAGAACAATACCCCAGTAATGCAACCAAAACCCTCTTAATTCTCTTGTAACGTTTAGCTTTAACTTCATTAAATTGGTTGGTTTTAACTGTAAAATATCAAATTAGCTTAATTAATTTACATTTAACTCAATCCCTTCTTTTATAAATGGTGATTTTTAAACAGCTCACATACGTTTCGTGTTTTATTTCACTGTCAAACATCTTCAGTTTGGTCTATAATTAAACCATGAATCGTCTTACAAACGAACAACGCTTGCAAATCGTTGAATTTTATTATTAAAAAAGGAGTGCTCTGTTAAGAAAGTTCATCGCGCACGCTTCTTCCATTTTATGGTCAGTTTAATCGACCGACTCTTAAACGCCTATTCGGGCTATTGTGACTAGATTTCGCACCAAATTTACATTGTTGGGGACATTAAACCACCAACACGCTTACGTAGAGTGCGAAGTGAGAAAATATTGCAGCGGTATCGGCCAGTGTTAATTATGATCATCAATAATCGATTCGTTGCAGCAATTGGGCCTCTGTTACTCAACAACGTGGAAAATTTAGCGAAAAGATTTAGGTGTGAAGCCTTTCAAAATACAGCTGGTGCTAGAATTGAAGCGAAACGACATACCGCAACGCAGAAATTTTTGGGCAAATGAGCACTTGGAATGTTGGCCGAAGATCCACTTCTTTATCGAAAAATTGTGTTCAGCGACGAAGCTCATTTTTGGCTCAATGAAAACGTAAATAAGCAGAATTAGCGATTTTGGAGTGAAGATCAGTCAGAAGCATTGCAAAAGCTACCAATGCATCCAGAAAAAGTCACAGTTTGGTGCGGTTTATGGGCGGGCGGTATCATTGGACCGTACTTCTTCAAAGATGCAGGCGTATCGTAACGTAACTGTGAATGGTGAACGCTACCGTGAGATGATATCCAACTTTTTTTTTTTTTTTTTTTGCTTAAAATACAAGGGCTTGACTTGCATGACATGTGGTTTCAACAAGACGTTGCCACATGCCACGCGGCACGCGTAACAATGGACCAAATTTACATTCTTGGAGATTAAACTACCAACACGCTTACGTAGAGTGTGAACTGAAAAAAAATCGCAGCTGTATCGGTCAGTGTTACTGATAACCATCAATCATTGATTCGTCGCCGTTCGCAGCAATTGGGCCTCTGTTACTCTGGTTTCAACAAGACGGTGCCACATGCCACACATACATACATAATTGGCCATTACAACCCTTCAGTCAGGATTACGACCTAGCTTTACACACCACTTATGTTGTGTGCGTTAATTTTATACATGAGTGATGGGACCTACAGTTTTAAAGTCGACTCCGAACGACAGATTTTTGAGAAGCTTTTCATGGCAATTTTTACTCTCAGAGTCTTTGCCAGAAATCTGCTGAGAGGAAGTCGCCGAAGAAATATTTTTCGTTTTGATGTCTGACCTGGGACACAGCATGCATAAAAATGGACTTATTGAGAGGCGAGTTCGGGTGAACATTTTATTTCAGGTTCAGGACCAATCAATTGGCCGCCTAGATTGTGCGATTTAATGCCTTTAGACTATTTTTTTGTGGGGCTATGTTAAAGCTTATGTCTATACAGATAAGCCCGCTTCAATTGACCCATTTAAAGACAACATTGAAGCATTTATTCGTAAGATACCGGTCGAAATGTTGGAAAAAGTATGCCAAAATTGGACTTAGCGGATGGACCATTTGGGGCCTAGTCGAGGTCCACATTTGCAATGAAATAATCTTTAAACATTAATTATATGGACCGTACTATCGATTGACATCAAAACCAGGTCAGATATCAAAACGAAAAAATATTTCTTCGGCGACTTTCACTCAGCAGATTTCTGGCAAAGACCTCTGAGAGTAAAAATTGCCATGAAAAGCTTCTCAAAAATCTGTCGTTCGGAGTCGACTTGAAAACTGTAGGTCCCGCCACTTCATGTATAAATTAACGCACACACAACAAGTGGTGTGAGAAGCTAGGCCGTAATCCTGACTGAAGGGTTGTAATGGCCCAATTATGTATGTATGTATGTATGTACTATCGATTGAAATAAAGTTTTCATGCATTTTTCTGAATTTTATGTGTTTTTTTTTTGTAAAATTTTCCTATAGCTCTTAAAAAAAATCACCCTTTAAAACACAATTCCCCAACCCTTTGGCTAGAACATAACCTCAAAATTCATTATGCTGAACCAAAGATTAACAAAAGATTTACGCTGTCGATACAAGACGACTACAAATGTTATGAAGAACATTGACTTTCAAATAATGACTTATGGTATGTACATGTATAGAAAGCTGTATTTGTGTGTGTGTGTGTTTGTGGATTTGTATGTGTAATGTAAACGAATATGTAAGAAAGATTAGAAGCGTAATTCTTCAAAGATGCTGCGAATCGTAACGTAACTGTGAATCGTGAACGCTACCGTGAAATGATATGCAACTTTTTATTTTGCCCAAAATGCAAGAGCTTGACTTGCATGCCATGTAATTTCAACAAGACGGTGCTACATGCCACGCAGCACGCGTAACAATGGACCAAATTTACATTCTTGGAGATTAAACTACCAACTCGCTTACGTAGAGTGTGAACTGAAAAAAATATCCCAGCTGTATCGGTCAGTGTTACTGATAACCATCAATCATCGATTCGTCGCCGTTCGCAGCAATTGGGCCGCTGTTACTCTGGTTTCAACAAGACGGTGCCACATGCCACACATACATACATAATTGGCCATTACAACCCTTCAGTTAGGATTACGACCTAGCTTCTCACACCACTTATGTTGTGTGCGTTAATTTTATACATGAGTGGCGGGACCTACAGTTTAAAGTCGACTCCGAACGACAGATTTTGAGGAGCTTTTAATGGCAATTTCTACTCTCAGAGTCTTTGCCAGAAATACTGCTGAGAGGAAGTCGCCGAAGAAATATTTTTCGTTTTGATGTCTGACCTGGCACACAGCATGCATAAAAGTGGACTTATTGAGAGGCGAGTTAGGTGAACATTTTATTTCACGTTCGGGACCGGTCAATTGACCGTCTAGATCGTGCGATTTAATGCCTTTAGACAATTTTTTGTGGGACTATGTTAAACTTCATGTCTATACAGACAACTGACGCATTGGAAGACAACATTGAAGCATTTATTCGTGAGAATACCGGTCGAAATGTTGGAAAAAAGTATGCTAAAATTGGACTTAGCGGATGGACCATTTGAGGTGCAGTCGGGGTCAACATTTGGATGAAATAATCTTCAAACATTAAATTATATGGACCGTACTATCGATTCAAATAAAGATTTCATGCATTTTTCTGAATTTTAAGAATTTTTTTTTGAAAAATGTTCCTATAGCTTTTAAAAAAATCACCCTTTACAACACAACTCCCCAACCCCTTAGCTAGAACCTAACCTCAAAATTCATTATGCTGGACAAAAGATTAACAAAAGATTTACGCTGTCGATACAAGACGACTACAAATGTATGAAGAACATTGACTCTCAAATAATGACTTATGGTATGCGTGTACATGTATAGAAAGCTGTATTTGTGCGTGTGTGTGTGTGTGTTTGTGGATTTTGTATGTGTAATGTAAACGAATATGTAAGAAAGATTAGAAGCGATTAAGAGTCTTAGAACAATTGCGATTGTTTCGAATTGATGGAAAGGGATAGGGGAAGGAAATTCTAAGGAAGTAATCGGGCATTTAAATGGAATCTATTTATGCAAAATGCAATACATAATAAAGATTTATAGGCCGTGATATATAAAGTAATTGATAGAAGGGAGCATATAAGGAAGTAATTGATCACAAGATAAATGCAAAATGACCACACAATGCCTAATGAAAGTGGCAAGGGAGTGAGTGTAAGGATGTGAATTAAATTTTTTTATTTTTTTTTCAAGTCATTTGTTTTACTTGTTTTTTATTTAAAAAAAATTCTTTTTTTATTTTTAAAACAAAAGATACAAAAATAAAAAAGAGGAGAAAAATTTAAGTTGGCTGTTTTATATTTAATTTTTGTATTCGCAACACGTTTTTCTCGCTACACAATTTTAATCGCATGTTACGCGTAGTTGCACATCATTTTTAACAGAAGCATTTAAACTCGTTGCCAACATTTTGGCAGTAGAAACAAATCGTGATGAGTGTACTTTATGCAGAATATTTTTGTACATCATCATCATCACCATCACCAGCGGTATTATTGGTAGTTTTATTGTTAAAATGGAATGGAAACTTCATTTTTCTCTTCTTTGTTTAATGAACCTATATTAGGCAGTGGTATACTAAGACGTAAACTTTACATTGAGAAGAAAATAAAAATTAAGTAAGGAGTGCGCACGAAAAAAATTCTTATAACGTATCTCCCGCATTAAGCGGGGTATTACTGTAACTTAGGAGTGCGCACGAAAAAAAAGATGGGCTTACTTTTAAGCTTATAATTTTTATCATAATGGAAAAAATGAATACCGTTACATTGTTATTGTTGCCATATAAAAGGCAAAGCAAAGCAAGCAACAACTCAGTAAAAATTCAGTCAGTCTTGTGTGAAGACGCTGTGTGTTTGAAAGAATATTTCAAAATCCACGTGCTAAGTGTCATTGAAATAGCAAAATTATTTTTTTGAAATTAAGCACCCAATAAGAATGTCGTAAAAAAATAATTGAAATTTTCAATGAAAAACCACGCCGCTTACAAAAAACGATTGCTAGGCTCGTAGATGTTAACCAAAAAACTACGGTAAGAATAAAACAATATAAAGAGTCTTTAAGTATTAAGAGAAAGCATGGAAGTGGAAGAAAAAAAGGATTTGTCAACCATAACAAAGCAAGTAAAATAATAGGTATTTTTCTAAAACCTTCCTAACATGTCTGGAAGAAAACTGGCTCAAAAGTTGGATGCCTTGGAGACCGTGATCAGAAAAAAATTTTATACCCGAAAGAATTCAAATATTATTTACTTTAATTGAAATATAAAATGGAAAAAATCCTTCACTTAGTTTTATTTCTATAACCAAAAGTGTTAGTCCAGTTTTTTTCGTGCGCACTCCTTATATGTCACCATTTGAAAGAAACATTATTTAGGGTTTCTGGCCTAAAAAATTCTGGCGAAAAAATTTTACATTAAATGTACTTTTGTAGAGTGTTTGAGATTCGTTTATGTATTCTACAGATTTTTTTTTAATTGTTACCTTAAATACACAATCAGTTCTTCTATGCTACTGCTCTCCATAATTCTATCTAAGAACTGGCCAATTGGAACAAAGTACACAAGAGAATTGTTTTCTCATATCATGGGAATAAAGGCAAAATATCCGAACGAATCTCACTTGCAATTAACTTTTCAAAGGATGGATAAGGAGAATCTTAGGAAGGGGGGACATATAGCTCTTAGCCTCGGCGGATGTGATTTGTTGTATAAACTTGGCTAAATATTATGTTGGAGAAAGAGTCCCTTAGTAGTTAAGTGTTAAACAAATTTTATATATTTAATTACCCCATACATACACACATAATTGATCATTACCATTCTTCAACCAGCATTACGACATAGCTTCTCTCACCACTAATATTTGGTGTGTTAATTTTATAAGCGATTGGCAGAACCTACAGTTTAATGTCGATCCCGAATTATAGATTTTTGAAAAAAATTTTCATGGCAATTTTATTTACTCTCAGAGTTTCTGAAAAAAATCTGTTAAGAGGAAGTCGCTTAAGATACATTTTTCATTTTTAGTTTTCATGGAGATGTCTAAACTGGAGTTTGAACAGTGGATGTCAAAGTACAGCTTTAAGCTGTCTGCCAACAGGGATATTATTTACCATTTGTGCTCTCCAGACTATGTGGATAGGATTTTAAAATCTTCACAAGGGAAAAATTTTATTGAGGGATATCATCGCATGTAGAACTCACTCTCTGTCTGTGAGAGAACTTAAGCAGTTATTAGATTCTGTTTAATTGAATCTAATATATAACTGAGCGTCTTTATGAGGAGACATGCAGTCAACTTGTGTCCCCTGCTGGATGATTAATAATTGCTTCCTATGTGAAAGGTAGACTGTAAATGGACCTAGGATCTTCATAAGCAGCGTTGTTGAAAAAATGTAGCCAAATAATTGGTTAGACAGAATATTAATCCACAAATGAGATCAGGCATGATTTAAGGCGTTAGACTATCCCTAAAGCAAATATATTGTTACAAAAATGGAAAAATCTAGATACTGGTTTTGCTTTCACAGCGTTTAACATTAAAATTATAAATAAAAGCTTTAAAAAGAAAAGCAATGAACTTGTTTACAAATTATTATACTGCGTAATATAACAACAAACACCAGCATAAGCAAAATGATAAACTAGTAAACAAATATACATCAACAAACACTACAAGAATAAATATTTTATACATAAGTGGCGGGACCTACAGTTTAAAGTCGACTCGGAACGACAGATTTCTTTTTGAGAAACTTTTCATGGCAATTTTATTTACTCTCAGAGTTTTTGCCAGAAATCTGCTGAGAAGAAATCGCCGAAAAAATACTTTTTATATTATATTTTGATGTCTGGCCTGGGACTCGAACCCTGGCTTAACGTCTAATAAGCCAGCATACTACCTACTAGACCACGGCGATCCCGTGGTCACTAAAATACGCCTTCAAAAACATTCATCGGACTGCTTATAAAAGACAAGGCAAAGCAAGTAATTGAGTTAATAAAAGTTCAGTCAGTTTTGTGTAAAGACGCGGTGGATTTGAAGCGAATAATCATGGTTTGAAAATCTATGTTACAAAGGTGTATCGTACAATTGCCTAGTAATTGTTATTGTTTATGCAAAGTATGTAAACAGAGTAATAACAAACAAAGCAATTTCTGTTGTTACAACAAATTGTGAACAGTGGCGCACAAAATTGTGGGAATAATAAAGATAAACACAAATTTATTTTTATTATTATTTGCAATCAATGAGCTCATATTTTAAATGTTTTTTGAAAGGTAAAAACGTAACGAGCAATTCCTGCAGCTCTGTCAAGGTAGGAATAGACTTCTCCGAACCTTTTGATACCGTGCGAGGTTTCAGACAAGGCGATCCCTTAACATGCGACCTCTTCAACTTCGTCATGGAGAGTGTTCTGCGAAAGGCGGGAGTGCATCGTAATTGCACTATTTTTCAAAAAAGTGTCCAGTTGCTTGCATACGCTGACGACATCGACATCATAGGGTGTACCAAACGAGATATCCCTGCTGCCTCTAGTGCTATTAGAACGGTAGTCCAAGAACATGGGTCTGGCAGTAGATGAGGGCAAAACGAAGTATATGTTATCGACAAGTAGAGCCGTGCGGCGTATGGATTCTCAAATTACTGCCGACTATACTTTTGATACAGTCAAGGAATTCATCCACCTTGGTTCCGCCGTTACCACCGAAAATGATGTCAGTCCGGAGATCAAGCGCAGGATTACTCTTGCCAACAAGTGCTATTATGGTCTCAATAGGCAATTGAGTAGCAGAGACCTCTCTCGTAAGACGAAACTAATACTCTACAAGACGCTCATCCTACCCGTGCTTCTTTATGGCGCAGAAGCATGGATCCTATTAAGAACTGATGTCGCAACCTTGAGAGTATTCGAGAGAAAAGTACTGCGTAAAATCTTCGGTCCAGTGCGAGTTGGCGATGATTTTCGCATCCGATTCAACAGTGAGCCGTATAAGCTCCTCAACGACATGAATGTTGTACAGTGTATTAATATCTAGCGGCTGCGCTGGCTCGGTCATGTCGTTCGAATGGAGGAGGATGCTTCGGCGAGACGAGTATTTGATGCGGGGATCTGCGGAAGTCGGCGAAGAGGACGACCTTGTATTCGTTGGAAGGACCAAATCGAGGAAGTCCGGTCATCGATTGGTGTGACCAACCGGCGTAGGCGCGCAAGAGGCAGAGGCGCTTGGAAGAATGTGTTGCGGCAGGCCGAAATCCGTTAATCGGGTTGTTATGGCCAATTAACTAAGTAAGTAAAAACGAAACAATATTTATTAGTAACCGACAAAACCTAACCTGTTTAAAAATAACGCTTCATAGGGAATTCAATAGGCTTACGGACAAACTATACATAACAGCTTATGACTTCTAAGGAGATTGTAGAGGAATTCAGCATTTTTCACATCATTTCCCATAGTTTGTTTCTATTATTTTCAATCAATCGATCACTGGATTTGTTAAACTTTAAGGTTGGTTTTATTATTCAAATCGAAGTCATGATATTTGCTGCCGAGTTCTGACGCATGTTAGTGAGTTCTGACGCATGTTAGTAAGTTCTGACGCATGTTAGTGAGTTCTGACGCATGTTAGTGAGTTCTGACGCATGTTTGTGAGTTCTGACGCACGTTAGTGAGTTCTGACGCATATTAGTGAGTTCTGACGCATGTTAGTGAGTTCTGACGCATGTTAGTGAGTTAAATACCATCACAAGAAATGGTTTCAAATGCTCAAGTTGGTTATACTGCCACTCCTCTTATCCTATCCTAGCCTTATCTATGCTAACTGCTGTATCGTTTTTGTTTCAATTAGTCTTCTTGTTGTGTTTTATTCGCACCTAGTTTTTGAAAGTTTGAAAGGCCAGAGCAAGCCCAATATTTTTTAAAGAGAAATTTCCAGTTTAAAATCGAGCCTAGAACTCCTAGGTATTTGAATTATTTTTCCTATTGGGTCAACTGAAACCTCTTCAATCTTTTTTCGTTTTTTTTATTGTCCAGGGTGAATGGATGGATGGATGGATGGTAATACTTGTCGAATTCATTGTAATTTTGCATAATTTATATGTAAAGTTATATTTCGTGTTAAAAAGCATAGAAAACTATTGCAAATAAAAAAAGAAAAACAACTTGTACGAATAAAAGAATAATTTATAAAGAGAAGAGAAGAGAACATAAGAATAAAAAGAAAAAATAATAAAAATAAAGCCCGCCATAATGGTTTTCTTTTCTACATATTTTTAAATGTACTCCTCAAGCTCTCTCTCCAATTCAATTCATGTTTGAAGTATTAGCGAAGTAAAGTAAAGAAACTAACATCGACACATAATGGGTGTAAAATAATTGCCGTAAAACTAATGGTCCTCAGTGGCTACATAAGAAAAGTTTAAATTGACATAGAAAAACCTGCTGGAAATGTAAATAGAAGTTCCGTAAAGAAGTTAGTAAAAAGCGGCAGTTGAATTACATACAATTAGGGAGGATTATTGGAGTAAATGTTAGCAAATAGTGGCATAAGAAAAATGAAATATTTATAGAAGCATTATATGGACGGTGTAACATGACCCAAATAGAAAGTAATAGCTTATCATTTACGTATGATGGAATGGCTTTTCTTTTTTTTTTTGTTGCATTTAAAGTCTTGATAAAGAAAATGTAAAGAAATGTTAAATGCAAGAATTATTTTCAAATTATTGGTTTCACATCAAGACACTATATTAGACGGGGTTGGAGATGGTAATATTTAATTATCTTCTGCTTACATTTTGAATTTTGATATTAAGGTTCTGAACTTTGCTTAGCTATGACTTAAGCCTTTGTCAGTAGGACCAAAATCTTTAAAGTTATCGACAGTTTGTTGTTTTTATTGAATTTAAAATCAAATTTTTCAATTGCAATATAGAGAAAGGAAGCTACACATACGTAATTAGTTATTACGGCCATTAAGTCAGGCTTACAAACTAGTTTCTTACACCGCTTATGTTGTATGTACCAAGAATGATAAACCAAAGTTTACGCCTTGCTCATGATTTCCCGTTAGATGACGTTGTTGGGCTATTTTAAAGATTTCCAAATCATTTTCATAAGTGAAAATTAACATTTCTTCTAAAAAGTGTATGCACCACGCGAAAATAGTTGGCAGCCCTGCAATATAACTTACATTATCATTAGCCAATAGGAACACAATTTGCATAACGTCATTAATTCAACAAGCGCAGAAAGTTTCAATTTTATGTGCCTGATGGCGTAATCTTTAGTTTATCATTCTTGGTATGTATTAATTCTATACATGAGTGGCAGGCATAGCTGCTAGATTTGACGATTTATCGCCAGTTGGACGATTTTGTGGTTGAAAAATATCATTTTGACGGCATGACGATTTATTTTGACGATTTTTAGCAATTAAAAATTCTATTATAGCTTCTAAAATTAGCATCGAAAGAACAAAGGCATGGGCCATTATTTTTTTCATACGACCAACACTCAGGAGATTGTATTATGTTTGGAATTAGGAAAATATATTGTAAGAAGCAGAAAAGAGGGAGGAGTGTTTACAGGTACTAGGTTTATATATTTTTATAAAATTTTTTTATTCCAATTTAATACCATAAATAACAGGAAAGATGTTTACAAAGAAGGAAGTTCCTCATACAAATAATTCGTCTAGCAAACGAACTTTGACAGTAATGCAGTGAGCGTTACACTGGTCAATCGACCAAATATGGATGTGCTAGCCGAGAAAGACGAGTGGTACGTAGGAATACATACATACAAAATTGGCCATTACAACCCTTCAGTCAGGATTACGACCTAGCTTCTCACACCACTTATGTTGTGTGAGTTAATTTTATACATGAGTGGAGGGACCTACAGTTTAAAGTCGACTCCGAACGACAGATTTTTGAGAAGCTTTTCATGGCAATTTTTACTCTCAGAGTTTTTGCCAGAAATCTGCTGAGAGGAAGTCGCCGAAGAAATATTTTCGTTTTGATGTCGGACCTGGGATACGAACCCGGGCCTTTCGTCTAATAAGCCAACACACTACCCACTAGACTACGGCGACTTCACGTAGGAATACAACTCTCCTTATTTTACTCGAGCAATATCCATTGCAACAATATTCCAATGAATCAATGGATTTGGACACACTATCGTAGACTGAAAGATGTGTCAGTTCTAACGAACATCACACTGAATTTTCATGTCCATAACGTCGAGATCTTCTGACTTCCTAATATTTACGCGACCCATGGGTATAGATGATGCAATATTATTGTTTTTCTTTTTAAAACCTTTCAGTTTAGGTTAGGTTAGAGGACGTGCACCTGTCGGTCAAGACAAGCACAGTACCCGAAGGTCGAAATTGGCCCATTGTACATTGTCCTTAGGGGAGGAAGGAAATAGAGGATATAGGAATGTCGCTAAGGGGAGGAAGAACCTTTCAGTTTATTTATTTATTTTTCTAACAATTTTCATATGATTTCAATGAACGTCTTTGACGATTTTAACGATGTTTTCTCAAATCTTTGACGATTTGATGCTTCATTTATCTGGCACCTATGGTGGCAGGACCTACAGTTTAAATTCGACTCCGAATTTTTTTTTTTTTTTTTGAGAAACTTTTCATGGCCATTTTCAATTTGCTCTCAGAGTTTTTTCAGTTGTCGTTTTGTTAGAGATGTCTGATCCGAAGTTTGACACATGGCCTCACGTCTATTAAGCCAACACACTATCTACTAAACTATGGCCAACTTCAATACCAAACAATACCTAGAGAATTTAGTTTTTAAAAGTCAAAACCAGTATGAAAAATTGTTGTGTCTAAATTGGGTTACGGTATTACCTGGTTTTCTATATACTATGGGTTTAATATCCACTTTTTTTATAACCTCCTAAGGTTATTTGTAAACTTTTTTATTTCATATGAAAATCTTCTTAGTTCAAAATGTTTACAAATCTTGGCTATATATTCAGATATAAATACGATACAAGAGTTTATTTTAATTTTCTTAATAAAATATAATAAAAATACATATCGAACGACACATTTCTAGAAAAATTGCTTTCAAAGTCAATTCGATTTCAGCTTAAAGCAAATCTAAAAGCAATTTTTACATTAATTTCTAGCTTTTGTTTTTCCCTTTGAAAGAACTTTGAATTATTCATACCGTTCACATTAAATAAAGGGTGATTTTTTAATCAGTTAGGTTTTGAAAAGTAAAAGAAAAATCAGAGAATATATGTGAAAAGGAATATTTTTCAATTCCCCGCAAAAAAAGGCATCAAAGGAGTGAAATCGCATGATTTTGGTGGCCAATGTTCATGTTCTTTCCGCAATGTGATGTTAATTGTTCAAGAAACTCGCATCTCGTTAGGCATTGTCCTTTTGAGACTACCATGTTCTCATTTTAATCAAAGAAAGTCAATAGGCGTCGCATGATTAACTTGGTTGGTGACTAAAATATTTTATTTTCCACAGTTCTGGAAGAAGTCCGATCCATTTACAAACCCTGCCGAGCAGAGTAGCTGTTAGAATGCATTTTAAACCACTTCACTTAGAGTGTCGCCGTCCGCCCTCTATTCTATTTGTTGTCGTTTCTCACTTAGTTACTTAATTGGTCATTAGAACCCTTGATAGTCACGTCAGTCATGTTATGAGTCTTAATTTTATCCATGAGTAGTTGGACCTACAATTTTTTTGCGCCCTTAAACAAAAGTATTTTCATTTCATTTAAGTATTTTCCTACCTGCTTTGAGAATACTCATACCAGATAGGGCACAATGGAATGGTGGGGTACTCCAGGGGCAGAGTGGATGGGTCTAAGTAAGGTGGATTTACAGGTCCTGGGATTTTCTTTATCGAACTCGGTTTTGAACTCCACTTTAGGTTGAATAAAAACTGCAGCGTTTTTCAGGCGCAGATTTTCGCAATACTGAAGGCTATTGAGACCATATCTGGGGGCCTATCTTCGGATTCGGAATCTTACATGATCTTCGCTGACAGTCAGGCTGCCTTTTGAGCCATTGCGTCGGTCTGGTGCAAATCACGACTCGTTCGCAAGTGCAAAGAGTCGTTGAGGAGTTTTGGAACAGACCGTATCCATCTAAACTGGGTTCTGGGTCATAGCAGAATACTGGACAATGAGACGTCGGATGCCCTCGCTAGGTTAAGTTCGCTTTTATGGGGCGATTTGATAGTTGATCCTGACCCCCCAGTCTGCGACCTCTATGGTCTCATCGATGGATGGATCAGAGAGGGAAAAACAGAGGCGTTGGGGGAACGGCGTTGTTTCTAGACGTCTATGGAATGCTGTGGACAGTAAGAGAACAGATTGGCTGCTGGGCTTGGTTAAGACCAGCTTAAGGTTGGTTGTCGGTTTTGTCACGGGGCATTGCGGGATTAGGTCTCTGGCGGGGATCTGGAACAGATCCCAGCCGGACAATTGCAGGGTACGTTGCAATGAGAAGGAGTTGGAAACTGTCGAACACCTTCTCTGTAACTGTCCAAAAAAAAAACGAAGTCCGCTGTTGCCACTGCGTTAAAAAAAACTTGTTTAATTGAGCAGTTTTATCAACTTTGCTCCGGCATTGCCATATTTTTGAAAAAGTTAAATTTATTTTATCTGTAAGTTAAAGGTAACTTTGCCATACACTTTAGCTAAAGGTCACTTTAACTAACGCCAACTTAAACGGGAAGCTGTAATAATGCCCCTAAATCTTATAAAATTGTCAATGCAATACACAAATAGTAGCAAAAAAAAATCACCCGTTACATATAGACGAAACACATTACAATTGTAATAAACTACGTGACCATAATATTACTTCTGCTGCTGTCTCCATTGTTCTCCTATAAAGGTTGAATGAATTTATTGTAAAAATATTCAACAATTTTCATCAGAATATATCTGCTCTTGTAAATTAATGCCAGCTTTTTGGATTTCGAAAATCTATAAATATTTACAAATAATAACAAGAATGATAAGAATACAAAATCACTTGTCACATAGAAGAAGGAGGGTGGGGGGATAAGTGTAAAAGTCTTTCACGCATACAAGAAGAAGAAAAAGCGTTAAAAGTTTAAACGAGAAATCATGCGAAGCTTAAATAAACACTTGTTATTAATAATACATATCATATATGTATGTGTATGAACGTATTTATATGTATATGTGTGTGTATGTGTGTATACTTAATGCTTTATAATATGGAATATAATCCTTAAACAATAGCATGGATTATGTGAACATATGAGTGTGAGAGAATATTTCGTATATGGAACACGTTTAAATATCAAAATCATAACACAAATGAAACACATTTGTATGGTAATTTGCTGTATCTTCTTCTTTGTCTTCTTTTCAATGTATTGTTAGAGAGAGTAGAATGTAAATATTTTTATAAGAAATTATGTACGCCATACACTGAGAATTCTTTTGACGAGAAGGTTTTGCTGTCTGAGAACAGTTGAATATCCAAATGAACAATAGAAATGCATTAGAGATGGATTGGATATTACATCCTTACAATGAAAAACTTTGAAAGAATGGATTAAGTATGCTTAAGCTAATATCTCTCACCAACAACATGAAAGAAATATAAGTTAAACCCCTGGAAAAGGCAATTTCATATCATTATTACTGTAATCCAGAGCATTAAGAATATTTTAATCCTTACTCCAGCTAAGTACATCCATTTTGGGAATGTCGACCTAATACTGATACTAAAAGGATACCCAAGAATCAATGCTCAATCTGTGGAGTGTAATAAAATTTTTTTCTTTTTTATAAAAACCAACACCTAGGGGAAGGCCCCTACTCATGCAATGCATTATACAGGTTTAGGAAAATAGGTTATAGAAAGGTGGAAAGTGGCAGTAGTGTTTGTGGATATTTGATTTAAACTTACCAATATCGTAATTGACGGGAAAAACCTTCGCTGGAAGATCATTCCACAAGCGAGTAGTGCGGTCAAAAAATGAATTCTCCCTGTAATGTATTGTGCGCTTCACTAGATAATCAACTACAAAAGGATATGCTCTGCGAGAAGCTCGAGTACCACGTAAAAATATCTGATTATCGGGAACCAAGCCTCTTATCTCTCGAAAACACCTCCCTTTATAGTACCGATAGAACAATGAAACACACACCACATTGCGACGATGCTCCAAGGAATCAATAGAGTTGGATACCCTAATGTCATTAATAGGCACCTCCTCTCTCTCCTGTATGCGGTCGAGAAGCTTCAAAATAGACTTTGAAGCACCTGCCCATACATGAGAGTTGTACTCCATCCGGGGTCGGACAAAGGTCCTGTAAATAGTAAGAAGGTCGGATGGAATGAAGTATTTTCTGCACCGTTTCAAAAAACCAAGGCACTTTAGTGCTTCCTTCAACACTCGAAAAATGTGATCGTTCTAACGAGCATCACAACTAATTCTCATGCTCAGAACATCAACAGCATCCGCCTCCTCAATATTTACATTACCCATAGACACAGATGACAGAACATCAGCGCCAGCATCACGCCGGTGTGTCAAAAAACAATACTGGGTGTTGTGCGCATTGAAATCTACCCTGTTCGCGCAGCCCCACTCAGAGATTGTTATCAGGTCACCTGTGAGTGTGTCATTCATGTTCGACCTCCTTGTCCCAATCTACAAAAGGCTCGGCATCCGATCAAATGAATATGAATGACAGATGTCGCTGTCATCCGCAAAACAGTAAATTTTGATTCGAAGTAATAGATAGAAGATCATTGAGAAAAATAAGAAAAAGAGTAGGAGAAAGAACAGAGCCCTTTATGATTTAATTTTTGGTTTTGGTTTTGAACCAAATTGGTAGAAGTTTTGGTCCCCTCATGACAATGGACACACAAATTATCTGATGATGATAGAACTGGTAAGGGCTTACTTGTGTTTGTGAATAACAGATATTCTCTCGTACAGAAGAAAGAATTACGGACATTACGACTATTGTGGCAGCTTCGCAGATGAAGCGCAAAACGAGGATGTAGAACATTCTAGCCAAAATGGGGAGTACTTCTTTCGGGGATTTATAAGAAATCACACATTTGAAACTGCAGAATATTTTTAACTTTGAAAGGCATAAGTTTTGGTTTTACAACGTGCACTTAGTTTGATTGACCTGAAGGTATAAAGCTGTTGTAGTTAAACATCTATCACTCTCCCCAAATCTAATCTAACATGTGATGATTAATGTTCGACTGTCTTTAAGGGGTATTAAGTACCTTTAAATTACCTTGCAAAATGTGTTTTAATTAAATATTTTACATTTCCGGGCATCGTAGTCAATATGGCAGTAAGTTTACTTATTAGACGTGAGGCTACGATTCAAACTCTCGGTTCATACATCTCGAACATGGCAAGATATAAAAAATATTTCTTCGGCGACTGTCTCTCATCGGATGTCGGATAAAAACTGTAAGAGTCAAATAAAATTGCCTTGAAATGTTTCTCAAAAATCTGTTGTTCTTAGTCGATATTAAAGTGTAGATACCGCCACATAAGGTTGTAGTCCTGACGATTAATGACCAATTATTTGCATGTATTAGAAGAGATTTTAAGAGGAATAACATTAGCTATGATTCTTTTAGAGTGATTGAAAAGAGCTGAATGCTCTACAACACGAAGCTTTAGCTTTAACAAACTCATATTTTTGATAACTCAGTACTGTGATTAATAAGGCCGAGCCATCCGTTAAAAAAATGATATTTCACATCTATACCGTAATTCATCACGTGTCCAAAGTCTAAAAGCGATAATCTTTTACTCTGTGTCGCATTGCTTATCTTCAAGTGATACAGCGTATGAGGCACTTTGAAAACTCGAAACAGAGCCAAAAAACTACTATCCGCACACAAAATAGCAGCTTTACGGGTCACATCCTCATATCGCATGGTATCGACACATGCCGCCGTAATAATAGCTGGAATGGTTCCCATAGATCTTCAAGCAATTGAGCGCCAGATGATTTACAACACTAGACAGATCACTACTCAGTCGCAGAGTATAGAAACGATCCAGCACGAAGTCCTCTTAAAATAGCAATATCGATGGGAAAATGAACGGCATGGTAGGTGGACACATAAACTGATTCCAGAACTGAAAGTGTGGAAAAACGGAAAAAACGTCAAGTGGACTACTATATAACCCAGATGCTAACCGGTCATGGATACTTCAGAGAGTACCTGCATCGCATGGGAAAATGTCGCTAGCCATTCTGCATCTACGAGGAGGAGGAAATGTAAGACGATGTTCGGCTGCAGTCGATGCGATGAAAGACGTCAGGGACTCGAGGCTAAAATCGGCATTATTTGTGTCATTAACGTCGTCCCGAAAATGTTAAACAGCAGAGAAAACTGGAACGCAGTAAAATAATTCGTACACTATGTCCTGCGAAGGAAAAAAAGAGCTTGTATGAAGGCTGACAATGATGAAACTGGCACAGGTGCCAAAAAGGGGTCCACCTCGAAGTAATACACCCGTGGTTACGAGGTGGAATGATACCCCGATGAGAAGATATGGCGGGTTTTTAGTCGGTATACCCAGGGGAGAGTCCGACATACCATGTGTGGTGACTACATTCCTGAATGCTTTATGCATCCCCACCCTCCCTGCTTCACACAAAAAAAAAAGAGGTATCAGCCACGTACAAGTATTTGTTTTTGGGAGGTTGCCCTTTCAGTTTGCATTTTTATGTCTGTATCATCGGTGTCTTACTACATCCAGGCTTATAGGCTTATTTCAAATGTTTTGTCTCACGTTCATTAGCATTTTGTGCCCAAATATTCCTCAATTTATTTTAGCCTTCAAAATATTTATTCCCTAAGCGCTTATACATAAAGAGTACAGAACTTCCAAAAATCGTCTTTTCTATAACACGGTAAATATTTCCATATTATATTGCCTTGCTTTAGTTGCATTAATCGACATGTTCAACTAACCATGCAATTAGGTGCTCTCCAGCAGATACTTGGATAAATATTTTACATTTCATCAAGTGATTCATTTACTTAAATCCCATCTTAGTATTAAAAAATTGAAATCCTGCTACTCGAACACAATATAAATATTGAATTTAGATTTTCTTTCCATTACAATACATTGAAAGTGCGTTTGTCAAGGGAGAAGTGTTAGTTTAAATTATACAAGGCATCCATTCAGCCAGCCTTAGCAAAAACTTTATTATTTCGAAAACCTGAGAACCTAAATCTAAATCTTCACCAAAGTAATACAATAAAGATCAGCCAAATATTCATTCAACCTATTGTTAGTACATACTAACATAACTAACAGTTGACTTGTAATATTTTCATTAAGCGCTACGTATTATATTCTGTTTCTATTTCATATTTGTGAAGGAACATTTGCTAGGATATTTTGTAAACCAGAAAGCATTTACAAATTAGTCAAGGATGTAAAATCATTACTTTTTTTTCTCCTTCTCTCTATTATTATTAAGAAGTTATGATTTCCATTCAATGAATGTAGGCTTACTTATACATACATACATACATACATATATGGAAAGATCTCAATATTCATATTGAAAACATAATGAAAATCATAAATTAAAACGTAATGACAAAAAAGCTGAGATAATAATATTTAAGACTAAAGCTATTAAGGATAATAGAGCCATAAAATTAAGGTAAACATTTTGTATATATTTTTACAAAATATGGTTATTAGGGTCACAATAAAGCGTTTAAATATGGCATAAATATTACGACCTAAAAAAATATAAAGAAAACAAAATATTTAAAATTTTTTTTAATAAAAAGGATCCCCTTTTATTAAATATAAATTCGTTCACCCAGGAAACAATGAATAGCAAAGAATTTTCAAAATGGTCCCAAGAACATGCTGATATTCCGTAACATACATTGTTCTTCTTATGTAACAACATTGACATTCAAGAGCACACAAAAAGAAAAGCAATACAAAAGCTCTAGACAACTACAGGGTGGCTGATATGTATTGCAACGAACTTCAGATTGTTATCATTTGTAAACCGCTCGTCTGGCAGCTGACAGATTTATTCCAGTGACAGTTCATTTTATTATTTACAAGCCTACAAAAGCATTTTAATCTAGTGCATTCAGAAAAGAAGTTATTCCTGAAGGAATTCAAGCTTGATAGTGTGATTGCTTTATATTTGGCTGGAAAACTACAGGTGGCTATCGTTAAATGTGAATAAATCTTTTGTTTCTCGTACCATTGCTCATTACCGTGATGCTGGCAGTGTTGCATCGCGTCCATAAAGTGGATAAAAAAAAAACGGTAACAACACCAGAAATGATCCGAAAAGTGAAGGCCAGATTTGAACGAAATCCATGCCGCAGTGGTGAACATATCGCGAGAATGGATGCAACACATTTTGAAAAAGAACTTGGACTAAAGTCATTGAAGTTCGATAAATAATAGTGCAATAATCAAATGCTGCCAGATCAGTTGAAAACTATATAGAAAACAATCGTTGAGAAATTTTATCTCATTTGTCTTACAGCACAGGCCTTGCCCCGCTTAATGCCAGAACAACAAATTATAGAAACAGACACCTTGAATTTTGAGAAATATTTTTATTTTGTTTTTAACTACGAAATATACCAGCTGTTTTGGTACAGAATTCATTAATTTATTCGTACAGGCAAATTTATCCAAACACTGTTCACAACTTGATGTAAACAACAACAATTGCTTTGTTTGCTTTCCTCTTTGCACTCTTTTACATAAATAATAATAATTATTAGACAATTGTTTGACTAACCTCTGTAACGATGACTTTAAAACCATGATAACTCTCTTCAAACACACTGCGTCTTCACACAAGACTAACTGAACTTTTACTAACCCAGTTGGCTGTTTTATTTTATATTTTAAATAACTACGTAATCAGTCTGATGAATGTTCTGGAAGGCGAATGTACTGTCAACAACCCTCCTATAACGCGGTACTCTTAGAACGCGGTTTCCATATAACGAGAGCTGAAATTACGACAGCCCTTCTATAACGCGGTACTCTTATAGCGCGGTTTGCGTTCAACTTCATCCAATAATTTCCTTCGGCACAGCCTATGAATGAATAGTAACTAGATATTGTAAGAGGGTTTAATATAAGTTTTATTTACGACGAGCTCAGCCGAGATACAGTACCGTGCAATACGTTATACTGTTCCAATGAACCCTTCTTCATGAATGAACCCTTTTTCTGGCGGTCTAACAAAAAAGCTTGGGTGACTCTAGAATTATTTAAGGATTGGTTTTATAAATGCTTTATCCCGACAGCGGAAAAAAAATTTGTATTTCAAAGTTTTATTAGTTCTTGAAAACGCTGCTTGCCATAACATAAAACTGGATCAACCAAATGTGGAAATTGTCTTCTTTCCTCCTAACTGCACGTCATAAATTCAACCTTTAGACTAAGGAATCATTGAAACTTTAAAAATATACTACAAGCGCCAGCTTTTCCACACAATTTTCGACAGATTACAGAATAATGAAAATAAAACTCTTACCCAAGTGCGGAAAGAATTTTCTATTTTAGATTATATTAGATAAGCTTGCACGGAAATTTAACCATCAACGCTTAATGCGTGTGGGAAATTTCTTTTACTTCAATTTTTCAAACAATACAAGATGATTCTACAATTTCACTACCAATTACAGAAATAGTAAACATTGCTTCTCGTTAACCATCAGAACGTAAGACATTTAGTGCTCGGGGAAGAAACCTTGGCTGAGGAAGAATGATTGATGCATCCACCTCAAATGCATTGGTAAACGAAAATAAACTAAATGAATGGGCAAATTGCTTAGCTCCCTATAGAGAAGTTTTAGTGGAATCAGAAAAAAAGCTACAATCGAAAAACAATGAAGGATTAAATTACATTATTTTACAAGTCTTTCTTAGTTTTGTTGGAAACCAGTCTTTTATTTTAGTTTTTATATCATATTTTTTATTAAACCTTATATGAACGCTTGAATTCAATAAAAATAATTTATAATTTATCTTGTCTTTTGTACTTCTTGATCACCATATAACGCAGGTACGAATGATGATATACATACATACATAATTGGCCATTACAACCCTTCAGTCAGGATTACGACCTAGCTTCTCACACCACTTATGTTGTGTGCGTTAATTTTATACATGAGTGGCGGGACCTACAGTTTAAAGTCAAGTCCGAACGACAGATTTTTGAGAAGCTTTTCATGGCAATTTTTACTCTCTGAGTCTTTGCCAGAAATCTGCTGAGAGGAAGTCGCCGAAGAAATATTTTTCGTTTTTGATGTCTGACCTGGGAACGAATGATGATATTTGTACTAATTCTGTGTTTCTTATTGCGTGGTTTCCATAGAACGCGCTACGAATTAGCCTGGTTTGTACCAGAAATTCGAGTTTCTTATAGCGCGGTTTCCATATAACGCGGTACTTACTTACAGCGTTATAGGAGGGTTGACTGTATATGACTTCGCCTTCTCGAAATCTCTATAAATGTAAATATCGTTGTTTCCATTTATTATTGTAATTATGTTAGGGTATTTTGTTTACAATTACTCATGTAGTGTTGTTTGTATATTTTTGTTTACTTGTTTACCATTTTTTTTATTTATTTATTCAAGTCAATGGACAAATTCCTTACTGACTAATAACAATTTTTATTTTTTTTTTATTTTATTTTTATATGCCTATGAAATATTCCTACAGGCAATAACATTACAAACTATGACATTAAATTTAATTTACAAAAACTATGAATTTAAATACTTGATTATATTATTTTTTAGGATATTATTCGAATAAGAAAAATCAATCAAATTGTACAATTTATTAAATTCGCTGCATATTCTCCTTATTGGATCAGCACCAGCATAGTTGGTTCTAAAAAATTGTATTGATAATAGGGTAAAATGACGTGACGGACGTTGAGGAACATTAAAAGTGATATCATGGATTAAAAAACTGGAGCCAATATCACCAGTGATTACATTGAATAAGAACGAGATATTTAACATAGTTCTGCGACTTTTAAGTGTGGGAAGTTTGATTACAGCTAGTCTGGCAGAATAAGGTGGTAAGCTAGTGGGATTAAAATTCAGTCCTCGTAGATAAAATATTAGAAATTGCTTTTGGACAGATTCGATGACGTCAGAATATTTTTTATAAAAAGGGTCCCATATTATGGATTCATACTCTAGTATAGGCCTCACAAGAGATGTGTAGATCGATTTAGCAACATAAGGATCGTTAAATTCTTTTGCCCACCGTTTTATAAAACCAAGTACGCTTCTTGCTTTATTCACTGTCATAGCTATGTGCGGAATAAAATTTAGTTTGGGATCAAGTAAAACTCCTAGATCCAGGAAGTTATCTACAAGCTCAAGATCGTATCCATCAAAGGCGTATTTTGCAGGAATCGGATTCTTCCTTACAAATCTCATGTATTTACATTTTTTTTAGATTAAGCTGCAATAATTTAAATTACACCATAACTGAAACGAATTTAGGTCCTTTTGAAGTAGTTTCTGATCTGAAATTCGGCGATAACATAGGAAAATTTTTACGTCATAAGCGTACATTAGGATGTTAGAATAGCGAATCATATCAGGTAAGTCGTTAATAAACAATGAAAACAGAAGCGGTCCAAGATGGCTACCCTGAGGAACACCAGAAAGGACAAGGACATTAAGCACTATGATAATTTATAAGCAAGTTTATTGTTTTTATTTTTGTAGCTTTTGTTTATAATTTTAATGTTAAGCGATGTAAAAGCCAAACACCAGTATCTGAATTTTTCAGTTGCGCAACAGTATATTTTTTTAAAATGTAAAAACACTTTTGGCGCTTACTGTAATTCACAATAAATTTTTTTATACATATTCTCTTTTCAATTAACAAATCAATCAAATGTTTCATTGCATAGCATTTCTATTTAAACCAATAATTGGCGACCAATAATCTTGACATATTTAAAGGCATTTATAAAAGGAATAACAACAATAACGATAATGATAATGATAATAATAATAATAATGATGATAACAAACGTTAATAATCTTAATAAACTTATCAGTATAGTGTAAATTTAATTATAATTAACTGATTAATACAACCTCATATTGGAAAAGCCAGTCATAAATTTCATTGTAGCACTATAAAGCTTAACGTATAGCCGTTTAAAACCAAACCTACCTACTCATACACACAGTAGACGATAATTTAACCAACATTTATCTACACACACACACACACACATACGTAGACAATCAACCAACATGTCTATAATTTAACCACATAATTTTAATCAGTCATTTATAACAAATAAACACACACACACACACACACATATTCAATCACTCACTCATGCACTAAGGACTCACGTATTCGTTATTCATATCCCAATTCGGCAATGAAATTGACTAGTGCTTCATACTTTCTCTCTATATATATGTCGCTCTCTCTTTATGATTACCTTGTAAAGTTTAACAATAACAAAAATAGCAACAATATCAATGAAAAAATGGAAAAAAATCGTATGTAAAAATGATAAACAATAAATTGACTTACACGTAGAAAATATTTATAAATCGTTTGTACGCATAATTAGTCTGTCATTAAATGTTGTGGTTTAATTTTCAACAACAATCTTTTTTTTCTTTCAACCAATCCAAACAACAACAAAAACAACAAAAATTATGCCTATAATGACAACACAATACAAAAACAACAGCTGCCTAACAATAAGGCCAACAAAAATAAGGCGTGGAGTGGTGGGTCGAAAAAAAGGGAAAGAATAACGGCAATAATAATAATGTCAGATTTAAACCAGATTATGATGACATATACACGTACGCACCTCTATACAAACACATGATTATCGTAACATAACGGCATTGGTATATTGGTTTGACAAAAAAGAAAAAAGAAGCACATCATACGAGGGTTGTTATATTCTATTACTAACTGGGTATTGCTAAAAGAGTAGCGGTTTTTTATTTGTATTTTAATTACCGTTGAACCGTTTCCTTACGTTTAATAAGCCAACATACTATCTACTAGACTACAGCGACTTTACTCTTAGACCAAGTACGACATAAGTATGTCAAAGTCTGTACAGCTCACTCACCATCCGCCCGACTTGTTTTTCTTAAGGTATACGGACAACTTTCCTTAATCCAATACATCTGAACAACAATTTTGTTACGTGAATGGAAATGGTGTTAATAAAATGATAAACAAAAGCTTCAAAAACAAAGCAATGGACTTGTTCTTCGTGATCAAAGAATAAGTAAAAAATATAGCAACAAAAATAATGGACTTGTTTACAAGATCGATGAATAAACAAAAATATAGCAACAACATCGGGATAAAGATATAAACAGCCAACAAATAAATTGCAGCGGACAAAGAGTAAACAAGCAAACACAAAGTCCAGTATAAAAAAATAACAACAGATAGACAAATAAACAAGCAAGAACAACTTTGCCTGGACGAACGTAAACAAGATACACAAACAACAATAATGAAAACAATTTGATTACATTTTTAGACATTCTGCTTCAGGTGCATTCATCAGACTGCTGACCCTTGTTATACAAAAAGCAAGACAAAGGAGGCAACGCCGATTCTATGAGAAGACGTCTAAATTAAATCAATCCTAAATTAAATTAATGTAGTCAGTGGAATCTATCCAAAAAAGCTGAACTCTATAACTACTGTAGGATCTATTCAGACCAAATTAATTAATCGTTTATCATGTTGTGGAATTATTTTCGATTAACATAGCTCCTTGTATTTTAGCTTTCATTGGACATTGTTTTTACGTCGGGAAATACAAGCCATACGCTCAATCAAAATTTAAAATCTATTTGCCTGACAACCTAGCTAGAGCCAGTGTATGGTTTTCAACTCTAAATTTGTAAGAGAATCGTATATAGTCAACCCTCCTATAACGCGGTGAGTGCGGACCGCGTTATATGGAAACCGCGCTATAAGAAACTCGGATTTCAGGTGCAAACCAGACTAATTCGTAGCGCGTTCTATGGAAACTGTCTATCGCGTTGTATGGAAACTGCGCTATAAGAAAAACAGAATTAATACAAATCACATCATTTGTATCGCGTTATATTGAGACCAAGAAATACAAAAGGCAAGATAAATTATAAATTATTTTTTATTGAATTCAAGAGTTCGTGTAACGAATTAATACAACAAAATGAAATAAAAACGAAACTAAAAGACTGGTTTCCAACAAAACTGAGAAAGACTTGTAAAATAATGTAATTTTGTAATATTTATCCTCATTTGGTTCACCTTCATTCATTGTTTTTTTAAAATGAAAATTCAACTGCTATTGTTTTGCACGGTACTGTACCTCGGATGAGCTTTTGCGTTGAAAATAAAATTTATATTAAACCCTCTTACAATATCTAGTTACTACTCAATCATAGGCTGTGCAGAAGGAACTTATAAGAGTACCGCGTTATAGGAGGGTTGACTATACCAATATTGTGTTTCTGGTCACACGAACTTTTCGGATATTTGTATAGCCGATAATGTTTTACAACAATTGAACTATGTGGCGGACATAGGTATCTATTGAACAATGACAAATCGTGTTCTGAGGAAGAATGATAGTTCACTAGCCTCAATTACGATTTAAATGATTTAAAATTCACAGCTAAACCTACAGACTTATTATTATTGTCGTTGTATTGGCCTTAATATAAGAAATAGGGTACCCCTACGAGAAGTCTTTGGGAAACTTTTGTAGCGACAGTATACTCAGCATATGAACACTATAATTGCTTTTCTACTTCGCCTTCTATTTATATCAAAGTACGTGTCCATGACAGCGTAGACTCATTGACGACTGGCTCACACACATCCTGATAGTTTAAGGACGCTAAAGACTCTTGATTCTAACTCAACTGCCAGATCCATTAAACTTTCGGACAGATTTAATTTAATCTAATACAATTATACTTTAAAGCAACATCTGTGTTTTCTTTGAAGAAGCTAGGCCTTAATCCTAAATGAAGAGTTGTAAAGACTTATTAAATACGTTTCAATAGCTCATTTATTTGCCAAGTGTTCCCAATTTAGTTTTGATTTCAGTAATTTTATACATTGTACGCACATAATTGGTCATTACAACGTATCAGATAGAAATACGGCCTAACTTCTTACACTACTTATGTTGAGCGGCGCGACCTACAGTTTTAAGTCGACTCAGAAGAGTAGATTCTTTTGAGAAACTTTTCATAGCAATTTAATTTTACACTCGCGGTTTTTGCCAGGAGTCTGCTTAGAGGAAATCGCCGAGAATGTAGTTTTCATATTTCCTTTTGCTAGAGATGTATCAACCGGGAGTTGTACTGTGGCCTTATGTCTAATAAACCAACATACTGCCTACTAGACAACGGCAACTTCAATGTCAGTAATTCAGTCTTTCTTATTCTATTTGAAATCAAAAAATTTGCCTTTTAGATTAATTTGACAACTGCCTTAAGTAAGACATAAGGCCAGTACCTATTACTTCCATATTCCTATAATGTTCGTTTAAGAACATCCCTCAATGTTGTAAAGATATGGAGTTTATCTTAATCACTTCTGGCCTTAAAGTTTAATGTGATAAAATCATGTAAGTCTAGGCTTTTTAATTACAATATACAATAAACTAAAATACCTCGTATCAGTCATTTGATATTCTCCATAATACTGCTACACAGCACGCATTCAGACAAACAAACACATTCAGAAACTGTCACACATTGACAATTGAGTGAAAAGATGTAAAACATCTGAAAAGAGTCAAACACATCACGCAGTGCGAGAGAGAGAAAAAAACAATGTCGGGAAAATGAATACAAAATCAGCAACAATATTGCAACGAGAACAACAACAACAATGATAATATCATAGAAAAAAAACGAATTCACGATATCATTATAATCCAGACTTTCGCACGAAACGAAAACAATGATTCCGCAATACTCACCACGACATACGTAGACATTTTTGTTCGCCTTTTATTTATGCTCAGCAGCAGTGATGGTGATGTTAATGTTAATGTTGTTGTTGATGATGACGACAATGTTGACAATGTTGTTGTTGTTTTTGTTTCGCAGCCAATGTTATTGATACGTTACGCATACGCATACGCATACGC
>CM025791.1:88316118-88343546 GCA_014635995.1 Sarcophaga peregrina
ATGCAAAGGTTGTAACAATGGAATAACGAACAAAGCAATTGTTGTTGTTTACATAAAGTTAATCGAAATAGTCTTTAAAATTCTAACTCAAGCGCCGCCGTAACGGCCGATGGTCGCTCCCCGCTCGTATTCATCGACCCTGGGGTCAATATAAATCTCGAATATTATCGGGAAAATGTCTTAAAGACAGTATTGAAGCCCTGGGTATACAACCATTTCGGGCGCAGACGCACTCAGCACGCGTGAATTAAGAATGGCTTAAAAAGGAGGTTCCTTGCTTCATTTCCACCGCACAATGGTCACCAAAATCTCTTAATAGGATATGTAAACTCACATACTTACATATATAATTGGTCATTATAACCCTTCAGTCAGTATTACAATCCATCTCCTTTTTCACTGCACTTACAGGTGTTGGCTGATATGTATTGCAACCAACTTCAAGTTGTTATCATTTGTAAACCGCTCGTCTGACAGCTGAAAGATTTATTCCAGTGACAGTTCATTTTATTATTACAAGCTTACAAAAGCATTTTGATCTATTGCATTCAGAAAAAAAGTTATTCGTAATGGAATTCAAGCGTAATAGTTGTAATTGCTTTATATTTTGCTGGAAAACCACGGGAGCCTATCGTTAGAACCCTCCAGCATTTAAATGTGAAGACATCTTTTGATTCTCGTACCATTAATCATTATCGTGATACTGGCAGTGTTGCTTCGCGTCCAAAAAGTGGACGAAAAAAACGATAACAACACCAGAAATGATCCGAAAAGTGAAGGCCAGATTTGAACGAAATCCACGCCGCAGTAGTAGAAAAATTGTTCGCGAGCTGAACATATTTCGAGAACGGATACAACATATATTGAAAAATGAGCTTGAGCTAAGCCATTGAAGTTCCAAAAAGTGCAAGACCTCGCCGTTGGTCAAAAAAAGTTAGATTGGAAAGAGTCATGGAGTTATTTCGCTTGCACGAAAGTGGCCAGTTACCGAATTCTAAATTGAGCAGTTTGTGAACAAACAAAATGAACGGGTTTACTTGCCAAAGAGATGAGCTGAAAATTTACACTTGCGATTCGCCACCAGAACTCAAGCGCCGCCGATGGTAATGATGTGGGCCGCCGTAACGGCCGATCGTTGCTCCCCGCTCGTATTCATCGACCGTGGGGTCAAAATAAATGCCGAATATTATCGAGAAAATGTCTTAAAACAGTGTTGAAGCCCTGGGCAGACAAACATTTCGGCCACTGACGCACTCAGCACACGTCAACCAAGAATGGTTTAAAAAGGAGGTTCCTCACTTCAATTCTATCGCACAATGACCACCAAAATCTCCGGTTCTCAATCCGTTGGACTTTTGCGCCTAGGGTATTTTGGAGGGTAATGTTCTCACTAAAAAATACCAAAGTGTTGATCATCTCAAGACGGCGCTTCGCCGGAAATGGGCCAAAATACCGCAGAGCCACTTTCGTGCAGCCTGTGATGGCTTTGTCGGCCGTTTGAAGGGCATAATTCGTGCCAAAGGTGGTCAATTCGAACAAATCTAAACTGATTCTAAAATTTGATGTTATTTTCAACCTTTTTTTTGCTTTTGAACAATAAAATTAAAAAAAAAAATTTTAAAATATAGTGCTTTACTTTGTGGCATTATATTTCAGCCACCCTGTATGTTGTGTGTGTTAATTTTATAAAGACGATTCCGAGCAACAGATTTTTGAGAAGCTCTTTCATGGTAATTGTTTCTGTTTACTCTCAAAGTTTAGTATCCCCACTGTTAATATTCCCACTATAGCTAAAAACCATTTCAATAAGATAGATCCTCCAGAACTGACGCACGTAAATTTCTATATCTTGTCCAACTACATTTGAACCGGTTTTAAATTTGTTTCATCTAATTGGATAATGACATCCTTAGGATTTTTCTGCACATCCTTCGGCACATCATTGTGATATTGTTACGTTTTGACCTTTTAAAAATATTAAAGTATGAGCTTGCAGATTGGAAATAAAATAAAAATAAGTTTGTGTTTAGTTTTAGTTAAAATTCTTTATTATTCGCACAATTCTGTGTGTCACTGTTCCCAACTTATGTAAACAACAATAATTGCTTTCCTTTGTTATTCCTCTGTTGATAGCCTTTGCATAAACAACAACAATCACTCAATAATTCTTCGACAAATCTTTCTACCACGATTACTCTCTTCAAACGCACCGCGTCTTCACACTAGACTGACTGAACTTTTACTAATTTCGTTGCCTTCTTTGCCTTACCTTTTATATGGCAGAGTAAAGAGTCCAATGAACGTTCATGAAGGCCAATATTTGTGGCTTCGCCTTCTCGAGATCCCTATTAATGAAAACATCGTTGTTTCATCATTATCCTTGTTTGTGTATATTGTTTACATTTATTCTTTTAGTGTTTGTTGGTATATTTTTGTTTACTTGTTTATCATTTTTTATGCTGGTATTTGTTGCTGTATTTTGTTCATAATTTAAACGAGATAAAAGCACAACCAACAGTATCTACATACATACATAATTGGCATTACAACCCTTAGTCAGGATTGCGACCTAGCTTCTCACAATCCACTTATGTTGTGCGTTAATTTTATTACATGTACTGGCGTGACCTACAGTTTTAAAGTCGACTCGAACGACAGATTTTGGAAGATTCATGGCAATTTTTTACTCTCAGCTCTTTGCAGAAATCGCGAGAGGAAGTCGCCGAAGAAATATTTTCGTTTTGAGTCTGACCTGGAAACGAACCGCGGCCTTTCGTCTAATAAGCCAACACACTATCCCACTAGACCACGGCGACCAACAGTAGTTAAAGATTTTCATTCGAGCCAATGATGTTAATTTGTTAAACTCTTCATATGCCACTTAATTAGTTGGGTATGCTGGATACATCGTGTTTTGATATCATTACCTTGATTAGTTAGTCCGTCATTTTATAAAATTTTGAATGTAAGCAACTGTTAGAAAAAAAAATTGAAATGAAGAAAAGTGCATGTGTGGGGTAACTGGGTGAGTAAGTGAATCAATACTGAGGCCTGTAAATTGTTTAGCGAATATTCCAGCCGTCCACTGAAAATTATATGAATTGTGGCAGACGGAAAACGAAAAGTTTTTAATGTTGTTGTTATTTTGGTTGGTTTCCTTAGTAACCAGAGAATTTCATTAGTTTTTTTCCCTTTTTAATTCTCAACTTTTTTATTTTAGTTTTTTTTTTAGTTCTCGTCTTTTTTAAGGTCAATGTAAATATTTAAACAGGATATCATTTTAAATGAAAGACAATTTCAAATTAAGACTTAAAAATAATAAAAATTTAAATGAATCATCACAGATTAATATTTCATTGTCTTTAGCCATTTGAAACTGAGTATTATAGGTTTCAAGCACTAGAGTGCTTTTTTTATCGTGGATATCCTTAATAACAAAATTAAGACTTTTTATTTATTTTCCAATAAAATACTAATGAAGCCATATTATCTTCTCCCAACTAACGAACATCTATAGGACACATAGCGCTTGACTTCTTGAGATAAAATGTAGACTTAACAGACAAACCTACTATCGTGCTAGAGCCGGCTACGGGAGACTAACCACCTGCTGCTAAAAGAACTTTATCGATAGAAATACAGGGTGGCTGATATGTATTGCAACCAACTTCAGGTTGTTATCATTTGTAAGCCGCTCGTCTGACAGCTGACAGATTTATTCCAGTGACAGTTTCATTTTATTATTCACAGCTTACAAAAGCATTTTGATCTATTGCATTCAGAAAAAAAGTTATTCGTAATGGAATTCAGGCGTGATTGCTTTATAATTGGCGGGAAAACCACAGGTAGCTACCCGTTAGAGCCCCTCCAGCATTTAATCGTGAATAAATCTTTTGCTTCTCGTAGCCTTGCTCGTTACCGTGATACTGGCAGTGTTGCATCAAGTCCAAAAAGTGTTGCACCAGAAATTGATCCTGAAAAGTGTACGGCCAGATTTGATCGAAATTCACGCCGCAGTGGTAGAAAAATTCCTCATGAACTGAACATATCGCGAGAACGGATGCAACACGTATTGAAAAATGAACTCGACTAGAACCATTGAAGTTCCAAAAAGTGCAAGAGCTCACCGATGGACAAAAAAAAAAAAAATTAGACTGGAAAGAGCCAAGGAGTTACTTCGCTTGCACGAAAGTGGCCAGTTACCGAATTTGGTTTTTCGCCGATGAGAAACCATTCCAAATTGAGCAGTTTGTGAACAAACAAAATGATCGGGTTTACTTGCCAAAGAAGATTAGCTGAAAATTTATACCTGCGATTGGCCACCAGAACTCAAGCGCCTCTGATGGTAATGGTGAGGGCTGACGTAACGGCCGAAAAATAATTGCTGGATATTATCGGAAAAATGTCTTAAAGACAGTATTGAAACCGTGGCCGCAGACATTTCAACAGGACTCGGCACCACTGCAGTGAACATCGAGTCAACCAAGAATGGCTTAAAAAGGAGGATTCCTCGCTTCATTTCTACCGCACAATGGCCACCAAAATCTCCGGATCTCAATCCGTTTGACTTTTGCGCCTGGGGTATTTTGGAGAGTAAGGCTCTCACTAAAATATACCAAAGTGTCGATCAGCACAAGACGGCTCTTCGCTAGGAATGGGCCACTCGGTACGCACTCACAGCGTTATAGAAGGGTTAACTGTGCATATATATGTAGGAGCATCCAAGAATGATATATTAAAGATTACGCCTTGTGCATGATTTCCCGTTAGATGACGTTATTGAGCTATTTTAAAGCTTTCCAAGTCTTTTTCATATGTGTAAAATTAACATTTCTTATGAAAAGTGTATGCACTACGTGAAAGTAGTTGGCAGCCCTGCAATATAACTTTAATTATCAATTAGCCAATAGGAACACAATTTGCGTAACGTCATTGATTCAACATGCGCATAAAGTTTTAATTTTGTGTGCGTGATGGCATAATCTTTAGTTTATCATTCTTGGACCGTAATCTAGTAGGTATTTTGTTGGCTTATAAGACTTAAGGCCCAAGTTCAAACTCTAGGTCAGACATTAAAACGAAAATATAAAAATATTTCTTCGGCGACTTCCTCTCAGCAGATTTCTGACAAAAATCCTGAGGATAAATAAAATTGCCATACAATGTTTCTTAAAAATTTGTCGTTTGGAGTCGACATTTAGCTGTAGTTCCTTACTTACATTATCATTAGCTAATAGGAACACAATTTTCGTGACGTCATTGATTCAACATGCGCAGAAAGTTTTAATTTTGTATGCGTGATGGTGTAATCTTTAGTTTATCATTCTTGACAGTATCTAACTGTTAGAGGGGACTTATTTCTTGAATCAAATTTGTTAAACTTGAAGCTACTTGTAATCTACCTCTCTATGTTGCATAATCTACAGTTCGCCTTAGTCTTTTTAATATGGAAAGTCGGCAGTAAGATCTTTTGACTCATTAAATCAAAAAAATATTTTTTTTGCTACGAAAACTTTTTAAAAAATTTACAAAAAGTAAATAAGAAATGCTACTACTTAGCAATCACACGTTTAGAGTTTTATTTTAAAACAGAATTGTTTTTTCTTTGCTGCTGCTACTGCTGCTAATTATCAGTCTGACACAAATCTTTAAGCAAACTCCAAACAAAGTTTCAATGAAGTAAAGTTTTGAAATAAAACAGTTTAAATTGCGTAAAAAGAATTGAAAACTTTTTCAAGTTGATTCTTGTAAAGTGTGCAGTTTAACACACAATTTCAAAACACGGTAAACAATACCGATGGATAATTAGTTGGCAATTTGTAATAGAAAAAACAGGCAACTAAAGGTGCTTGAATTAATGGTGGCGGCTTTTCTTTTGCAAGGATTTTTAATTGGCATGTTTTAAGGGCATTATAATGGGGAAAAATATTTCAATAAAAAAAAATATTGCACAGGCAAACAGAAGATAGAATGTGAAACTATAAAAGAAATGCTTGATTTAAGCATTTAATTTAATGAAAAAACAAGAAGAAAATAATTTCTGACATTTGAAATGTTTGTCTTATTAAAAGCAAAAGATTTTTCGTTTTTTATGGGTTTCTCTCTGTCTTTCTCTGGGTAACTCAAATAAACTTCCATGCTTAGAGACATGTGTTAACAATTGACTCGATTTTATTTCATTTTGACACAATTACTAGAAAAAAGAAAAAGAAAATAAAGAAATAACAAACGAACACACATTACCAGCTTCAGGCCAATAACATTTCTAAACAAGAAAAAAATTTTCGAAAAAAAAATACTGGAAAAAAATTCCTTTTTCTCAAGCTATTTATATTGAAACATAAAAACTCTTGAATCCTTGAAAGCAAAAACTGGAAAAAAATAGAAAAAACAACAGTTTTTCAACAACTAAAGGAAGTCACGCGTATAAGTGCTATACCAGCCTTGTTGCAAACCTCCCCTCCCCACTTTTGTAAGCATTTTTTCTAAGGCTGTTCATACAAAACATACTCATCCCCCCTAGTGTATGCGTATGAGAATATCCCTTCCCTTCTCAATTTTTTTTTTCTCTTTTTTTATTTACTTGACTAAACTTTAAGGGTTTATTTATCCTTAAGCATCTAAAAGATTTGTTAACACAGATTTCACAGCACACCATTTATTTTCATTGTCTGTCTCAGAAATAGCAACAAAAAAAACCCCCCTTCCATGAGATTTGGGGCAAAATGTTGTAAAAGAAAAAAATTGTGGTTGTCTAATGAAATTGTTGTTGTGTTAAACAATCCAGAATCTTGTTAACATGGCTTTATGGCTCAAAAGTCATATTTTTGTAACAGTTTTGATATCCCTTTTTTCTAGCATTTTGAAAAGGATTTTTATTTTCGAATGTTTTTTTTGTAACACAAAAAAAGTTTTAAAGTGTGTTGTTCAATTAGCCATAATAATTTAATTTTGTATTAAAAGTTGTCATATCATAACCCATTCTCTTAGGCTGCTCTACAGAATATCCTTCTATTTCATAAAGTTCTCCTCAATTAAAAAAGTCCACCGCCAAGTAATTTGTTGAGTTTTTTTTGTTACCTCTTCTGTTTTTTTTTAGTTCACACCGTTTTTCCTTTTTATTCTTTTTCTGCTTGAAATAACCGAACATCACCTAACCTTTTACAACTTTATATATTATTATTTGCGACCCTGTTTATAGCAATTAATCTAACAACTATTGCAAAGTATTGCCAAACCAGCTTTTTACAACTTAATATGCATATTATATATAACTGACTTAGTAATAAACGGCATTATAGTAAATAGCGGTATTGCCAGAATGGATTTTAATACATACTATATTATGTAGAACTGCATTACTATTCAGCGATCCTGTATTACCACACTTGAACAAAAACATATAATCATAATGACAACAGTATTATCATGCAGTTCTATATAAAATATAATTTTTATCAATGAAAATATTAATTTTTCAATTTCTAATTATTTTTCGCCATTAGTGTTAGATATCAGCTTTAAAATGAGATATCATTCATTAAATTTGATGCGGTGGTATGGGAGATATTTGCAACCGACAAAAAAAGTGCTTTAGAAATAATATATATGATATTTCTTCAACGAGAAACCTTTCTCAAAACTATGTCGTTTGGAGTCAACTTTAAACTGTAGGTGGCGCCAGTCAAACATATAAAATTAACACACACAATTTAAGTGACAAAAAAACCTTGGATGTAAACCTGATTAAAGGGTTATGAAGGCCAAATATGTATGTACAGTCAACTCTCCTATAACGCGGTACTCTCAGAATGCGGTTTCCATATAACGCGGGGCTGAAATTGCAACAGCCCTCCTATAAAGCGATACTCTTATAGCTCGGTTAGTGTTCAACTTCATCGATAACTAATTTGACAATACTTGTATTATAATCGAAAGCTGCTTTATTAAACCAAACACACGTCACTGAAATCGATAGCATTTACCTATTATTTACTGCAAGAATTTCAAGACTACCAATGTAGGACGGCAATTTGATTTCATGAAGATAAGGATGCCAGATAAGTCAATTATATTGTTCGTTATGTGTGTTGGCTTATCAGACGTAAAGCCAGGGTTCGAGCACCAGGCCAGACATCAAAACGAAATACAAAAATGTATTTCTTCGGCGATTTCTTCTCAGCAGATTTCTGGCAAAACTCTGAGAGTAAAAAAATTTCCATGAAAGTTTCTTAAAAAAATTGTCGTTCGGAGTCGACTTTAAACTGCAGGTCCCACCTCTAATGTACGAAAATTAAAGCACATAACATAAGTGGTGTGAGAAACTAGGTCCATAACTCTGAACTAAAGGGTTAATAATGACCAATTATGTATGTATGTATGTTGCTTATCATAATGCTGCACTTGCATTTGACAATCTAAATACTAGTGTTTTGCTTTTACATCGCTTAACATTAAAATTATAAACAAAGACTACAAAAACAAAAACAATAAACTTGTTTACAAATTATCGTATTGCGTTTTATAACCAGAAACACCATCATAAAAAAATGATAAACAAGTAAACAAAAATATACCAACAAAACACCAGCAGAAAGAAAAATTATAAATAAGTAAACAAAAATGCAACAACAAACACTACACGAATGTAAACAAACTTTTCATGGGAATTTTATTTGCCCTTAGAGTTTTTACCAGAAATCTGCTAAGAGGAAGTCGCCGCAGAAATATTTTTTTATATTTTCGTGTTGATGCCTGACATGGGGTTTGATCCGAGGGACATCTAATAAGCCAGCAATAACCTACGAGACCACCGCGACTTCTACAGTAATGAAATAACAATGTTTACATTTATAGTGATATCAAGAAAGTGAAACGCGAACATTCGCCTTCAAGAACATTCATCAGACTGTTTATGTAGCCATATAATAGACAAAACTAAGTAGGCAACGGTGTTAGTGAAGTTCAGTTAGATATGTGTGAAGACGCGGTGCTTTTGAAGAGAGTAATCGTGGTTTAAAGATCACCGTTACAAGGATCTGTCGAATAATTATCAAGTAATTTTTTTTGTTTAGGTAAAAGAGCGTAAAGAGGAATAGGTAGGTAGAGGTGGCTGTCCATCCAAGAAAAATTTTTAGATGGACTCACTTAGGCCGCTCATTGTGTTACCACAGTCATTACTATGCCCTAGTCTCAAAACCACTCGGAGCTCCTGATAAAGAGATTCAGGCTGCCAATGACAGAGGAATAACAAAAGAAGAAGAAGTTGTTGTTTACATCAAATTGTGAACAGTGGCACACAGAATTGTGCAACTAATAAAGAATTCTAATTAAAAACTAACCACATATTTTGCAATCTACGTAGCTCATCTTTTAAACGTTTTTAAACGGTAAAAACGTAACAACATTATGCTCCTAATGTGTAAAGGATCTTTCACGTCCTACCTACCCTTGTAGAGGATAACACAGCCCTGCATGGGTTTTGCAAATAAGATGGTTTCAGGTATTTGCGAAGGCAGTTTGCTTGCTGAACATCAATCAGGTTTTCGAGAAAAGGCGATTGAAAACACTTTAAAATAGAGTTTTTGGCCATTTTTAAAAAATTACAGAGCTAAACACTGAACCGTAGCTATTGTCAGAAATTGATCTTTGCTTTCTAAAATGAGCTCAAAGCTCACCCTTAAAGTAGGTTGTGGGTTTATGTCAAGGGCTGCAAGAGAAAAAGAAACACATTAAGGAGGTCCTTAGAAATTAATCAGATTTACTTGAAAATTGTTACTTAGGGGTTTTTTTTTGGGGTCGCTGATTGCAGATCTTTATTCAGGTTTAAGAAATTTAAAATGGTGGATCCAATATGCCGGTCGAGGTTTCTAAAACATTTCATAAAAATTTGTACATAAAAAGTCCAGAGTTTCAGGTCAGTGTAGTTGACGAAATTTCAAACTTTCTACGCAGAATACGCATTACAATATCGGATATAGGAGAGCTTCTGTGCATTTAATCTCTTACCACCATATATAATACTTTCTCTCAGAAGGGGTTCAGTTATTAAATATTATTCAAATGATATCTCAAACGGCTTGGTTCACCAGGGATTTAACTTCACGTAAATTAAATAGAGTGTAAAGGCACAAGCCCGTATCACGTCAAAGAGTTAAAGGTAAATTCATTATGTTATGCGGGGTTAGGATGGGTGGTTAACAACAAAATCCCATTCTTTTTGGAAAATTGTACTCATCCGACAGGCTAGGCCAGACATCAAAATAAAAAATAGAAAAAGTATTTTTTAGGCGATTTCTTCTCAGGAGATTTCTGGCAAAAACTCTGAGAGTAAATAAAATTGCCATGAAAAGTTTCTCAAAAAAAAAAAATCTATCGTTCGGAGTCGACTTTAAACTGTAGGTCCCGCCACTTATGTATAAAATTAACACACACAACATAAGTAGTATGAGAAAATGCGGGCTTCTTGGGGACGATTGCTGTAGACTGTCTAATAGTCACTTAGCAGCAATTCATTTCTTTGCCGTTTGCATCTTCCCTCTTTCCACCTTTCCTCAAAAAAACATGCACAATGCACTACATGAGTAGGGGCCACCTAAGTGCTGGTTTTATAAAAAAAAAAATCCTAAATAAAAACCTGAACTTGAAATACTCTTTAGCAATTTTAGAAAATAATTCTCTGTTAAAATCATACAAAAATAATAAGGAAATCTATACCCTTTTTTAGTTGACCTTCAACCACTTTAATCACTCCAACTTTTTATGCTTCTTTCATGCTACTCTTGCCTGACCTTCTCCATTACGCAGAAACAATGTATGCATTCCACCAAGCAATTGCTTCAATGTGATATTTTCCTGTACCATAACATGTCAACAAGTTATGCAACCTTGTCTTGTCATCAACATGCATTGCAATTATGTACTGACTTGCACTCGATCTTATAAGTTTACAGAAACACTTTCCATACGAGTAGTCGAGTATGTACACAAAAATAATGGCAACATCAAATGCCATCAATTGTATTGTATTGATGACATTTATGATGTCGTTGTGTCGTTATTGTTGTTCCTACAATTGCTATTATTGTTGTCTATCATTGTGTTCTTGTATGCAGATTGTAAAATACAATCAATGATTGTGTATGCGTATGCGTATGCGTATGCGTAACGTATCAATAATATTGGCTGCGAAACAAAAACAACAGCAACATTGTCAACATTGTCGTCATCATCAACAACAACATTAACATCACCATCACCAGTCACCAGTATCAGCAGCAGCATAAATAAAAGGCGAACAAAATGTCTACGTATGTATGTATGTCGTGGTGAGTATTGCGGAATCATTGTTTTCGTTTCGTGCGAAAGTCTGGATTATAATGATATCGTGAATTCGTTTTTTTTTTTCTATGATGTTATCATTGTTGATGCTGTTGTTTTCGTTGCAATATTGTTGCTGATTTTGTATTCATTTTCCCGACATTATTTTTTTTTCTCTCTCGCACTGCGTGATGTGTTTGACTCGTTTCAGATGTTTACATCTTTTCACTCAATTGTCAATGTGTGACAGTTTCTGAATGTGTTTGTTTGTCTGAATGCGTGCTGTGTAGAAGTATTATGGAGAATATCAAATGACTGATACGAGGTCTTTTAGTTTATTTATATTGTGATAACCAAGCCTACACTTACAAGATTTTATCACATCAAACTTTGAGGCCAGAAGTGATTAAGATAAACTCCATATCTTTACAATATTGAGGGATGACATTGAAATTGCCGTTGTCTAGTAGGCAGTATCTTGGTTTATTAAACATGAGGGCACGGTACAACTCCCGGTTCATACATCTCTAGCGAAACGAAATATGAAAACTACATTCTAGGCGATTTCCTCTTAGCAGACTTAAATAAAATTGTCATGAAAAGTTTCTCAAAAGAATCTTTTCTTCTGAGTCGACTTAAAACTGTAGGTCGCGCCGCTCAACATAAGTAGTGTAAGAAGTTAGGTCGCATTTCTATCTGATCAATGACCAATTATGTACGTACAATGTATGTAATTACTGAAATCAAAACTAAGTAGTGCGTACGAAAAAAATGGACCTACTTTTAAGCTTATAACTTTTATCATAATTGAAAAAAAATGAATGCCGCCGTTACATTGTTTTGTTAGTCATCTGTTTCAAAATCCACGTGCTAAATTTCATTGTAATAGCCAAAAATAGTTTTTTGAAAATAGGCACCCAACAAGAATGTCGTAAAAAAAATAATTGAAATTTTCAATGAAAAATCGCGCCGCTTACGAAATACGATTGCTAGGCTCGCAGATGTTAACCCAAAAACAGTTTCTAAGGCTAGATTAAAACAATATAAGGAGTCTTTGTGTATTGAGAGAAAGCGTGGAAGTGAAAGAAAAAAAGGATTTGCCGACCAAAACAAAGCAAGTAAAATAATACGTATTTTCTAAAACACCCTAAAATGTCTGGAAGAAAAGTGGCTCAAAAATTTGGATGCTCTGAGATCTTTGTCAGAAAAAATTTTATACAGAAAGAATTCAAATATTATTTACTTTAATTGAAATATAAAACAAAAAATCCCCCACTTAGTTTTATTTCTAAAAACGAAAAGTGTAAGTCCAGTTTTTTTTCGTGTGCACTCCTTAATTCGAGAATACATGGCAAATTGAAGCGAGACGTATTTAACAAGTCTAGTCTCGGCATGCATTCATAATTGGCCATTACAACCCTTCAGTCAGGATTACGTATGATCTAACATCTCCAAAGAATACGCAGATTTTGCTTTCATTAGGTTAAGTTAAATCAGTCTGAAAATTTAATCGATCTGGCAGTTGATTTAGAATCAAGAAGCGTTAGTTTCCTTAAACTATCAGGATGTGTACAGTCGTCAATGAGTCTACGCTGTCCTGGACACAAACTTTGATGTAAACGAAGGTGAAGATGGTAAGCGAGTATAGTCTTCATATGTTGAGAATACTGTCCCTATAAAAGTTCCCCAAAATCCCTCTTATAGGGGTACCATATTTCTTAGATTACGGACAATACAACGACAATAATAATAAGCGAAGTCTGTACGTTTGTCTATGCAACTCATTATGTAATGATATTTGATAATAAACACAGTGACATACATATGTGTATGCCGCTACAGTGAATTTAAATCGTAATTAAGGGCAGTGAATTATCATACTTCCTCCGAAGATTTGTCATTATGCAATAGATACCTATGTCAATTGTTTGTAAAACATCATAGGCTACACAAATACCCGAAAAGTTTCGTGCGACCAGAAATACAATATTGGTTTACAGGGTTTCGGATATGTATTGCAACCAACTTCAGGTTGTTATCATTTGTAAAACCGCTCGTTTGACAGCTGACAGGTTTATTCCAGTGGCAGTTCATTTTATTATTTACAAGCTTACAAAAGCATTTTGATCAATTGCATTCAGAAAAAAAGTTATTCGTGATTGAATTCAAGCGTGATTGCTTTATATTTGGCTGGATAACCACAAATGGCTATCGTTAGAGCCCTCCAGCACTTTTGCTTCTCGTACTATTGCTCATTACCGCGATACTGGCAGTGTTGCATCGCGTAAAAAAGGTGAACGAAAAATAACGGTAACAACACCAGAAATGATCCGAAAAGTGAACGCCAGATGTTATCGAAATCCACGCCGCAGTCGTTGAAAAATTGCTCGTAAGCTGAATATATCGCGAGAACGAATGCAAAACCTATTGAAAAAATGAGCCTGGACTAAAGCCATTGAAGTTCCAAAAAGTGGCAAGAACTCACCGATGGAGCAAAAAAAGTTAGACTGGAAAGGGCCAAAGAGTTACTTCGCTTCCACGAAAGTTGCCAGTTACCGAAATGTGGTTTTCTCCGATGAGAAGCCATTCTAAATTCAGCAGTTGAACAAACAAAATGATCGGGTTTACTTGCCAAAGAGGTCAGCTGAAAATTACACCTGCAATTGACCACCAAGACACTCAAGCGCCGCCGATGGTAATAGTATGAGCCGCCTTAACGGCCGATGGTCGTTCCCCGCTCGTATCATCGACCGTGGGGTCAAAATAAATGCCGAATATTTTCGGGAAAATGTCTTAAAACAGTATTGAAGCCCTGGGCAGAGCCATTTTCGTTGTAGCCTGTGATGGCTTTGTCGGCCGTTTGAAGGCCATAATTCGTAACAAAAGGTGGTCAATTCGAACAATCTAAATTGATTCTAAAATTTGATGTTCTTTTCAACAATTTTTTGATTTTGAATAATAAAATTAAAAAAAAATTAAAAAATATTGGTGGATGTTGTTGCTATATTTTTGTTTATTCATCGATCTTGTAAACAAGACCATTGTTTTTGTTGCTACATTTTTTACTTATTCGTTGATCACGTTCCATTGCTTTGGTTTTGGCAGCTTTTGTTTATCATTTTAATAACACCATTTCCATTCAGGTAACAATATTGTTGTTCAGATGTATTGTATTAAGGAAAGTTGTCCGTATACTTTAAGATACTGGCATACTTCTTTTTTTTTTATAAAACCAGTATTCAGAGGATGGCCCCTACTCATGCAGTGCATTGTGCAGATTTTTAGGAAAGGTGGAAAGAGGAACATGCCAACGGCAAGGAAATGAGTCGCTGCTAGGTGGCTATAAAAGGGCCAGCGTCATATCTTCACCATTAGACAGACTACAGCAATCGTCCCCAAGAAGCCCGCAGTTTCTCATACTACTTATGTTGTTTGTGTTAATTTTATACAGAAGTGGCGGGATCTACAGTTTCCTCAAAAAAACATGCACAATGCACTACATGAGTAGGGGCCACCTAAGTGCTGGTTTTAAAAAAAAAAAAATCCTAAATAAAATCCCTGAACTTGAAATACTCTGTAGTAATTTTAGAAAATAATTGTGTGTTAAAAACATACAAAAATAATAAGGAAATCTATACCCTTTTTTATTTGACCATCAACCACTTTAATCACTCCAATTTTTTATGCTTTTTTCATGCTTTTCTTGCCTGACCTTCTCCAATACGCAGAAAACAATGTATGCATCCCACTAAGCAATTGCTTCATGTGGTGATTTCCTGTACCATAACATGTCAACAAGTTATGCAACCTTGTCTTGTCACAACATGCATTGCAATTATGTACTGACTTGCTCTCGATCTTCTTGTGTTTTGCTTTGGCATATGTTTACAGAAACACTTTTCATACGAGTGGTCGGGGACGTACACAAAAATAATGGCAACATCAAATGCCATCAATTGTATGTATTGATGACATTTATGATGTCGTTGTGTCGTTATTGTTGTTCCTACAATTGCTATTATTGTTCTCTATCATTGTGTTCTTGTATTGCAGATTGTAAAATACAATCAATGCTTGTGTATGCGTATGCGTAACGTATCAATAATATTGGCTACGAAATAACAACAAAAACAACAACAACCATTTTTCAACATTGTCGTCATCATCAACAACAACATTAACATTAACTTCGCCACTCACCATCACCAGTATCAGCAGCAGCATAAATAAAAGGCGAACAAAATGTCTACGTATGTATGTATGTCGTGGTGAGTATTGCGGAATCATTGTTTTCGTTTCGTGCGAAAAGTCTGGATTATAATGATATCGTGAATTCGTTTTTTTTTTTTTCTATGATGTTATCATTGTTGATGCTGTTGTTTTCGTTGCAATATTGTTGCTGATTTTGTATTCATTTTCCCGACATTATTTTTTTTTCTCTCTCGCACTGCGTGATGTGTTTGACTCGTTTCAGATGTTTTACATCTTTTCACTCAATTGTCAATGTGTGACAGTTTTCTGAATGTGTTTGTTTGTCTGAATGCGTGCTGTGTAGAAGTATTATGGAGAATATCAAATGACTGATACGAGGTCTTTTAGTTTATTTTATATTGTGATAACCAAGCCTACACTTACAAGATTTTATCCACATCAAACTTTGAGGCCAGAAGTGATTAAGATAAACTCCATATCTTTACAATATTGAGGGATGACATTGAAATTGCCGTTGTCTAGTAGGCCGTATCTTGGTTTATTAAACATGAGGGCACGGTACAACTCCCGGTTCATACATCTCTAGCGAAACGAAATATGAAAACTACATTCTAGGCGATTTCCTCTTAGCAGACTTAAATAAATTGTCATGAAAGTTTCTCAAAAGAATCTTTTCTTCTGAGTCGACTTAAAACTGTAGGTCGCGCCGCCTCAACATAAGTAGTGTAAGAAGTTAGGTCGCATTTCTATCTGATCAATGACCAATTATGTACGTACAATGTATGTAATTACTGAAATCAAAACTAAGTAGTGCGTACGAAAAAATGGACCTACTTTTAAGCTTATAACTTTTATCATAATTGAAAAAAAATGAATGCCGCCGTTACATTGTTTTTGTTAGTCATCTGTTTCAAAATCCACGTGCTAAATTTCATTGTAATACCAAAAATAGTTTTTTGAAATAGGCACCCAACAAGAATGTCGTAAAAAAAATAATTGAAATTTTCAATGAAAAATCGCGCCGCTTACGAAATACGATTGCTAGGCTCGCAGATGTTAACCCAAAAACAGTTTCTAAGGCTAGATTAAAACAATATAAGGAGTCTTTGTGTATTGAGAGAAAGCGTGGAAGTGAAAGAAAAAAAAGGATTTGCCGACCAAAACAAAGCAAGTAAAATAATACGTATTTTTCTAAAACACCCTAAAATGTCTGGAAGAAAAGTGGCTCAAAAATTTGGATGCTCTGAGATCTTTGTCAGAAAAAAATTTTATACAGAAAAGAATTCAAATATTATTTACTTTAATTGAAATATAAACAAAAATCCCCCACTTAGTTTTATTTCTAAAACGAAAAGTGTAAGTCCAGTTTTTTTTCGTGTGCACTCCTTAATTCGAGAATACATGGCAAATTGAAGCGAGACGTATTTAACAAGTCTAGTCTCGGCATGCATTCATAATTGGCCATTACAACCCTTCAGTCAGGATTACGTATGATCTAACATCTCCAAAGAATACGCAGATTTTGCTTTCATTAGGTTAAGTTAAATCAGTCTGAAAATTTAATCGATCTGGCAGTTGATTTAGAATCAAGAAGCGTTAGTTTCCTTAAAACTATCAGGATGTGTACAGTCGTCAATGAGTCTACGCTGTCCTGGACACAAACTTTGATGTAAAACGAAGGTGAAGATGGTAAGCGAGTATAGTCTTCATATGTTGAGAATACTGTCCCTATAAAAGTTCCCCAAAATCCCTCTTATAGGGGTACCATATTTCTTAGATTACGGACAATACAACGACAATAATAATAAGCGAAGTCTGTACGTTTGTCTATGCAACTCATTATGTAATGATATTTGATAATAAACACAGTGACATACATATGTGTATGCCGCTACAGTGAATTTTAAATCGTAATTAAGGGCAGTGAATTATCATACTTCCTCCGAAGATTTGTCATTATGCAATAGATACCTATGTCAATTGTTGTAAAACATCATAGGCTACACAAATACCCGAAAAGTTCGTGCGACCAGAAATACAATATTGGTTTTACAGGGTTTCGGATATGTATTGCAACCAACTTCAGGTTGTTATCATTTGTAAACCGCTCGTTTGACAGCTGACAGGTTTATTCCAGTGGCAGTTCATTTTATTATTTACAAGCTTACAAAAGCATTTTGATCAATTGCATTCAGAAAAAAAGTTATTCGTGATTGAATTCAAGCGTGATTGCTTTATATTTGGCTGGATAACCACAAATGGCTATCGTTAGAGCCCTCCAGCACTTTTGCTTCTCGTACTATTGCTCATTACCGCGATACTGGCAGTGTTGCATCGCGTAAAAAAGGTGAACGAAAAATAACGGTAACAACACCAGAAATGATCCGAAAAGTGAACGCCAGATGTTATCGAAATCCACGCCGCAGTCGTTGAAAAATTGCTCGTAAGCTGAATATATCGCGAGAACGAATGCAAAACCTATTGAAAATGAGCCTGGACTAAAGCCATTGAAGTTCCAAAAAGTGCAAGAACTCACCGATGGACAAAAAAAGTTAGACTGGAAAGGGCCAAAGAGTTACTTCGCTTCCACGAAAGTTGCCAGTTACCGAATGTGGTTTTCTCCGATGAGAAGCCATTCTAAATTCAGCAGTTGAACAAACAAAATGATCGGGTTTACTTGCCAAAGAGGTCAGCTGAAAATTTACACCTGCAATTGACCACCAGAACTCAAGCGCCGCCGATGGTAATAGTATGAGCCGCCTTAACGGCCGATGGTCGTTCCCCGCTCGTAATCATCGACCGTGGGGTCAAAATAAATGCCGAATATTTTCGGGAAAATGTCTTAAAACAGTATTGAAGCCCTGGGCAGAGCCATTTTCGTATAGCCTGTGATGGCTTTGTCGGCCGTTTGAAGGCCATAATTCGTAACAAAAGGTGGTCAATTCGAACAAATCTAAATTGATTCTAAAATTTGATGTTCTTTTCAACATTTTTTGATTTTGAATAATAAAATTAAAAAAAAAATTAAAAAATATTGTGATGTTGTTGCTATATTTTTGTTTATTCATCGATCTTGTAAACAAGACCATTGTTTTTGTTGCTACATTTTTTACTTATTCGTTGATCACGTTCCATTGCTTTGGTTTTGCAGCTTTTGTTTATCATTTTAATAACACCATTTCCATTCAGGTAACAATATTGTTGTTCAGATGTATTGTATTAAGGAAAGTTGTCCGTATACTTTAAGATACTGGCATACTTCTTTTTTTTTTTTATAAAACCAGTATTCAGAGGATGGCCCCTACTCATGCAGTGCATTGTGCAGATTTTTAGGAAAGGTGGAAAGAGGGAACATGCCAACGGCAAGGAAATGAGTCGCTGCTAGGTGGCTATAAAAGGGCCAGCGTCATATCTTCACCATTAGACAGACTACAGCAATCGTCCCCAAGAAGCCCGCAGTTTCTCATACTACTTATGTTGTTTGTGTTAATTTTATACAGAAGTGGCGGGATCTACAGTTTAAAGTCGACTCCGAACGACAGATTTGTTTATGAGAAACTTTTCATCGCAGGTTTTTTTTACCCTCAGAGTTTTTGCCAGAAATCTGCCGAAAAGAAATCGTCGAAGAAACACTTTTTGGATATTTTATTTTGATGTCTGCCCTGTGACTCGAACCCTGGCTTTACGTCTAATAAGCCAGCACACGACCACGGCGATCCCTAACTTATATCACATTTGGTCTAAGAGTACAGTCTCCGTAGTCTGGTAGATAGTATGTTGGCTTATTAGACGTAAAGGAATGGGTCAACGGTAATTAAAATACAAATAAAAAACCGCTACTCTTTTAGCATTACCCAGTTAGTAATACAATATAACAACCCTCGTATGATGTGTTTCTTTTTGTTTTTCTTTTTTGTCAAACCAATATACCAATGCCGTTATGTTACGATAATCATGTGTTTGTATAGAGGTGCGTACGTGTATATGTCATCATAATCTGGTTTAAATCTGACATTATTATTATTGCCGTTATTCTTTCCTTTTTTCGACCCACCACTCCAAGCCTTATTTTTATTGGCCTTATTGTTAGGCAGCTGTTGTTATTGTATTGTGTTGTCATTATAGGCATAATTTTTGTTGTTGGTGTTATTGTTTGGATTGGTTAAAAAAAAAAATTTTTTTTTGTTGAAAATTAAACCACAACATTTAATGACAGACTAATTATGCGTACAAACGATTTATAAATATTTTCTACGTGTAAGTCAATTTATTGTTTATCATTTTTACATACGATTTTTTCCATTTTTTTCATTGATATTGTTGCTATTTTTGTTATTGTTAAACTTTACAAGGTAATCATAAAGAGAGAGAGACATATATAGAGAGAGAGAAAGTATGAAGCACTAGTCAATTTCATTGCCGAATTGGGATATGAATAACGAATACGTGAGTCCTTAGTGCATGAGTGAGTGATTGAATATGTGTGTGTATGTGTATGTGTGTGTGTGTTTATTTGTTATAAATGACTGATTAAAATTATGTGGTTAAATTATAGACATGTTGGTTGATTGTCTACGTATGTGTGTGTGTGTGTGTAGATAAATGTTGGTTAAATTATCGTCTACTGTTTGGATGAGTAGGTAGGTTTGGTTTTAAACGGCTATACGTTAAGCTTTATAGTGCTACAATGAAATTTATGACTGGCTTTTCCAATATGAGGTTGTATTAATCAGTTAATTATAATTAAATTTACACTATACTGATAAGTTTATTAAGATTATTAACGTTTGTTATCATCATTATTATTATTATTATCGTTATTGTTGTTATTCCTTTTATAAATGCCTTTAAATATGTTATGATAATTGGTCGCCAATTATAGGTTTAAATAGAAATGCTATGCAATGAAACATTTGATTGATTTGTAATTGAAAAGAGAATAGGTGTAAGAAAAATTATTGTGAATTACAGTAAGCTTCAAAAGTATTTTACATTTAAAAAAAATATACTGTTGCGAAAATGAAAAATTCAAATACTGGTGTCTGGCTTTTACATCGCTTAACATTAAAACTATAAACAAAAGCTACAAGAATAAATACCATGAACTTGCTTATAAATTATCGTAGTGCTTAATATAACAACAAAGACCAGCATAAAAAATGGTAAACAAGTAAACAAAATACACAAACAACACTACATGAGTAATTGTAAACAAAACACTCTAACATAATTACAATAATAAATGGAAACAACGATCTTTACATTTATAGAGATTTCGAGAAGGCGAAGTCATATACAGTCAACCCTCCTATAACGCTGTGAGTAAGTACCCGCGTTATATGGAAACCGCGCTATAAGAAACTCAGATTTCAGGTACCAGGCTAATTCGGAGCGCATTCTATGGAAACCATCTACCGCGTTGTATGGAACCGCGCTATTTAGAAACGCAGAATTGGTAGAAATCACATCATTCGTACCTGCGTTATATGGAGACCAAGCAATACAAAAGGCAAGATAAGTTATAAATTATTCCTATTGAATTCAAGCGTTCATATAAGGTTTGATAAAAAAAAATGAAATAAAAACTAAACTCAAAGACTGGTTTCGAACAAAATTAAGAAAGACTTGTAAAATATGTAATTTTTTAATATTTGCCTTCACTTGGTTCATCTTCATTCATTGTTTTTCGATTGTAGCTTTTTTTCTGACTCCACTAAAACCTCTCTATAGGGAGCTAAGCAATTTGCCCATTCATTTGCCTTATTTTCGTTTACCAATGCATTTGAGGTGGATGCATCAATTATCACTACGTTCTTCCTCATCTAAGGTTTCTTCCCCGAGCACTAAATGTCTTACGTTCTGATGGTTAATGAGACGCAACTATTTTACTATTTCTCTAATTGGGAGTGAAATTGTAGAATCATCTTGTATTGTTTGAAAAATTGAAGTAAAGAGGTTTCCAATGGTTTGGAACAGCTGGCCTGTGTGTACATTTTTAAAGTTTCAATGATTCCTTAGTCCAAAGGTTATATTAATGACGTGCAGTTAGGAGGAAGGAAGACAATTTTCACATTTGGGTGATCCAGTTCTATGTTATGGCAAGCAGCGTTATCAAGAACTAATAAAACTTTGAAATACAAATTTTTTTCCATCGTATAAGTTTCCACTGTCGGGATAAAGTATTTATAAACCAATCCTTAAATAATTCTAGTCATCCAAGCTTTTGTGTTAGACCGCCAGAAAAAGGGTTCTTTCATGAAGAAGGGTTCATTGCAACAGTACTACACGCATTGCACGGTACTGTATCTCGGCTGAGCTTTACTTCGTAAATAAAACTTATATTAAACCCTCTTACAATATCTCGTTACTATTCATTCATAGGCTGTGCGGAAGGAAATTATGGGATGAAGCTGAACGCAAATCACGCTATAAGAGTACCGCGTTATAAGAGGGCTGTCGTAATTTCAGCTCTCGTTATATGGAAACCGCGTTCTGAGAGTACCGTGTTATAGAAGGGTTGTTGACAGTACATTCGCCCTTCCAGAACATTCGTCAGACTGATTACGTAGTTATATAAAATATAAAACAAAGCAGCCAACTGGGTTAGTAAAAGTTCAGTTAGTCTTGTGTGAAGACGCAGTGTGTTTGAAGAGAGTTATCATGGTTTGAAAGCCACCGTTACAGAGATCTGTCAAAAAATTTTCTAATAATTGTTATTGTTATGAAAAGAGTGCAAAGAGGAAAGCAAACAAAGCAATTGTTGTTGTTTACATCAAGTTGTGAACAGTGTTTGGATAAATTTGAATGTAGGAATGAATTAATGGATTCTGTATCAAAACAGCTGGTATATTCGTAGTTAAAAACATAACAAGGTATTTCTTATCATTCAAAGAGCGCGTTTTCTAACAAACTGTTGTACTGGTAGTCTGTACTGTAAGACAAGTGAGATAAAATTTCTCAACGATTGTTTTCTAAATAGTTTTAACTGAACTGGCAACATTTGATTATTACATTATTACCCCAGAACTGCTCTATTATTGGCTAAATTGATTTCAACAACTTGTTGAATATTGAACCTTGCTGTTGCCAAAACCAACTTCTGTATAAAATTAACACGCGCAACATAAGTGGTGTGAGAAACTTCGTGCTTGTTGGGGACGATTGTTGTAGGCTGTCTAATGGTGAAGGTATAGCACTGACCATTTTATAGTCACCAGCAGCAACTCGTTTCATTACCGTTCGCATCTTCCCTCTTTCCACCTTTCCTAAACCTGCACAATGCACTGCATGAGTAGAGGCCATCCCCTGAGTGCTGGTTTTACATAAAAAAAGCTTATAACCCATTGGTAGCAGATAATGGTCACTAAATTTTTGATTCTTTAAGTTGAAGGCAAATTAATTGTTACTTTTAATCCAAGCGAAAACAGTAAGATGTTGTGGCTTTGATTGTTACTGCTCCATGGCATTTGTCGTGGTTTTAAGCTGTTCAGGGCTGTAGTTGCCTAGGGCTTGAGTATTGCTTTTATTTTTTGTACTCTTGAACGTCATTGTTGTTACACAAGAAGAACAATAACATCGCTAGTTAGCCGTGTGTTACGGAATTTATATTATATCAGCATGGTCTTGGGATCATTTGAAAATTATTTGCTATTCATTGTTTCCTGGGTGAACGAATTTATATTTAATAAAAGGGGATCCTTTTTATTAAAAAATTTTTTTAAATATTTCATTTACTTTTTATTCTTTTAGGTCGTAATATTTATGCCATATTTAAACGCTTTATTGTGACCCTAATAACCATATTTTGTAAAAATGTATACAAAATGTTTACCTTAATTTAATGGCTTTATTATCCTTAATAGCTTTAGTCTTAAATATTATTATCTCAGCTTTTTTTGTCATTACGTTTTAATTTATGATTTTCATTATGTTTTCAATATGAATATCGAGATCTTTCCATATATGTATGGATGTATGTATGTATGTATGTATGTATGTATGTATGTATGTATGTATGTATGTATGAATAAGCCTACATTCATTAAATGGAAATCATAACTTCTTAATAACAATAGAGAGAAGGAGAAAAAAAAGCAATGATTTTACATCCTTGACTAATTTGTAAATGTTTTCTGATTCACAAAATATCCTAGCAAGTGTTCCTTTACAAATATGAAATAGAAACAGAATATAATACGAATCGTTTATGAAAATATTACAAGTCACCTATTAGTGATGTTAGTATGATTATATTGAGGGTCACATGTACTAACAATGAATGAATTGAATGAATATTTGGATGATCTTTATTGTGTTTGTTACTTTGATGAAGATATAGATTTGGTTCTCAGGTTTTTGAAATAATAAAGTTTTTGCTAAGGCTGGCTGGATGGATGCCTTATATAATTTAAACTAACACTTCTCCCTTGACAAACGCACTTTCAATGTATTCTAATGGAAAGAAAATCTAAATTCAATTTCTATATTCTGTTCGAGTAGCAGGATTTTGATTTTTTAATACTAAAATGGGATTTATTTAAATGAATCACTTGATGAATTGTAAAGTATTTATCCAAGTATCTGCTGGAGTGTACCTAGTTGCATGGTAGTTGAATAAGTTAATTAATGCATCTAAACCAAGGCAATTGAATACGAAAATACAAACCGTTTAATAACAGAAACCGATTTTTGGAAGCTCTGTACGCTTTATAATATATCTTTGAAGTCGCCGTGGTCTAGTAGGTAGTGTGCTGGCTTATTGGACGTAAAGCCAGGGTTCGAGTCCCAGGTTAGACATCAAAATAAAATACAAAAAGTATTTTCTCGGCGATTTCTGGCAAAAACTCTGACAGTAATAAAATTGCCATGAAAAGTTTCACAATAATATGTCGTTCGGAGTCGACTTTAAACTGTAGGTTCCGCCACTTATGTATAAATTAACACACACAACAGAAGTGGTGTGAGACACTTTGTCAATAATCCTAACTGAAGGGGTTGTAACGACCAATTATGTATGTATGTACTCTTTATAAGAGCTTAGGGAAGAACTATATTGAAGGCTAAAATAATTGAGATATATTTGGGCACAAAAAACTAATGAATGTGAGACAAAACATTTGATATGAGCTAGTAAGGGCGATAAACTAGATTCAATATAGTAAAGACAGACAGTTACAGACATACAAATTCAATTGAAAGGGCCAACCTCCCAAAAACAAAAACGTGTACATGTCTCATGCCTTATATCATCAGAACATGTCGCTAAACACAAATAAGCATAGTACCCACCTCAACCCCAACCCGTGAGCCTTACAAAGTTAAAATTATTCTCGAGATTAACATACAGAAAGAACTACTAACCATTTCCGCTGGTCTAACAGTGATACTAGAAAAATGACATAAGAAATGTTCGACATATTTTTCCACTTCATTTCCGAAACTGTAACAACAGTCGCAGTTTCCATAATTCTATTTTCTATGTGAGATTATATCTGTAGTTCACAAACAGAAGTAAAGCCTTAACAGCTCTATTTACCATTATCAGGGAACTTCAGTATCTCTTGTCAAGAAGGGGCCAAAACTACTCTGTAATCGTTATGCACTCTCTTACAACCATCTACTATGCGCAGCCTGTATCACATTCAGCTTTCAAAACAGTTTTAATCGCAGTAAAACCTACAAGGTGTACTAAATTCTAGCGAGTTCATCCTTCCCACGATTCTGTATTCTAAAACCATGATGAGACTGTCAAATTTTTGCAGCCCTGTTGTTAAGACACGAGTAAATGTCAAGGAATAGATATTTTGCAGCTGCAATGGCGTACTAAATTTGTGCAAACTACAGTCCGTCTAAATACATCTGCTCACATTTTGATATCTTGAATTTCAGCATCGCGCAGAATGCAAAAATCTTGAAAAATCTTGCCATGCTTCCTCGAAAATACTTCAAAAACAAAACTATTAAACTATAGAAGCCTATCTGCATTGATCAAAAGAACAGTGCGCCAAAGTTTTATGGAGCGACTAATTAAAGTTTAATTTATTTGGCTCTGATGGTTGTTTTTTTTCAGAGAAAAAGTTATCACGAAAGCCTGATAGTGTGATTGCTTTATATTTGGCTGGAAAACCACAGGTGGACATCGACCATTGTTTCTCGTACCATTGCTTGTTCCCGTGGTACTGGTAGTATTGCATTGCGTCCAAAAAGTGGACGAATAAAAAAACGATAACAACACCAGAAATTATTCGAAAAGTGATCGAATCCACGCCGCAGTGGTAGAAAAATTGCTCATGAGCTCTACTTATAGCGAGAACGAATGCAACACATATTGAAAAATGAACTTGGACTAAAGCCATTGAAATTCCAAAAAGTGCAAGAACTTACCTATGGACGGAAAAAAAGTAGACTGGAAAGAGCCAAGGAGTTACTTCGCTTGCACGAAAGTAGCCAGTTACTGAATTTGGTTTTATCCGATGAGAAGCCATTCCAAATTGAGCAGTTGTGAACAAACAAAATGATCGGGTTTACTTGCCAAAGAAGTCAGCTAAAAATTTACACCTGCGATTGGCCACCAGAACTCAAGCGCAGCCGATGGTAATGGTGAGGGCCGCCGTAACGGCCGATGGTCGCAGTACCGCTCGTATTCATCGACCGTGGAGTCAAAATAAATGCCGAATATTATCAAGAAAATGTCTTAAAGACAGTATTGATGTCCTGGGCAGACAAACATTTCGGCCGCAGACCATGGACATTCCAACAGGACTCAGCCCCACCGCACTCAGCACGCGTCAACCAAGAATGGCTTAACAGGAGGTTCCTCGCTTCATTTCTACCGCAACAATGGCCACCAAAATCTCGGATCTCAATCCGTTAGTCTTTTGCGTCTGGGGCATTTTGGAGAGTAAGGTCCCCGGGGCGTCCCACAAATGTGCAAAAATACCTCAGAGGTACTTCCGTGCAGCCTGTGATGGTTTGACGGGCCGTTTGAAGGCCGTAATTCGTACCAAAGGTGGCCAATTCGAGCAAATCTAAACTAATTCTAAAATTTGATATTTATTTCCAAATTTTTTGCTTTTGAACAATAAATTAAAAAAAAAATTAAAAAAATATAACGCTTTACTTTGTTGTATTATATATCAGCCACCCTGTACATGATTATTCCAGTCTTTTAAAGTTTTTCATTATCAGAATTTAATATCCAATTCATCTCTGATGCATTTCTACGGCTTATTTGGAAATTCAACTGCCTTCAGACAGCAAAACCTTCTCGACAAAAGAATTCTCAGTGTATGGCGTACATAATTTCTTATAAAAATATTTACGTTCTACTCTCTAGCAATACATTGAAAAGAAGACAAAGAAGAAGATACAGCAAATTACCATACAAATGTGTTTCATTTGTGTTATGATTTTGATATTTAAAACGTGTTCCATATACGAAATATTATCTCACACTCATATGTTCACATAATCCATGCTATTGTTTAAGGATTATATTCCATATTATAAGGCATTAAGTACACATACACATACACACACATATACATATAAATACGTTCATACACATACATATATGATATGTATTATTAATAACACGTGTTTATTTAAGCTTCGCATGATTTCTCGTTTAAACTTTTAACGCTTTTTCTTCTTGTATGCGTGAAATACTTTTACACTTATCCCCCCACCCTCCATCTTCTATGTGACAAGTGATTTTGTATTCTTATCATTCTTGTTATTATTTGTAAATATTTATAGATTTTCGAAATCCAAAAGCTGGCATTAATTTACAAGAGCAGATATATTCTGATGAAAATGTTGAATATTTTTACAATAAATTCATTCAGTCTTTATAGGAGAACAATGGAGACAGCAGAAGTAATATTATGGTCACGTAG
>CM025791.1:88344046-88406164 GCA_014635995.1 Sarcophaga peregrina
TGTTGTATCCAAAAATTTAATGAAATCTTGCTAATGATAGTCCATCTGTCAGAGATACTAAAATAAACCACATGTGAGTTCGCGGTTACCTAAGGTCAGTTGACTTATAAAAAATTTTAATAGAAGTAGGATGTTATGACTCCACTCCCCTAAGTGTTTTATTTCGAAAAGAGGTTGTGGATGATCCACCAAGATTCTGCATCCATGTTCATGTTCGATTAATTTTTTTTTTTTTTTTTAAATAAAATTTTCTTCTCGAACCATTTCATTCGTGCTCAATAGATTCCGAAACGTTTCATTGTTTTTATTTCATTTTCTTATAGCCTATCATCATTTTTATAGTTTTAATTATTTTTCCATAAATATTACAAAGTATATACATTATATACATTAAATTAAAGCTATTCAAATAGTCTAACTAATGAAATAAAAATATTTCATCAACTCTGCTAAATTCTTAAAAAAAATGTTGGTGGACAAAAAAAGTTGGACTGGAAAGAGTATAGAAGTTACTTCGCTTGCACAAAAGTGCCCAGTTACCGAATTTGGTTTTCTCCAATGAGAAACCATTCCAAATTGAGCAGTTTGTGAACAAACAAAATTATCGGGTTTACTTGGTAAAGAGGTTAGCTGAAAATTTACAGCTGCAATTGGCCACCAGAACTCAAGCGCCGCCGATGGTAAGGGTGTGGGCCGCCGTAACTTCCGAAGGTCGCTCGTCGCTCGTATTAATCGACCGTGGAGTCAAAATAAATGCCAAATATTGTCAGGAAAATGACTTAAAGACAGTATTGCAGACAAACATATCGGCCACAGACCATGGACATTCCAACAGCACTCATTACCATCGCACCGTGTTAACCAAGAATGGCTTAAAAAGGGGGTTTCTCGCTTCATTTCTACCGCACAATGACCACCAAAATCTCCGCATCTCAATCTGTTGGACTTTTGCTCCTGGATCATTTTGGAGAGTAAGATGCTCACTAAAAAAATACCAAAGTGTCGATCATCTCAAAACGGGAATGGGCTCAAAATACCGTAGAGCCACTTTTGTGCAGCCTGTGATGGCTTTGTCGGCCGTTTGAAGGTCATAATTCGTACCAAAGGTAGCCAATTCGAAGAAATCTAAACTGATTCTAAACTAATTTCATGTTATTTCCAACATTTTTTGCTTTTGAACAATAAAATAAAAAAATAAAAATTAAAAAAATATAACGCTTTACTTTGTTGCATTATATATCAGCCAGTCTGTACATATCTTTTATTAATACACCCTTTTTCCCCTTTAGCTTACTTTTTTTTAAACCAAAATATTATTTGTATGCGGTTCTGAAAGCAAGCATTACTACGCACCACCATATCTGCCTACATACGAATAAGAAGTGTTTTGATTATATTAATCATTAACCATTAAAATTATTGAGTAGCTAAACATAATTTTGAATTTTTTTAAACAACAGAGTTAAACTAATAATAAAAAGAAAATTGAATTCGATTAATTATCTCTTTCAATTGGAAGCCCCTATACGTATGTGGAATATTTAAATCGTTTAAACATATTAATCATACGCTACGTGATACTTCATTCATACTTGTTTAGAGTCGAGTAGGCATTTTTGAAGAATTTTTTTCTTGTCCGTTTAACGATTAAATTCATTTAAATTGTTATGTGTTTTGCATATAAAAACCCATAAATTAATCGAGAGGAGAAATATTGTTGCATGTAAATCCTCAAGAAATGTCTTGTAAATGTCATAACATTCATTCTCTCATAAGATTATTTTGGGTATTAAAAACAATTCCATACAATTCAACTTGAACGACCACATTCGTAAGATTAATCGTTTTAATCAAAACATTTTCTGTATATTCAACCAAATAAGTATGTGTGTGCGTGTATGGCTGTGTGTGTGTGTGTGCGTTAGTCTAATAACCAAAAATGAGAGGTAATTTAATGCATAATTTAAATATTATGCCCAGTATACAGACATATGTGCATACATTATATTACATTGTGTGTGTATATGTGTATGTGAGAGTGTATTTTTATTAAATTGAAAATCTTAAGACAACAATTGTTATAAATTCTCTGACAATAATGAGAACAAATGAAATATGTTTCCAAAAAGAAGCCATAATAAGTGATAGATGATGTACAAGCAGAAGATCCAGAGGGCTATATGTAGAGGCCTTTAATAATTTGTATTTGATTTAAACAGAACAATAATAAGGCTTAACCTTGCAACATGTAACCAAAATTAATATGCAAATAATGGATGGTTTTTATAGATGTCTAGAACTTTAAGTTGGCATTACTTTTCAAAATGGCGACCGATTTATCAGCTGTCAAGTGATTTATTCTAAGTTTGGTTTGGCAATTCATCATGAATAGACTCACGAAAACAATGGTTCTGTGCGGAAAACGTAACGCGCACTACGTCCTTTTTTTCGTCGCCAAAATCGTCGATCAGAGCAGTAAATTCGATTAACCATGGAACGTTTTCGCTCCACGTTTACTCTTATTGATAACTCACATCCCCAGAGACGCCGTACGGTGCGTAGAGAAGGAGCTATTGCTGCTGTAGAGCGCAGACCCGAATGAGTCCATCCGCCACTTTATGGAAGATTTTGCAAAAGGATCTTGGTTTGCGTGATTACAAAATCCAATTCGTGCAAGAATTGAAGCCAATCGGTCATCAAGTAAGGCGTAGATGCGTCGAATGGGCAAAACATACTACTTACTAGACTGAGGTGACTACTAGATCCTTCAATGTTGCGATAAATTATTGTAAAATGGTTATACATGCTGATTCATTCTCATCCTTTAGTAATTACATCAAATTGCTATCAAACAGACAGTTACCCGCTTAAGCATCCTAGGGTTAAACCACTATAGTTTGGGGGGTGAGGCATTATTTACTCTGCTTGTTTGTATGTTTCTCAAAAGGATGTGCACTAGACATTAAAATCTTATATCTGCTGATATTTGTGGTCAGTCCTTTTACTCTCTTCTTCTTCTTCTTTGCTCTACCTTAAGTCGTATTAATATCTTCAGTTTCTTGTGTGTAGTCGTGTGAAGGCATCATTGTTGTCATCTTTTTCTGTTGCTTCTTTGAATACAACGACGTTGATGTTGACGATATCAACGACAATAGCAACAACAGCAACAATACCATCAACAACAACAACAACTAATTGCTTTTCCTTCAAAATTTTCTACATAACATTTGATTTATGCAATTTGTCATATTTTGAAATTTTACACTTCCTTCCGTTATAAAATGGTTCTTCTGATTAACAATGTTCGTCTACAGCATACAGCGAATATAAAGCCGTTATGCTACCCTCAATATATGCAACATTATTTGTGAAACTATTGGAATGTATAAGCATACATCTGTGTATAGGTAAATATGTACGTATTTTGGTTTATCAATACAAATGCAACAACATACACAGTATAAATATTGTCATACATTAGATATTTTGCTGGTGTTGTTGTTGTTGTTGTAGCTGTTGCTGTTGCTGTTGCATTTAAAGTAAAGTAAAGTAAAGTAAAGTTCCTTTTTGTTTGTACTGTTATGGTTGCTGATGTGCTGGTGTTCTGTTGTTCCATAGTAAAAGTCATGTAAACAAAAACTCATCTAAGCATCTAAAATTACATTTGAGGTAATGCTGGCTTTAATACAACCACAATATTTTGATACTCTTCTAAGTTAAATACATATTAAGGTGGCTCAAAATGCTTACAATTAATAAAGATGAAAAATAATTCATAGAATCACTTGCTTTAAGTGTTTTCTTGTAAGTCCCTGCATTGAAATATTAAAAAGTCTACATTATTATTGGGAATTTCGAATTATCAAAGTGGTATGCAATCACATTAGATACTGCACCATTGGTCCTAAATCCTGGCTTCTTTCGTCGAAATATTTGAAATACTAATTCGCGTCTGATAACACTTTGCTTACTGGACTATGGTGACTATGTACTATGCTCTGGAAAAAGTCATCAAACTACAGGGTGGCTGATATGTAATGCAACAATGTAAAGCGATGTACTTTTATAATTTTATTGTTCAAAAGCAAGAAATGTTGGAAATAACATCAAATTTTAGAATCAATTTAGATTTGTTCGAATTGGCTACCTTTGGTACGAATTATGGCATTCATAATAGGGAACACCATAGCTTAGGTACTTGCAAAACCTGGTACACCATTAAAGAACAAGAGAAGTTGGAAAAATTGAAACACCTGTAGAGAGACCCAATGACTTTGTCCCGGTGTGGATATAGAATTTAATTTAAGTAGATCATAACACTCATAGCGAGACGATGGCCTCCACACTCATACCTCTCAGTGATCTCTGGAGAAGATGTGAAAATGAGGAAAAAATTTAGACGATAGGACATCATCTCAGTGTGTAGACCTTGAACTGGCAAACTTCTTTCTCTTCCCTGATTTTAGTGAATCTTGGTCAGTACAGAGACTGCGTTCACATCCGTGGCATCCCAACGGGCCGGTATACGTATTCAAGTAAGCTTTGTGATATCAGAACTACCACTCCGACCTAACATCATCTCTATCATTAGAAAATCTGAAATAAAATATTTTTAGGCAAACAGAATTTAATCAAAGGTAACTATCACATGACTCTGAATGACAGATAAATGACGAAATACACTACTACCGTAGTGTAGTAGCTTCTTAGTATGTGGCTTCAGTTCAAACCTCAGGACTGCCTTTCAGCAGCTTTCTGGCAAAAACTCTGAGAGTAAGTAAATTTGCCATGAAAAAGTTTCTTAAAAATCTGTCTTTCTGAATCAATTTCAAACTGTACGTCTCATGACTCATGTCTGAAGTTAATAACACAATATAAGTGGTGGGGGGGGGGGGTAATCTAGGTTTTATCCTGACTGAAGGTTGTAAAGACCAATTACGTGCATATCAGAAATCAGTAACGAATCGTTTATCCGCTACTCATAAGTACTCATGCAATTTTAAGTATGAGTGAATCAACAGACTTGAAATTCAACTACTCTGATTCATTGGTACTCGCTACAACATTGATTTATAAGTATAAGTAGCAATGCATATGAGTACAACGTTGACATCAAACTCATAACATTCGAAATATGTTTGATTCATACGTGTACTCATTCTGATTCATAAATTTGGAAAAATACTTATAATAGTTATAAGTCATTCGAGTGACTCGAATCATTCATCAAAATTTACAGTCTTTATTGGTCTTGCATATACAAGCAAAGAAGAAAGGCAAGACAAAGACAACAAGCAAAGAATATACACAATCTTTTTGTGAGTATAGTAGTGTTCGTAATCGAATCATTCATATTTTGTGCTTCGTGTAAATGTTAAGTAGAGACGAGTCGAAGTCGGAACATCATGCATATTGTTAAGTATGAATACGACGAGTACTTCCAAGTTTAAATATGAGTAGTATGAGTATCATATTAAAAGAATTATGAATGCGTATAAGTATCAGAAATTATAAGTATGACTCGAATCTACTCACCATTTTTGAATACTCGTTGCTGATCTCTGGTACATATGTATGTACGTGGTAACTGAAGCGATAAATAAAATTTCCTTTAAATATTCTGTCATAATTTTGAACCACCTTCAATAGTTCACCACCTAAACATACACACACAACAATATTATTTCATACATGATTACATTATTATGCTGTGTGTGTGTGTTCATGAAACAAATTTTACCACTACTGCTACGATAACTACGGTTATAACTGCAATAACAATAACTATAACGACTACAACTACTTATGAAAAGATACGACTTCTGATGCTTTTATTGCCTTAAATGAAGATGCAAATAAAGTTCTGTCAGTCCTTATAGAACTTAGGATAGACAGTGGTATTCATAGAAGTAAATCGAATGGAGAAATAGTTTCAAATGAAAAACAATTTAAACGATTTAAAATACCGTTTGTCTATTGATAATTTTTAATTATTATTTATTAATTATTTACTAATTATTACATGTTCTTTTTCATATTATCATCACTGCTTTGATGTTTAAACGTAAACTAATTAAGTTCTTAATTATTGCGACATTTAAAGGCTTTAATGTGTCATGAGAGATTTTCTATTAAAATCTTCTGTTTTTGTTTCCTTTGTAATTCACTGTTTAATGTCAAAAATTTTCAATTTATTGAATTTAGTAAGACATACGTATGCATACATACGTTCATATGTATGTATGTATGTATGTTTATTTAACTTTCAGAAATCTTACACACTCACACACACACACACAAGTAATTATTGTTTAAATCTCTTTTTCCTTAGACACATACCGGTAAATATTTACTTTAACACACACACACACATACATATGTACGTAAACAAAAGCTTAAACTTATAAGCAAATTTGTGTAAATTATTTATGAGTACAGTGTGGAGTAAAAGTTTGTAAACCGAAACCAAGAAAAGTTCAAAAATATGTCTGTAATGCAGCGTAATCGTTTTAAAAAGAAATCATTTTTGCCTAGGACTATCCTAAGCGCAAGATACTCTTTAAGGTGTTGCTTTGTATTTGGTAGTATCGAAAGGTTATGGTCCTTTTTGAGCTGTTAAAATCCGACCCGACTGAATGTAGTCGCTAATTGTCTTGGTGCGGAGTTGTATTTTTCAATCGGGTGCCGTGACCCAAAGATCGGAAGGAGTTTTAGATAGGGTCTGCTCCTAACCAAGGGGGAAGTCATGTCCAAATGCATGACTTCGAATTGGCACTCGGGTGTAACAGTTTGTTACATTTAGAGGCGTTGGTAGACGCATTATATTTCACCCTGTGCGAAGAGCACGGTGTGATTAGGTCCACGCGGACAGGTACCCACGTAAAATCCATTGTTGTTGAACGTAGTCGCCATCCTAGTACATAGGTAGACGTGAGTCGGCGGAACAGAAATTAAGCAGGAGTCCATCAGATAACTAACATTCAAATGTTTTCAGAAGTCCCACATTCAAGTTTTCCGGTGTTCTGGTTGCGTCAATAAACACATGGGTGATGTCCTATGAGAGGGGTTAACTATACCTCGTATTTTAGCTAGAGTTCAAGGGTATCGTGTAGTCAATAGGGAAATTTAGATGCACTATACGTATGATTTTGGTGTGATCATTGCTTCTAAACTTCCACTATCTTGTATCGCACAGTTTTATTGTCACATTCTTAGTTACTACTAGGGGTAGCCAGATGAGGATAGCAATCAATGTTTTAGATGGTGTAGTTAGAAGACCATCTGATCTGATAATCACACTGACTTTGTTGAATTCTTTACTCCAAATCAATCATTATACCTTGGCCCCACATAGAATACAGTTTATATGTACCTCAGTTGCATCTTAGTGGTTCTGTATTGTGTATTCATATTTCAATTTAGTTTCCTGTCAAATACGGTTCCAAAACATTTTACGTTATTGGGTATTGGAGTGAGAGCTATTACATTGAAACTAGGGATAGCAAATTGTATTTGTGAAAAGTATTGAATCGGTCTTAGCTGTCTCGTTTCGAAAGTAATCTTAACCTAATTTCTGTAGGAAAGAATTGCAATATAATCCATGAGCGAAAGTGTGAGTATTGGAAGGAGTTCTAGTTGGTAAAAACTTTGCGAGTTACTACCGAAAAGTCTGGTATAATATTTTCGCAATGAGACCAATACAATGGGACTCAATACAATATTAAAAAGAAATAACAAGTGTCGTAGGAAATCGAGGATTAATCTCGTATATTAGAGGGCACCATCATCAATAGTACCCCGATGCGGATATGGATGTAAATGGGCCAAATGATCAGACGGACTTCACTTCGAAGTAATACCACAATAGTACCAGAGTGGGCACAAGTAGTCCAAAAGAGGAGGGGGAGATTAAGTGGGTGAGGGCCCCACACTCGGGAGATAGAGACGACTACCCCTATAATGCGGTTAGGTACATTTACTAGAAGTCGCCGTGGTCTAGTGGGTAGTGTGTTGGCTTATTAGACAAAAGGCCCGGGTTCGAATCCTAGGTCAGACATCAAAACGAAAAATATTTCTTCGGCGACTTCCTCTCAGCAGATTTCTGGCAAAGACTCTGAGAGTAAATATAATTGCCATGAAAAGCTTCTCAAAAATCTGTCGTTCGGAGTCGACTTTAAACTGTAGGTCCCGCCACTCATGTATAAAATTAACGCACACAACATAAGTGGTGTGAGAAGCTAGGTCGTAATCCTGACTGAAGGGTTGTAATGGCCAATTATGTATGTATGTACATTTACTTCTTGTCAGCGTAAAAAAAACTGTCATCTATAGTGGATCACACTGGATACATACAATTCCGAATGACAGAAACGTTTGAGAAATTTTTTAAAGGCAATTTTATTAACTCTCAGAGTTTTTACCAGAAATCTACTAAGAGGAAGTCGTCGAAGAAATAGTTTTTTAAAATTTCGTTTTGCTGACCTGAGTGTTGTACAGTGGCCTCATATCTAATAAGCCAACGCACTATCTACTAAACTACGGTAGCTTCAATCGTTTATGTTACCTTCAGACATGCACTTATATTGAAAAAATCGCAATAAAAGGCATTATTGATCTCAATATTTCATATAAAATTTCAATTAATTATTGGTCAACTAAATTAATACTATGTTCCGACATGCACTTATTGATCTCAATATTTCATATCAAATTTCAATTAATTATTGCTCAATAAATTCATAAATTGTTATAATATTGAATAAATCTTCAAATACAAGACTGTCATAAGTGAGGATATAACATTTTTCCGAACACTTCCTATTGATATTTGACAACTCAGATGTAAATAATGACAAACAAAAGATGGAAGGCCAGAAGAAAGGTTTGTATTTTATTTATGTTGTTGTAGCAATCAGCTGTTTTGTTTACCAGGTGTCAAATAAATTTTCGTATATTATATGTCTGAACGCTAAAATTATTGTTCTCAATAAACCGAATATTGATTTAATAAAAGCGTTTGTCTGAACATACTTAATATCGCCTGTAACCTGTCCATGATTAATACGTTGTATGGTTGCAAACTTTTTAAGTAAATTCGAAATGTGAAAAGGGATAATAGGTAGTGTGTTGGCTTATTAAACGTTCGAACACCAGATCAGACGTTTGCATCACTCCGGTAGTTCGGTCTCAACAGATTTCTGGCAAAAATACTGAGTGCAAAATAAAATTGCCTTGAAAAGTTTGTTGAAAATCTGACATCCGGAGCCGACTTAAACTGTAGGTCCCGCAACGGGTGTATAAAACCAGTGTACACAACAGAAGTAGTGTGAGAAGTTCGGTCGTAATCCTGTCCAAAGGGTTGTAAGAACCTATTCTGCATGTATGTCGAGTGAGAAGAGGAGAGAACAACTCTTTCTTTTGTATGCAACAAAGGTGTGGACGAAAAACATATTTTAGTTTTAGAAGAAGTTTTCAATTCATTGCTGACTTTATGCTTCAAAGTTTTTTTTATTCAGTGTTGTTAGACTTTTTTTATATACTGTTTGCCAAAATACCAGCTCATTACATATGACTTCAGTGTTATACAGTTGTGTTAATTAAATTTTAAGGTTAAAGTTTATTGCAACTAATTATTTATAGAGCTTATAATATTTTATAACTTAGGATCCCAAAAACGAACATTTACACTTGCTACACATACACATACACATACATATACATTTATTGTATGATAAAAGTTAAATATTTACTATCATATATGCATACATACATAGATACATGAATACATTTGATACGTCATCGTTTGAAATGTTAAAATACCATACAAACAGGTAAAATTAAGTATTATAATGTAAATTAATAAAATACTTCTTAATGGTTTAATTGTTTATTAGCCAGATCTGTATACACATACATACATACATATATTTACATTCTTATACATACAACTACATACACCTACTTACACATACACTTGTACTAAAAGGCAGTTAAGAGTGTTGTTTTTGGGTGGGTGTAATTGTAATTGAAAGAGCAATTATGTATGTCAGTAGATTTGTTTAGAGATTATTTCAATATGATTATAAATGTGAGTGAAAAGGGGGCGGGGGGAGTGGCAGCGTGCTTATAATTTTGTTGCTTATTAAGGTAAATTATAATGGCAGCTATTTGGTTAAGCTTTTGTTAAAAAAAACAATAAGATAAATTTTAAAGCCTATTTTTAGGCTATTAACACAAGTTTTTTTCAAAGAGTTAAACTAAGGTTTTTAGGCAACGAAGAACTTGTTTTTAATAGCTTTAACTCATGCATGCTAGACTTTATTTTATGGTTTGCGCTGTTTTAAAAAACTTTTGTTATGCAATTGACTTCAAGTATCTAAGGACTCTTTAAGGTAAATATGTAGGTCGTTGTTTTAATAATTATTTTATGACCGCTAATAAATATAAATATAGGGAGGGCCATTGAAAAGTTTAAATTTAAAAATGTAATAAAACAAAAACGTTTTGAAATTCTGGCAAATTTATAATTGTTAAATTAAGAAAGTGGAATTTTTTTTCATTTATAGGTACCTCATTTGGTCTAATATTCATACACTTTTTCTAGTAATCGCATCTCTAATGTTGGCCTTTAGATGCTCAATTATCTCTGGTTTATTTGCACAACATTTTTCTTTAATGGTGTCCCCCACAGAAAATAGTCCAACTGTGTTAAATCGAAGCTTCTTGTCGGCTAGTTAACATCATCATTTCGACTTATTAAATGGCTGAATTCGCCGTGGTATAGTAGGTAGTCTGCTAGCTTATTAGACGTAAAGCCAGAGTTCGAGTCCCATCAAGACAGACATCAATCAATGGTATTGGCATCTATTCGAGATTAATCGGAATATCCAAGTCTTGAGGGTATCAGATCACTGCAGTGTCTTTCAGGCGGGAGAGTCGGTAATTCAAGCTGCGGTGGAAATTGTTGTGGACAAAAATGTTCGCAAGCGAAGGATTATTATACTTTCCGATAGTCAAGCCAAGCCCATCAGGACGCTGGATTCTAGTGTGATAAACTCCAAGACAGTGTACGACTATCGCAGATGTCTCTATAAGATGGCGAACCGATGTGATGTTTGTATCACATGGGTACCGGGACATAAGGAGATTCCCGGCAACTGTAAAGCGGATGATTTGGTCAGAAGGAGCACGACCGTCGAGTTCTCTGATGAATCCTCTAAATTGGCGGTCCCTTTAAGTACATGGGGGCTTATGATTGGCAATGCAATCGTGGACCTTGTCAACAGTAGGTGGGCAGCTTCGGATAAAGGCAGAGCGGAGCATAAAATCTGGCCAAGGCTGGATAGAAGGCGCACGGCTATTCTACTTAAGCTCCGAAAAAGCAGGCTCAGCGCTGTTATCGGGGTTATTACGGGGCATGCGAGGTGTATTGGTCTTGGATACCACGCCAATGATTTCTGCAGAAGTTGTGGAGATATGGAAGAGAATTAAACCATTCTTCACCTACTGCGCACATGCCCGGCACTTGATCGGAGGAGAAAAAGGCATCTGGGAGCCTTGTATACCCATGCATGGATATTGGCAGGTTAAGGCGCTTCTTCGGAAGCTCCGAGTGGTTCCTAAAATAGGGGAGCGGATGATGTTATCTACTAAGATCTTTTCGCAAAATTCAACGTAAACTACTATGTGAATTGTTCAGTTCTTGAGAATTGTGACTTAGCCAGAGCTTCGATTTCTTTAGTTGTATATGCACTGTACGAGCATGCTCACGTCTTGGAGCATAAACAATGAAGTCAGTTTCACGAATTTTAGCAATAAACTTGTATATACTGGGCACTCTTAATCCTTTTCTATGACCAAATTTTGTACGACAGTTTCTTGCAGTTTCCTAGAAATTGTCTTTGTTTATGAAATAAATTTTCAATTAATTCCAACGTTGCTGAAGTTTAAATCGATGTACAGTCAAACCCGGTTACAACGAACTCCGTAGGACCAGAAACGATAGTTCATTATAGCCAAAGTTCGTAATAAACGAAGTTTATTGTATGAAAATTGATATTAAAACGTTGGGACTTGAAAATATGTACGTAATAGCAAAGAATTCGTTATTACCGAGTTCGTTATAAATGAGTTTGACTGTATTATGTTCAGTGGTGAAATATACTGAATTTTGTGAGAGAATAGAATGAATGGTCAGAGTCGAATTAATCTATGGTTCAAATTTAAACCGATAGATGGCCCATCCTATATTTCTAATTCTTTTTTATTGAAGCCAAAAGTGGTTTGTAGGATTTTTAATTGCAAGAAGTTTTAAACAATTCTTATTTAAAAAAAATTTACGTAAAATTTTACCAAAAAACTTAAAACTTTTACTTAGGAAAAGTTGCTTAAAATTTTAGTCTATTTCATAGAAATTTTATAAATATTCCCTTACTTCCAAAGGCTTTAAAAGTACTTTCTTTAAATTGTTTCAATAAAATTTATTACAAAGTCAATAAATATACTACATACTACTCATATTAATGGCCAAACAAAACAATTAACTTTTACTTAAAATCACATTAAAGTCTGCCCACTTAGTACGTTAGTTAATAAGAGGAAATAATTTAAAAGTAAATACATGTACATACAGAAGTATACCGAAAAGTAGGTGAAGTTTGGAACTTGATAACTTTCTGTGCAGTGTACTCTACTTTCGATATATTTTTTCCTTTATTCATTCAGGGTTTGGAGGTGTTATATATTTTGCTAGAGCAATTTTTTAATTAAAATTAGTAGGTTTTTCATAATAAATGCTGTTGACATAAGTTGCTGTTGCTCTATTCGTTGCTGCTGTGCATTGTAGATTGCTGAAGCTATCTACTATCAAATGGTTGGCCTTTTAGTATATGTTCATTGTGCTCAGTATCAATATTATGTGAAGTGCACCTATCTATCTATTCATCTATCTATCTATTCATCTATCTATCTATCAGTGTACAGCGACATTATTGAAACAGTATGTGATGGTGTCTCTAAGATCTCAAACCATACCATAAGCGCTTTTGGAGCTTTCTCTACTTTCTTAATTAGATTATCGTTCTATGAGGGTTTGATAGCAGCTACAATCCCTGTGGATCTGCTGACAGCAGAGCGGATGGAGATTTATAAAGCGAAATCGACTGGAAATCAGATAACCGGCCACTTTAGGGAAAATACCATTTCAGAATGGCAACGACGATGGAACGATGAAGATAGAGGAAGGTGGATGGCGAGACTTATTCCGGACATAAAGCCATGGATTGGTCGGAAATTTGGAGAGGAAAATTTCTACGTTACGGAGATGCTATCGAGTCACAGATATTTTAGGAAATATCTGCACAGAATGGGCAAGACCACCTCCCCTTACTGCCTTTACGAGGAAGGGGAAGTAATTGATGATGCGGAACACATTGCTTTTGTATGTGCACGCAGGCAGAGATATCGCTCTGTACTGATGTCAACGATTGGAACGATCACTGCCGCTAACATTGTCGGAATTATTAATACGATTAGCAAGAATTGGGCATCAGTGGCGAATTACGTGGAGCGTATTCTGAGACAAAATAAGAGAAATCTGGAGACTGCAGAACATGTAGGCATGCCGGCACATACAACACTAGCTTACGTGTCTAACGAAATCCCAGTCGGGAACCTGGACGAAAGGAATAGTGCAGACACTTAGGAGTCTCTACAACATTCAATACGCAATCCGGACACGGACATGAGCATGAAGAGATTATGCTGAAGAGATCATGCTAAAAATTTATACCTGCGATTGGCCACCAGAACTCAAGCACCGCTGACGTTAATGGTGTGGGCCGCCGTAATGGTCGCTCTCCGCTCGTATTCATTGACCGTGTGAAAATGTCTTAAATACAGTATTGAAGCTCTGGGCTTCGGCCGCAAATCATGGACATTCCAACAGAACTCAACACCACCACACTCAGCACGCGTCAACCAAGAATGGCTTGAAAAGGAGGTTCTTCGCTTCATTTCTATCGCACAAAGGTCACCAAAATCTCCGGATCTTAATCTGTTGGACTTTTGCGCCTGGGGCATTTTGAAGAGTAAGGTTCTCACTAAAAAATATCAAAGTGTCGATCATCTCAAAATACCGCAAAGCCACTTTCTTGCAGCATGTGATGGCTTTGTCGGCCGTTTGAAGGCCATAATTCATGCCAAAGGTGGCCAATTCGAATAAATCTAAATTGATTCTAAAATTTTATATTATTTTCAACATTTTTGCTTTTGAATAATAAAATTAAAAAAAAAAAAAAATTTTAAATATGGCGCTTTACTTTGTTGCATTATATATCAGCCACCCTGTATGTATGTATGTACATTCGCCAAGCAATGTCGTTGTTTCAGAGCTTTACCAATTAGACTTAAACTGTCGCGACGGTAGTCGATACCGTCAATCTAGCACCAGCAGCGGCAGGTCCCTTTGCCTAATACGTAAAACTGATCTAAGGCTTCAAGTTAATATCCTGTTTACTGCTATATTGTTGCCACGTTTCTTTAGGGTTATCAGGGGTATGTAGGATCAAGCAAAGAGCTGTCCTATAAGGCTCTCCATTTCAAATTCTTTCATCTAACTTAAGTAAGGCTTGTTGGTGTAGCGTCCATATCAATCTGCTAATAACTACTCTAAAGTGGAAAATCAAAGAAATGAAATGAGAAGCATTAGTCTTATTGAAAAGTTATCAGTAACACAAGTTACGATTACAAACCATAAGACTATTAAAATGAAAAGAAAAAAGAAAGGAAAACCGAGGGGAAAGGAAAGAACAAACGAAACTTAATGGATGAATAAATGACTGAAATTGTGGAAGTGGAAAGCAAATCACAACAAGTGCGTGACATGCGAAAAGAAAAGAAAGGAAACCAAATTACCAGCGGACACAAATTCCCCGCTTATGCCCTAAAGTACTTTAAGTTTCAAAATTAAAAGAAAAAATAGGAAGAATTTTTCTGAGTTTTAGGAAGAAATTTCAAAACAATTTAAACACGCAATGGCAATGAAAAAAAATATTCGTAAATAAAACAAATCAACTGACCCCTCTGAAAGAAATGCTAAAGAAATGAACTTCTTGAAGGAATTTGAAGGTAAGCATATAAGAGGACGTAGGCGATGTGGAAGCGATTTTTTTGAATTTTTTTTTTTTCCAAAAAGAAACAAAACAAAATAATAAAAACGACGACAGTAAATTAAAGAAAAACAATGTTATGATGACAAATAAACACAGTAATTTCTATTTCATTATATACACTAATGAGCTGATATTATTTGAGTTTAATTTCCAGGAAATTTTTTTCTTTCATTTTTTTTTTCAGCATAAGGGATTGGGGGGATGTGATTGTAGATAAATATACAGTGAAAACCCTTAAATGGATATATTAACCGGTTTCTGGGGTAGCTTCTCTAAACCAACTGACTTTTCTCGATCTCGCCAGTGTGACCACATCACCCGGATTGAAAGTAAAATATTTGAAAATATCTGTGGATAGTAAATTGACAGGAAAGGTTCGTGTACATAGCATTTCAATGTTATGCAGAAGGCTTTCAGGGGCTACTAACCTAGAATTATACACTAGATTCCATTGTGGTCAAACTATTAAAGATCAATAGGGTCAGGCTGGAAAAAAAATATGAAACTAGCTCAGTTGGTGTTAAACAAACTACAGAATTTGTAATTTTGTTGATATAACTATAACGGCGGTAGAAGCTTTGTTGGATTTTAAGTGCACATGGTAGTGAGGGCTAGAGCTCATAGTTAAATCAGTGGAATACAAGTCTAATACGAGTAGTATTAGTAGTGTTTGTAGAAAAACCTAAAGGCAATAAGGAACTTTTATGATCATTCTATGATAATGGGCTATCCATTTCATGGTTTCAAAAGTATGGAACTTGAATTCGACATCAAACAAAGTTGTGAAACCAATTTTTTTCTTTCGAAAGTTGAAAGTCTAACATTGACGAAAATGGATCACTTAACTATCACACACAACGCATAAAAATTATCAAAACCTGCTACAAAAATCGTGATTCTTCCAAAAGCCACGTATCGTGCATTAAGAGGAGATTATGGTTTACATAATCGTCCAACTACTTAAGCAATTGGCAAAATTGTGAAGAAATTTGAAGAGACTGTAGTGCTTACAAATATTGAGAGGTCGATGAATCATCGTTTCGCTTGTTCCGCTGAAAATATCGCTATTGTAAGTGAAAGTGTTGCCGAAGACCGCGAATGTGTCGATTCCTCATCGTTCTCAGGAATTAGGACTGTCTTACGGCACATTATGACGTATTTTTCATTTAGATCTACACTTACATCCATATAAAGTCCAGCTCACGCAACAACTGAAGCCAGCAAACCATTCACAACGTAATAGATATGTGGAATGGGTGCTGGAACAACAGGCGATGGACGACAATTTATCGAACAAAATTTTCTTCAGCGACAACAGTAAACAAATTTGTCGTATTTGGTATTCTGAGAGTCCTTAAGTAATTGAAGAGAGCGGCCATTACATCCAGAAAAAGTCACTATTTGGTGCAATATTTGGTCCGAAGATTGTGATTGCATCTTACTTCTTCGAAAACAACGATGGAATTACTGTCATCGTCAATTCTTCGCGTTATGGTCATATGATAACCGACTTTCTTTTGCCTGCTATTGAAGAATACGACTTGGAGAACATGCGGATTCAACAACACAGTGCCACATGCCACACAACTCGAGCGAATATGGTTTTATTGCAAGAGACATTTTCCGGCCGCGTAATCTCTCGTCGTGACGCCATCAACTGGCCACCAAGATCATGCGATTTGACACCATTACATACATACATACATAATTGGTCCTTACAACCCTTCAATTAGGATTACGACCTCGACTCTTACACCTCTACGTTCTGGTATATAATTTTTATCCATACGTGATAAGACCAACAGTTTTAAGTTGATTTTGAATGACAGATGCTAGAGAGACTTTTCATGGTCATTTTTTTACCCTCTTTTTTCTAGATATCTGCTGAGAGGAAATTGCCAAGAAATACTTTTTCATTTTGATCGAGATATCTGACGCCTGGGATTGAATCGTGGCCCTACGTTTAATGAGCCAACACACTACCTTTTAGACTACGCCAACTACAATACATTTTGCTGTACATATTTCTGTAGATAAATACTCCACTACAGTTATCCTTGACTAGGGCTACATTATCCTGTTTGCATACTCTATTAGATCCTGAAGTTGACAGTCCTTTAGGTCAATAATTCCTCAATAAGTTGCAATTTAGCTATTTCTACCAACATGCCAGCAGATAAGACGACTTCTTCACATAATTTAATTAAATCAGAGATATTGCTGACCCAACCATCTATTAATGCTGTATGCAAAGGCACAATGACCCCTAAACACTCCTATAACAGAGCTATACCTAACAGCACAGCTGCCTATGCTTAAACTTAGGTTCGTATTTGTGATTTAGCATTGGCAATTATGTTTTTGCAACTCTATAGTCCGATCCTTATCTCTATGATTGAAATTTTTTGTCAATAATTCCAAAGAGGAAACCGGTTTCTGTCTTGTCAAAGTTGATATTGCTCTCCTCTACTTCGTTGACAGTTATCTCATAATGATTAGGTACTCAGTAGAGATGCCAATCAGGAAATCTCAATTCACGATATCCCGGGATTTTCGGGATTCATAAAATCCCGAATCCCGGGATTTTTAAAAACTAGTCCCAAGATTTTTCAGGATTGTAAATTCATATGTATTTTGACCCTACAAAAGGTCCTGAAAAAATATTCTACTTCACTTGACTTCGATATTAGCTTCTCAGATGAGGAACACCCTACTTCCAGTGATAAAAAATTATTTGATGGCATCGAAGAATGCAAAAGCCCTATAAAACGAATTAAAAGGGTAACTGATATAGATACTCAACTGTCCAAAGAAATAGATTTATTTACATCAGGAGGTGGTAGAGGTGAATATTTATAAGCTGCATACAGCTATCTAGGAACCATTTTACCAATAAATGTTGATTGCGAGAAGTGTTTTTCAACGATAGGGTATGTTGAGAACAAAATTCGTTCAAGCCTAACAGATCACATGTTAGATGCTTTAATCTTTTTGTTGGAATCCAAATAATTTTCTTAAAAGTAATGAAATTTTCGGCATTTTTGGATTGGATTGGATTATATCGAAATATTCCGGGATTTCGGGATCGGAATTTATAAAATCCCGAATCCTGGAATTTTTAAAAATCGATCCCATTTGGCATTCCCACTAGATACTCAGTGACTTTTTTCATATCCAAACCATTATCGTATTATCAGTATCGTTTGAAACCATTATTGTACTAAAAACAAAATTACAAAAATTGTAAATTAATAAGAACTGTTTTGTTATTCACTGTTATTATTCTGTATGATTTTGCTCCAAGGCTGTCTGGTGTATAGTAAACTTTTGTAACTAATGGGACTGTGGTGGCCTATTAACATAATTCATAATTCATTATTAATTGTTTTATAAATGATTGCTTTTCTTTTGTTAATTTGCCACAGCTATTGTTGTATTTTCTTTTTTTTTATTTCAAAATTAATTTAATTCTATTTAAATTTTATTTATTTTTAAAATATAAAGGAACTTATAAAAAAATAAGTCCCCTTAGCTTTGTTAGCCAAACAATGGCGTATAAAATTCTTTTAAAATTAATGATTAAATAAGAAATTAAAAAAAGAAAATTTAATTTAATTAATAAATTTTTTAAATTTATTTAATAAAAATTAAAAAAAAAAAATTATTAAAATCATTTAAAATTATTATTCTTTTCGTTCCTTTCCTTAAATTTTAAATTTCCTTGTTTAACACTTTATTGAAATTTTCCACAAAAAATTATTGTAAATTTTCTTTGTATTTAAAGAAATAACGTCTCATAATTAACCCCTTATTTGTCTTTGCTTTTTATTGCTCGTAATACTCTGTAATAAAATTCTCATTAAATTTGTTATTGTTGTTGTTTTACGTTTTTCTATTCCCTTTGGCCTTCTTGCCAACATTTTTGAAAGAATTATTTTACCTTAGCCTCTGTTTGTTATTATTGGTGTTATTGCTGCTGTTGTTGTTAACTATTCTGCTTTAAGGCCATAAAAGTCTGGCAGGCAAAACTAAAGGAATAAACCGGGATTCATGTGTTTTAAGAAATTTTCAACAATACATCGGGTATCTTTAGCGGTTTTTATTCGTTAAGTTTTAACGACAGAGAAATGCCCTAAATGAAGTTGCGATTTCCTAATTTTAACGGTTGGTAATAGCCTTCTTTTCAAATAAGCGAAGAAGTACGTAGACATCTCAAATTGAGGTTCAAGATCATTCAGTACATCCAAAAAATACTACTGTTTGGTAAGGATTCTTAGCTGGCGGTGTGGGTGGTCCATATTTTTTTAAGAAAGACGTTGTTTATGCCATCTATGTCGAAGCATAATTTTCATTAACTTCCTTTGACTTGAGTTGGATTATCTGGACATTAAAATGTATAAAACTACACGGTTTCTATATGCATGCCGCCCAGTTAAGGTCACAAGACGTTCATTTACATGTACATGTTATAGCAATTTCCAGGTCATCTTCAAAAAGTAATGCTCAATATCAACAGCGGTCAATATAAGGTAATGATCATCAACTTCATTTGCCTTGAATTATATGATCTGGACACCAAAATGTGTAAAATTGCTTGTCATCCAGTGCCATGCCGCCAATTTGAGGCCACAAGAACTTCTTTAACATGTTCCTCTAACCAATGTTTTTTACAGCTCCTGTAACTTCGAGCTCGTTTTCAAAAAGTAAGGCTCAATATCAACAGCGGTCACTATAAGGTAATGATCATCAACTTCCTTTGCCTTGAATTAAAAACTACACGTTTTCTAAACCCTTTCCGCCTAACTGAGGGCGGAGGGAACTTAGCTAACATATTCCACTAATGAATGCCGATCGCAGTCACTGCAATTCCAAAAAGTAAGGCTCAATATCGATAGCGGACACTATATAGTGATGATCATAGAATTCTTTTGGTTTGAATTATATGATCTGGACACCAAAATATACAAACTCACTGGTCTTCAAGATCCATGCCGCCTAGCTGACGACACATGACCTCGTTAACATGCTTCTCTAATCAACGCTGTTTACAGTCCCTGTACCGTACAGCTCAGCTTCAAAAAGTAAGGCTTAATATCACCAGCGGGCTCTATATGGTGATGATGAGCATCAACTTTGTCCACCTTGAATTAGATGAACTGGACGCCAAAGACGTGTAAAGCTATACGTTTTCAAAATCCTTGCCGCCCAATTGAGGGCGGAGTTAACTTAGCTAACATGTTTCCTAATGAATGCCGGTCGCAGAAACTACAGTTTCCAGCTCATCTTCAAAAAGTAAGGCTCCATATCAAAAACTGGCACTATATGGTGATGGTCATCAACTTCCTTTGCCTTGAATTAGATGAGCTGGACCTCAAAATGTGTTAAACTTCACGTCTTTCAGAGCCATGCTGCCAAGTTGAGCGGACAAGAACAAGTTCCTCTAACGAATGCAGTTCGTAGTCAATGCAATATGCAGATCATAAACACCGACAGATCAAAGTCTGTATAAGATAATCGTTCTTTTTGTGGATGCATTGGTTCTCAATTTTTTTTTTGTTTTTACATAGAGAAAGGGTAAATGTACCTAACCGCAATTTTTTCTACTCGCCGTCATAACTCCGACAATGTTAGCGGCCGTGATAGTTCCAATTGTTGACGTCAGTACAGAGCGATAGCTCTGCCAGCATGCACATTCGATAACAGTGTGTTCCACATCATCAATTACTTCCCCTTCCTCGTAAAGGCAGTAAGGGGAGTCAGTCTTTCCCATTCTGTGCAGATATTTTCTAAAATATCCGTAACCCGATAGCATCTGAGTAACGTAGAAATTTACCTCTCCAAATTTCCGACCAATCCATGGCTTTATGTTCGGAATAAGTCTCGCTGCACACCTTCCTCTATCTTCATCGTTCCATCGTCGTTGTCATTCTGAAATGGTGTTTTCCCTAAAGCGGCCGGTTATCTGATTGCCAGCCGATTTCGCCTTTTAAATCTCCGTACGCTCTGCTGCCAGCAGATAACAGTGTGTTCCGCATCATCAATTACTTTCTCTTAAAGACAGTAAAGAGAATGAATTGGTTCTCATGGTTTCGGTGGCTCAAATTCGATAAGTTTGTATATTCACTAAGCCACTTAGGTGGTGTGAGAAATTAGGTCGTAATCTTGGCTGAAGGGATAACCCTATAATGAGGATGATTTTACCATTGGCTCCATATTGCTACAGTACCCGTTAAATGATTTTCAGATGATTTCTGCTGGTTTAAGCTCCTGATTAAGCCGAACTTTGAAAGCATGAAGGTGTGGAGATCTTTTGTCAAAGTTTGCAGGGCAGTACTTCATGATATTTGAAGTTGCTGAGACTGATCGCAAATTGATGATTAACAGTCGCAACAAAAAGGCTTTGAATAGCTGGAGCAACTTAACACTCCCTAATAATTTCATGTAGGGTACGCTCCACATAAAACATTCATTGTAATTGTTTGTACAATCGACTGCAAGTGACCCTCTTATAAAATTTAAACACAGAAAAACTATAGCAAAAGCCTGTACAAGCATAAGCTATGATGTGTTTACGACAAAATATGTAAGTGTGTGCATATGGCTGAGTGTGTGGGTATGTATGTTTAGGTTAAAACGGAAACAGGAAGTCGCCAAAAAAACAATGAAATAAATTACAACACAAAGTAGACATTATTACCCAGCAAAAGACGTTTTCATTGTGTGCATTTGTTTCGCTTGAATTTATAAAGGCACTCTCCAAAGCAAAACAGTACAGTTTTGTTCCGTCCATTCTGGCTAAGCTGTCTAAACTAAATCGTGGATCTAGTGTTGCTGTGTGTATTCAGCAATGGGTTTGAGTGTTTAAGGAATTTCCTTTTTGTTTCCTTTCTTTGTTTTTTTTTTGGAAGCAAAACAATTTTTTTTTGTTCTTGTTTTGTATTCTTTTGTTTGATTTTTTTTGGCTGGTGTCGTCGTTGCTATTGTTGCTGTTAATATGGTTGTTGTTGTTGTTGTTGCTGTCGTTGTTGTTTATGTTTGTTATATTTAGATTTTACGTGTGCAACAAGGTCATAAATTCAACGTCGTTTTGCTTCTTATTGTTTCATTTAAAGAAATTAACAACAATTGTGTTGACATGCCATGGCGTTAAATTTCGATTTGCCAACAAAACAGGCAATCCAATACCAATCGTAAGAAAAATAAGCAAAAAAAAAAACGGCAGAAAACGGTAAAAGGTTTTTGGAAATTGAAAAACTTTAAAGGTTTTTAGTCTTTGTTAGTAATTTTCCAATGGAAATGTGAAGCATATAGGCTGGGCTTATGATTATTTCACACTAAGGTTTTGGCTTGCTAGATGTCAGATCAATCATCTGCAATGAATTGAAATCTGAAAAAATATTTCCTCGGCAACTGTCACTCAGCAAAAAATCTGAAAGTAAATAAAATTGCCTTAAAAAGTTTCTCAAAAATATGTTGCTCCCAATCGGCTTTTCACTCTAGGTTGAACTCTTCAATAATGTGATTAATTTTGAAGTCGAGTTCATTTTCTGCAGGGAATTATTTGCAATATGACAATACATCTATACTCTTGCCTAATAAGGGTCTTATAGTTGAAATGACAAAGAACATACAGGACTAGCTGATATGTATTGCAACCAACTTCAGGTTGTTATCATTTGTATACCGCTCGTCTGACAGCTGACAGATTTATTCCAGTGATAGTTCATTTTATTATTTACAAGCTTACAAAAGCATCTACATCTATTACATAACATAATTGGCCATTACAACCCTTCAGTCAGGCTTACCACCTAGCTTCTTATGTTGTGTGCGTTAATTTTATACATGAGTGGCGGGACCTACAGTTTAAAGTCGACTCCGAACGACAGGTTTTTGCATTCAGAAAAAACTTATTCGTGCTGGAATTCAAGCGTGATAGTGTGATTGCTTTATATTTGGCTGGAAAACCAAAGGTGGCTATCGTTAGAGCCCTCCAGCATTTAAATGTGAATAAATCTTTTATTTCTCGTACCATTAATCGTTACCCTGATACTGGCAGTGTTGCATCGCGTCCAAAAAGTGGACGAAAAATAACGGTAACAACACCAGAAATGATCCGAAAAGTAAAGGCCAGATTTGATCGAAATCCACGCAGCAATTGTAGAAAAATTGCACGTGAGCAGGACATGAGAACGCATCCAACACATATTGAAAAATTGAAGTTGAATGAAGTTCCATGAAGTGCAAGAGCTCACCGATGGACTAAAAAAAAGTTAGACTGGAAAAAGCCAATAACTCACTTCGCTTGCACGAAAGTGGCCACTTACCTAATTTGGTTTTCTCCGATGAGAAGCCATTGCAAATTGAGCAGTTTGTGAACAAACAAAATGATCGGTTTTACTTGCCAAAGAGGTCAGCGGGGCCGCCGTAACGGCCGCTCCCCGCTCGTATTCATCGACCGTGGGATCAAAATAAATGCCGAATATTATCGGCAAAATGTTTTAAAGACAGTGTTGAAGCCCTGGGCAGACAAACATTTCGGCCGCAGACCATGGACATTCCAACAGGACTCAGCACAACCGCACTCAGCACGCGTCAACCTCGAATGGCTTAAAAAGGAGGTTCCTCACTTCATTTCTACCGTACAATGGTCACCTAAATCTCCGGATCTCAATACGTTGGACTTTGCTGAAAATACCAAATTGTCGATCACCTCAAGATCGACCAAAATAACGCAGAGCCACTTTCGTGCAGCCTGTGATGGCTTTGTCGGCCATTTGAAGGTCATAATTCGTACCAAAGGTGGCCAATTCGAACAAATTTAAAAAGATTCTAAAATTTAATGTTATTTCCAACATTTTTTGCTTTTGAACAATAAAATTAAAAAAAAAGTCAAAAAAATATAGTGCTTTACTTTGTTGTATTATATATCAGCCACCCTGTAGATATAGCATTCCCTGAAATTACTTTTTTAGGAGCTATGGCTATTTTTCTTGTGTTCCACGTATTGGTTTCGGAATGATGTCTACTGTGAAGAATTAGATTTGGATCAAAGGATCGGTAATTATTCTCAAGATTGGTGATGTGCATGACTTAAATCTCTTTTTATTTAAATTTTCCTCAATAAAAGTTTAAATTGCCTCAAATCAATTTGGATTGATGTGTTGTGTTGATTGAAGTTTATGTGTTGAATTAAATTTTTCCATAAATTCCAACACTATTTTGTTTTTAATTGTTCTGCATAATTATTAAAATCATTGTGATTTTTCCCTATGTATACATATTTAGGGGACTATTCTATGCAACAAAAACAAAAATACTACAAGCGATTTACATAAATATCACACCCATACTGTACGGTGGCTATATTATAAATTCAATCTACTATTATCCCCAACAATATGAAATCAATTCGATACAAATTATTAACAGATGACTAGACAATGATAGTGATTATATATGAAGCTATACGTCTACACAACAGCACAGCGCGTATAGTACAGTATTCCCTCGATTTACGTCGTAGAATGTTCCGGAAAAAGGCGACGTAAATCGAATTTCAAAGAACTCATACCATCAGATGCACTTTTCATGGTATTTTATTTACTATCAGAGTTTTAGTCAGGAATTTGCTTTCTCCTTGATGCCTGGCCTGGAACTCGAGCCCTGGCTTTACGGCTAATATGCCAGCACACTACCTACTTTTTGTTTTTTTATAAACAACAGAGACGACGTAAATCAAATGACCACGTAAATCGACGTTGAAGGGAACAAAACTTTTGACGACGTTAATCGAAACAACGTAAATCGAGACGCCGTAAATCGAGGGAATACTGTATACATACGTACATTTGTATATGAATTATGTCAGGAGGATGAAAAACAAAATGAAAGAAAAAAAAATTACGTTTTACAATCACCCATAAATGGCTTAATATGCCAAAGATTATAGCCATGATTTTTAATGGGCATTACAACACATTCAGTGTAGTTGGCAAATATTATGCAAATAATGGTATCTGTGGCCAGAAAAATAAAAAAAAATAACGAAAACTAATACTCAAATAGCAACAATACAAGCAAAATAAAGAATTCCATTTGGAGAAAAAAATAACAACAACAACAACAACAACAAAATTTATGTAAAATTCCAAATCAAACATAAACGTTAAAATATTTATTTGAGATTTGGCCAACACCAACACCAATAGCAACAATATAAATTATTTATAACAAACACTGTGCTACAGTGAAATAAAATTAAAACAACTTTTTTGTACAATACTCTGGTAATTCGATAGTACAACTCTTTATAATGTAGCCTCTCCCAGCTAGCATTTGGAAGATTGTTTTTATAAAAATTATTTTCCTGAGTCTTTTAGGAGTACTTTTTGTGATCAAAAACTTATTAGTCAGTTATACGATTACAAAAGGACTCATAAAAGACTCGTATGCGATTAAACGATGACTGAAAGACGACTCGAAAAAGAATCATAAACGAAGGTAAATAATACTAATAAATGATCAGAAAGTGATTCGAAAATGATTATAAAGATACTAGAAAAAAAGTCGAAAATTACTCTAAAATAATATAGAAAATGACTCATAAGTGACTTTTTAAGAAGGGTCGCTCGTACTCACTTTTTTTCTCCCGACGAAAGAGTCTTTTATGATCAGAAAATGAGCGCATATTCGAGCATTTTTAATCGCACAGAAAAATCAAAAAAGACGCGAATTTTGTTAAAAATTTTCAAATTGCTTGCTGGGTAAACACCTGAAGAGAGTAAAATATATATAGTATAAAATTATAAATACGACTAATAAATGACTCAAATTTAAATCATAAATCACCTAAAAATTAGTCCAAATTAATACGAACATAACTCATAAACGACAATAAAAGGACTTCTAAACATAATGATAATTTACTCATAAAAGACTCGTATGCGATTAAAAGATGACTGAAAGATAACACGAAAAAGAATCATAAACGATGGTAAATAAGATTAATAAAGGATCAGAAAGTGATTCGAAAATGATTATAAACCTACTAGAAAAAGAGTCGAAAATTACTCTAAAATAATATAGAAAATGACTCAAAAGTAACTCTTTAAGAAGAGTCGCTCGTACTCACTTTTTTTTCTCCCGACGAAAGAGTCTTTTATAATCAGAAAATGAACGCATATTCGAGCATTTTTAATCGCACAGAAGACTCAAAAAAGACTTGAATTTGATTAAAAATGTTCAAAATTGCTGGCTGGGCTCACATCACTTATGTTATGTGTGTTAAGTTTATACATGAGTGGGGAGACTTACAAACATTTTTTAATGGCAATTTTTTTGATTTACTCGCTAAGTTTCTTGTCAGAAGTCTGCTCATCGAGGAAATATTTTTTTTCTGACCTGGAGCTCTACGAGTATCAAACTACTTGTAGTTCCTGTATACAGATGTTACAACTGACGAGTTAATTTGTGGGGTTTGTGGAAACATTTTAAATGAAGCAACTTTTGCTAAGAAGAAGAAAAGAAAAAGAAAAGTTTTTTCATTAAATAATGCACGTAAGTGGTGTGAGAAGCTAGGTCGTAATCCTGACTGAAGTGTTTAAATGACGTGAAGTGTTCTGACTCCATTGGACAAGCTCACTTCGTACGTGTTGCAGAAAAACTATTGTAAGACTTGCAACACTGTTTTTACGGTTTGAGTTTTTGATTTAAATAGGCTTTCTTTGATGCTATCGAGCCTCATCGGGTTATAATAAAATAATGTTCAACCTGTTATGTGGAAATCAATTCTCGCAAAAGGGAATTGATGCTTTGAAGAACACCTTGGAGAATCAAACTTTTTGGAACAGAAGTCTTGCCGAGAGCATACTCACTTGCTAATGCTCGAAAAATATTCAGGTTTATGGGATCGCATTTATAGTAAGTGGGGGTCAGGTCAGGTAAGGCCCTTATTTGGCCAGAGTATAGTTTCTTTTTTATATCGTTATTGATATTCAATCTGTTGAACAAAAATTCATTGTAAAAAATGAATACGACTACAAAACTTATCATATAATTAGAGAGTACAGGCAACCCTCCTATAACGCGATGAGTGCGTACTCTTTTAAACTTGGCGCTGCGCACCATTGAATGATCAGTTTGAGTGAAATTTAGCCCTTTTTTTACATCTTGTAAATCGAGATTTGGCACCCACTCATTTTCCTTATTTTCGTCTACCAATGCATTTGAGGTGGGTGTATCAATCGATAAAGTTAAACGCAAACCGCGCTATAAGAGTAGCGCATTACAGGGGGGCTGTCGCAATTTCAACCCGCCGTTATATGGTAATCGCGTTCTGAGAGTACCGCGTTATAGGAGGGTTGACTGTACAACCAAAGATAAAAGGAGTTAAGAATCTTCGTGTCAAGCTTTGTGGCTTTTACTCAGACTCACAGCTTCAGGAGAAGCCATTTCAGGTGAGGGGTAATGCCAAGTTTATAGGTTGACCTGTTAAGGCAGCAATTGTGCGATTGATGGAATCCACTAGCCTTCTGCTTCACTAAAAAGTAAAGGGAAGCCAATTGACTTTTAATGTAATGCAAAATCGTATTTGGAATGGAATATGATATGCTGAGTGATTAGATCAGCCTGTGCACCTTGTCTGTTACTATACAGTGATAGTCGTGTTTACATTCATTCCACCATCTGTAAAGCTTTGTTGGCTTAATCATGGTTGGATAGCGGCTAATGTAATTGCAATTCCAAGCCTCCAAAAATATTCTCGACCTAATCGTTGGAGACTTAAACTAATATAGTCACTTTTCAGCCTCTCAATGATGTATCCCTCCATAAAGTTTGACAAAAAACAAAATCCAAGAAACTTTACTTTGTTGGACAAAGATAGCGAGGAATCTCCTGAGATGAAGTCATCGAAGAAATATTTTTTCATTTTGTTGGAGATGTCTTTTGACTTGGGGTTTGAACCTAGGCTTTACGTCTAATAAGCCAACACACTACGAACTAGGCACACATACAGTTCTTTAAAAAGAAATCTTTGTTACCCAGTGTTTTATATTATTTGGTAAAAAAAACAACAGCCTTCCTTTCCCCTTTGAAATGTATTGAAAATTTACCCCCCCCAAAAAAAACAAGTGTAAATATGATGTTTTTAATACCAAATTCCGTTTAAACAATATGTTAACTTTTATTCATGTTTTGGTGTCATTGTTGTTGTTGTTTTTGTTATTTGAAATATGTTGTTGTTGTTGTTGCTGTTGTTACGTTATTCATCTCTCAATTATTTCGTTGACTGACTAGTGCCTTTGGCGTCAATTTTGTGGAAATTACATTTTCAATATATATTTTATGTATGTATGTATATACACAACTACAATCACACTATCATTCTATATATGTATGCGTGTACATACATACATATATTAACATCTATACAGTTAGTGAATGGTGCCCATGTTGAACTCTTAGGCAGACATGTTTTGAATGAAAAGTGTATGTGCCACATACAACATACAATTCAAAGTGTATTCACATTTGCCGTGTTGAAGTTGAATGAACATTCTGGTGCTCAAATGTTTTGTTGTATTGCAGGGCAGTGCATGTCAATAAAACTAGAACACGGTAGTACTTGGCAGGTTAATTACGAACAGGCCTGGATTAAGTAAAGGAAAAATAGAATAATTAATGAGAGCCATTTGGCAGTATTTTTTTGAAAATGTCCTTGGAAGAAGGTAGGTAGGTAGAGGTGGCTGCCCATCCAAGAAAAATCCTTGGATGGACTCACTTAGGCCGCATTGGGCCGATTGTGTTACTACATTTATCCATTGTCCCGGAACCATTCGGAGCTCCTGATGAAGCGATTTAGTCTGCCAGTCATTGATAGTTCTTTCAGATCATCTATGTAGTGAATACTTACGTACATCCTTCTCCTTTGGCAAAGAGCTTGGCATGTACCCAGCAGGTGAGAGACAGTCTGCTCCTCTTCCTCATCTGTGCAGCTTCTGCAGAAGTCGTAAGCAAGGTGTCCAAGACTAATGCGCCTCACATGCGTGTCCATAATGCAATGCCCCGTAATGACACCGACAACTACACTTAGCGCGCCTCTTTGGAGTTTAAGTAGACTCATTCTGCGCCCCTCATCCTGCCTTGGCCAGATTTTACGAGCCGTTCTACCCATGTCCGAGGTCGCGACCATCGCATTGTCAATTATGAGCTTGCAAGTCCTCATAGGTATGCCCAGATTCGAAAACTCGTCGGAGAGTTCGATGATCGTGCCCCGCCTGGCACGCCTGAACAACGCTTGCAAAATAGTGCAATTTTATTTCGAAAATAATGGTTCTGTGCGGAAAACGTATCGCGCACTACGTCCGTTTTTTCGTCGAGAAAATCGTTCATCAGAGCAGTAAATTCGATTAAACATGGAACGTTTTCATACCACGTTTACTCTTATTGATAACTCGCATCCCCAGAGACGCCGTACGGTGCGTACAGAAGGAGCTATTGCTGCTGTAGAGCGTAGCATTGAGGAAGAACCGAATGAGTCTATCTGCCATCGAACACAGGAATTGGATTTGTGTCCATCCACTTTATGGAAGATTTTGCGGAAGGATCTTGGTTCCAAAATCCAACTCGTGCAACAATTGAAGCTAAATGATCATCAAGTAAGGCGGAGATTCGTCGAATGGGCCCAAAACGAGATTATCATTGTTCCCGATTTTCATAAGCGAACGTCAACAAACAAAACTGCCCCATTTGGTGTGAAGGTAATCCTCAAGTGTGTGTGGAAACACTGTTACATCCAGAAAAACTGACTGTTTGGCGCGCTTTATGGGCTGGTGGAATCATTGGTCCGTACTTTTTCAAAAACGATGGTGGCCAGAACGTTACCGTCAATGGTGATTGGTATAGAGCCATGATTACTAACTTTTTCATTCCTGAATTGAATATCCATAATGTCCAGGAGATGTGATTTCAACAAGACGGCGCAACATGTCACACAGCTCGTGCCACAATAGATTTATTGAAATACACGTTTGGTGACCACCTAATTGCACGTTTTGGACCTGTGAATTGGCCTCCAAGATCTTGTGATTTAACACCGCTAGACTACTTTCAGTGGGGCTATGTAAAGTCATTGGTCTATGCGGTAAAGCCACATACGCTTGATCATTTGGAAGACAACATTCACCGCGTTATTGCCAATATACGGCCACAAATGTTGGGAAAAGTCATCGAAAATTGGACGTCTAGATTGGATTACATGCGCGCCAGTCATGGCTGTAATATGTTAGAAATCATAATTAAACTGTAATGCCACAAGATTATCTTTCGGATAAATTAAATTCATGTCAATCGAATAATCGTCCATCGTTGCTTTATTGCAACTTAAAGTTCTATATCCCTCTATAAAAAACACCCAATAAAAGCAGCAGCTGTTAGCCATTCGTTGTAAGTAAAGAATTTGAGATAATTTTTTTGGTTTTCGCAGGGTTATACATCATATGGAAACCTAACCATGGATTTATAAGAGATGGTGGATGGTTCTCCATGAGTTGGATCAACACAAGCTTATCTGTAGTAGTTTAAACATCACGTATTATGGTCTATGGCCTACCACACTCGTTTATTTGTCCTGCTAATATGATAATTCCAATTCTAAATTCTTATTCTGTTCTCTAATCTTTCTAAATATTTGTTGAATTGCATATGATGATGATGATGATGTGATGCGCATATTATATGCAGCATAAATCACTTCTCCTTTTTTTTCCAAAGCATTTTTCCAGTATTTTATGCTGTTTGCTGCCTATCTGCATATGATGCGATATTTAAATTTTTTTTTTTTGTATTAAATTAAGAATTTTTTTTCATCCAACCCTCTTGGTCATAAACCATTTCAAGCGACCACTACTCCTGCTGTACGGTCCTCTACAGAAATTTTAGTTTGAATTGCAAAAAACATTTTGTTTTCATTATTAATTTTGGGTGTATGTGAGCGTATGTAAATCAACATTTTGTCCCATTTATATTGTTGTTGTTCTTGTTATTTGTTTGTTTAAAAATGTACTCGTAGGCGCTAGGCATTAGGCAGTATTTTAATTTTTGTGTGCATTTCTGTAAATTTAGCGAAATTAAGTGGATTTTATTCATACAAAACTAGAGTACTGAGTTTATATTCATACATTCTATAAACAGACACCAGAAAAATATGGACCACCATCATATATACGAGTATGTATGTATATGTCTACATTTGTATGTGTTTGTGTTTGTGAATGGACAAAATTCATTCATATTTATTCAGTTACTGAATATTCAATATAAAATTCATGTTATTCGTATCAGACTCTGCAACTATTAAAAGGTGGTCCACATGTGACAATATATTTGCGAAACAGAGCTGGCCAAGAAAGGGGGGAGAGGAATAAATAAGTCTTTGATTCAAGATACGACTTCCCGACCTTTGGCAATTGTTAACGGCCATACTACATACATAATTGGCCATTACAACCTTTCAGTCAGGATTATTAACATAGTTTCTCATAGCACTTATGTTGTGTGCGTTAATTTTATTCATAAGTGGTGGGGCTCTACAGTTTAAAGTCGACTCCGAACGGCAGATGTTTGAGAAACTTCTCATGGCAACTTTATTTACTCTCAGAGTTTTTCCCAGAAATCTGCTGAGAGGCAATGGCCGAAGAAATACTTTTTAAATTTTGTATTGATGTCTGGCCCAGTCTGGTTTGAGCCCCAGAACCCTGGCTTTATGTCTAATAAGTCAACACACTATCTACTAGACTACGGCGACTTTATTGGTCATATTGCTGAAACAATATCCGACAATTAGTTGTCATATATTCAGTCACCATATCGCTAAATCATCATGTGTTCTATTCGGGACACGTGCAATTTTCCCACTTTTACAATCGCCATAATAGTAGACCAGTATAAGCAATCTGTTCAATTAATTTGAGTTCATTGATTCAGTAAACGATCGACGGAACTCAAGACAACGAGATTTGTTTGCTGAATTATCTTTGAAATCGAATTGAAACAATTGTCTACTGACCTTAATTTACATCGTAAAATCGAGGCGATAAGGCTCTTTTCTGGATGGATGGATACGTACTAGGGATGCTAAACAGGATCGATTTTTAAAAATCCCTTGATTAGGAATTTTGTGTATCCCTGCTGCTGAGAAACACTTCTCGCAATCAATATTTGTTGGTAAAATAGCTTCAAGATAGCTGTATGCAGCTTGTAAATATTCATCTCTGCCACCTCCTGATGTATTTCTTTAGACAGTTGAGTATCTAAATCAGTTACTTACAATGTCATCCTCTTCGCCGACTTATGCAGGTCACCTCATCAAATACCCGTCTCGCGGAGCATCCTCTTCCATTCGAAAGGCATGGCCAAGCCAGCGCAGCCGCTGGATATTGATACGCTGTACAACGTCCATGTCGTTGAGGAGCTCATACAGCTCACTGTTGAATCGGATGCAAAAATCATCTCCAACTCGCACTGGACCGAAGATCTTACGTAGGGCTTTTCTCTCAAATACTCTCAAGGCAGCTGCATCAGTTCTTAATAGGGTCCATGCTTCTGCGCCATAAAGAAGCACGGATAGGATGAGCGTCTTGTAGAGTATTAGTTTCGTTTTACGAGAGAGGTCTCTGCTACTCAATTGCATATTGAAACCATAATAGCACCTGTTGGCACGAGTAATTTTGCGCTTGATTTCCAGACTGACATCATTGTCGGTGGTAACGGCGGAGCCAAGATAAATAAATTGCTTGACTGTATCAAAAGTATAGTTATCGGCCGTAATTTGAGAATTAATACACCGCACGGCTCTACTTGTCGATAACATATACTTCGTTTTGCCCTCATTTACTGTCAGACCCATCTCCTTAGACTCCCGTTCAATAGCACTAAAGGCAGCAGTGACATCTCGTTTGGTACACCCTATGATGTCGATGTCGTTAGCGTACGCAAGCAACTGGACACTTTTTTGAAAAATAGTGCCATTAAGATGCACTCCCGCCTTTCGCAGAACACTCTCTCTCTGACGAAGTTGAAGAGGTCGCATGATAAGGGATCGCCTTGTCTGAAACCTCGCACGGTATCACGGTAGGTTTGTACCTACTATTCCATATTTCCTTTACTACAACTCTGCTTTGATAAACGCACTTGTTAGTTGAATATGGAATATGTTTTTTGCTTCCAACTCTGTTTAACCATTGTGCACTTGTTCTTTTTTTCCTATCACTGCCACTGTTTTTCCGTTTTTCCGTTTAAACCCACACAATTTTTTCATGTTAATTAGTTATTATGCCCGGCCATAAATGACTAGAGCTGTTGTTTGGCTAATTTCTCTGCTAAACCAATTATAATATTAAATAATTTTATTTAAAATAATATTTTTGCATTTAAAATACGCTAAATAAGCAAACGATAAGAGAAAGAAAGAGTGAGAGAGAAAACCAGACTGAGAGAGATGGACGATAATAGACGAGTTCAACAGAAATGTTCATTATTTTTATTTATTTTTTTTAAATACTTACGCTGAAAAACATATTTATTTAATTAATAAAATGTTGTAATTCAAACTGTTTAAACGAGATTTAAAGAAATTTAAATTAAAGTGATATTCATAGCGATATCAACAGGTTAAACCTAATTAGTATGGATCCAAGCCATTGTCCAATACTAGCGTTTAAAATAGTGTCACTGACCAAAAAGGAGTTTATGTGAAGTAATAAATGTAGTCGTTAAAAGCATAATAAGCTTCATGGATAATAACTAAAGTAATGTAGATCTACTGATGCAGATCAGTTTAGTTCTCATTCTACTCTAGTAGCATGGACCTTTAGCAGTTACAACATATTCTAACGGCTTAGGATCTTGCCAAAATTACAAATTTTTGTGATACTGATCTAGACCACATGCTTGATACTTCGGTATCCATAATTAAACCTTTGAACTTAAGTAAAGAGATACTCCAGTTATTGGAAGTAAAAAATATCAGAGAAATAGGAACCAATTTGTCTCAGGAATTTTCTTTCCAAATTGTTAAGCCCATCGTCATCCACGTGTCCTAAACGTATACGCCTCCTCAATTATTCTTGGATTCTGTTGCCTTGGCAAACTTCTGGAAGTTGTTTTTATAATTCCTCATTTATTACTCGGTAAACACCAAGATTTTTTTCTTTAATGTTATGTGTGCAATGACAACAATCTCTTACTCAATAGTCTGATGCATAACTCAAATCACCCCGCAATATAAAAACCGTCTGGAACCCATTCCAATTAGGAAGACTGTCCCCCATTTTTCTTTCCCACTACACAGAAAATTTCTTGGCTGATAACCTGGAAACCAGCTCTGCCTTCTTGAATCACCTTTCCAATCTAATCCCGAGTCCACAACAAACCCGTTTCTGTCCTATACACCGGAATGATTTCCCCATTAAAAACTATAAATACCCACATAATTGGTTATTACAACCGTTGAGTCAGGATTACGACCTACCTTCTCACACCACTTATGTTGTGTGTGTTCATTTTATACATAAGTGGTGGGACCTATTCCTTACTAAATTATTTCCTTCGCTCTAATTACCCATTCTCGTTTAAAAGCATCCAAGTCTTAGCACTATTTAGTAGACAGGGTGCACTTTCAGCGCACGTCCTGAGCTCTGGTATATCCTGCGTTAGACTTGTATCCCAGGAACCTAACCATAGTCTCCGTGGTTACAGTAATCGTTGCTATTTCTATAAGATTTAAAACCATAAAAGCCTGATATTCTGTAACATATTTTTTAATGATTGTCGAGCTATGGTAATAGTATACAGGGTGGCTGATATATAATGCAACAAAGTGAAGTGCTATATTTTTTAATTTTATTGTTCAAAAGCAAAAAAATGTTGGAAATAACATCAAATTTTAGTATCAGTTTAGATTTGTTCGAATTGGCCACCTTTGATACGAAATAAGGCCTTCAAAGGGCAGACTAACCCATTACAGACTGTACCAAAGTGGCTCTGCGGTATTTTGGTATGATCGATCTTGAGATGATCAATACTTTGGCATTTTTTAGTGAGAACCTTACTCTCCAAAATGCCCCAGACGCAAAAGTCCAACGGATTGAGAACCGGAGATTTTGGTGGCCATTGTGGGGTATAAATGAGGCGGGGCACCTCCTTTTTAAGCCATTCTTGGTTGACGCGTGCTGAGTGCGGTGGTGCTGAGTCCTGTCCATCGAATGTCCATGGTCTGCGGCTGAAATGCTTGTCTGCGCAGTGCTTCAATACTATCTTTAAGACGTTTTTCCCGATAATATTCGGCATTTATTTTAACCCCACGGTCGATGAATACGAGCGGGGAGCGACCATCGGCCGTTACGGCTGAACACAACAATTTCCTTGAGAGACTTTTGAGTTCTGGTGGCCAATCGCATGTGTAAATTTTCAGCTTACCACTTTGGTAAAAAACCTGATGATTTTTTTGGTTCACAAACTGCTAAATTTGGAATTGCTTCTAATCGGAGAAAACCAAATTCGGTAACTGGCCACTTTCGTGCAAGGAAAGTAACTCCTTGGTTCTTTCCAGTTTAACTTTTTTTTTTGTCCATCGGTGTGCTCTTGCACTTTTTGTAACTTCAATGGCTTTAGTCCAAGTTTATATTTCAGTATGTGTTGCATCCGTTCTCGCGATATATTGAGCTCACGAGCAATTTTTCTACCACTGCGGTGTGGATTTCGATTAAATCTGACCTTCACATTTCGGATCATTTTTGGTGTTGTTACTGTTTTTTTCGTCCACTTTTTGGACGCGATGCAACACTACCAGTATCACGGTAATGAGAAATGGTACGAAAAACAAAAGATTTGTTCACATCTAAATACTGGAGGGCTCTAACGATAGCCATCTGTGGTTTTGTAGCCAAATATAAAGCCATCACACTATCACGCTTGAATTCCATCACGAATAAATATTTTTGCTGAATGCAATAGATGAAAATGCTTTTGTAAGCTTCTAAATAATAAAATAAACTGTCACTGGAATAAATCTGTCAGCTGTCAGACGAGCGGTTTACAAATGATAACAACCTGAAGTTGGTTGCAATACATTTCAGCCACCCTGTCAGTATGTGTGTATTGCGAATTACAAGAACTATTTAGAAAGACTAGAGAATTCCAGAAGTTGGTAGACTGTTAGTTTGGAGAAACTATAAAGCGAAAGTTAAAAACAGAACCCCTTTTTACTTCATATCGCAGTTTTTGAAACCATAAGAAATAATTTTCAAAGGATTTAAATTAAAACCAAAAGACATTCTCGGTTTTAATTTTTTTTTAAATAATTTTCTTTAAATTATTTACTGCTTAAAATATTCCGGCATTTCCAAAAAACCCATTTACGTAACTATGTTTCTATACTTTTGCCAATTTGCACAATTCGAAGAGAAGATTTCTCAAAGTTGCTGACTTAATTTGAATGTGAAGTCAATGTCAAGTGTATTTGTGGTTTGTGGCCATAGATTTTTGGTTTGGCTTTTTTTTTGGTTGACTTCCAGAAATGACTTTTCAAGACAAAAGGCAAGAAGGCAAGAGTAAACTACGTACAACTGCAACTATTGAGACTATTGAGAGTGCAACAAACTGTTGAGGAATTTAAAAAAACACAAAAAAAAGAAAAACAACCGAAACTATAAGTGTAACTGAGGCAAAAAAAAAAGGAAAAGTCTACTGAAAATCTACTGATTTAATGAATGTAACGGGTAGTTTTGGACATTTGGAAAATTGCAATAACAAAAAAAAAAAAAACTAACTTCAATGACACTTTATAAATGAAAAAACAAAAAAAAAAGTGCCAAGAAGAAGAATAATTTTTCAGAAATTTTCATCCATAACATCCATCATGAGAATGATATTGCTGAAGCAGGCTTTTGTATCAGTTTACCTTTGTTTAGTGCCATGAAATTTTTAGTTATTGACCTGGCCGAGTGGCCGAAAACTCTCTCTTAAACATTCCAACATTGAAAATCGTAATTGATTTGTAAAGTTTTTTAAAAAAAACATCATGTTTTTAACAAAAATCCAACAGCAGCTATAATTTTGCCAATCTCTTCTACCACACTTGCATAACTTGTGGAAAATCATCTACATTTCGGCATCTCCACATCAACATCAACATCAACTTCATCATGTTTGTCGTTTTCATCAGTATACGTATATCGAACATCAGCGCCATCGTCATCGCCATCATCATCACCATCATCATCGTCATTATGTGATTTCAAACATTTTGATTTTTGGTTTTAACAACAGTTTTCTACTCTGTGTCTCTCTCTCTCTCCCGCTCTCTGTTTCCCCTCCCTTAATGTTTGGCCAGAAATTTTGTTAAGTAGCTTGTGTTTTTGCCCAATACAAATTCATTGAGAGACCAACAAAAAAAAAGGAGAAAAAAAATGGGAACTGCTATAGAACTACACATGACTGGTCTGATTTGAAATTGGTTGGCTGGTATTGCTGAGTATTTGGCAAAAGCACAGTCACTATATCATTGAGTAAGGCAGAGGCGTAGGCTATGAGAAGCTAATATTCTTCTTCAACTGCATTGTTCAGGAAATCTGAATTTTTCACAGGGGTTAGGCTTGTTATAACCCAATAATCCAAATTCGAACGGACTAGTAATACAAATCTTCAAGGAAAAATCATTTTTAGTGATGGAACTCTTTGCGGCATAAATGGATACGTGAACAAACAAAATTATCGAACTTGGGCCACTCCCAGCCCACATGAGATCCAAAAGTGCATTTGACGTTCCGGAAAAAGTCACTGTTTGGTATGGATCTTGGGGCTGGCGCCGTCTTCGGTTCATATTTCATTGGGAATGGCCCTGATTAGGTCATCACTGTCAACAGCGAGTTTTTGGTTTGATTTGAGTAATCTGGGCAAAACTGCCTCAAAACGGCATTACGCGGTACACAGTTCGTACTCAGCTCTACCGTGATTTATACATACATAATTGGTCATTATAACCATTTAGTCAGGATTGTTGACCTAGTTCTTCACACTACTTATGTTGTGTGTGTTAATTTTATACATAAGTGGCGGAACCTACAGTTTAAAGTCGACTCCGAACGATAGATTTTTGAGAAACTTTTCATAGCAATTTTATTTACTCTCAGAGTTTTTGCCAGAAATCTGCTGAGAAAAAATTGCAGAAAAACTGCTTTTTGTACTTTTATTTTGATGTCTGGCCGGGGACTCGAACCCTGTCTTTAAGTTTAATAAGCCAGCACACTACCTACTAGACCACGGCGACCTCTGATCGTTCCTGTTACTTATGGTATAAAAACTCTCAAACCTAATGTTCATAAACACTGCTAAACACACTACCTACTAGACCACGGCGACTTCGATGCCGCTATTACCAATTTTTTTTTTTGTGTGGTTTGAGTTATCTAGACACCAAAAACCATGTGGTACTTCAAGAGGGCGCTATGTGCCACTCAGCTCATGCTCTACGTGCCACTCAGCTCCTGCTCTGCTAGAGAAATTTAAAGGCATACTATGATTACCAATTTCTTTTGGTCTGATTTGAGTTATCTAGACATCAAACACCATGTGGTTCTGTACACCTCAGCTTGAGCAATTTAATGTTATGCTCATTTTACGTGGAGGTAATGTGAACTGGCCACCGAGCCCATGACATTTCACTCTGTTAAACTTTTTCTTGGTAAAGTTTTCGTAGTCACAACTGTATGCGATTAAGACACAAACCAAACATAGCTGATGTCAAGAGAACCCTTGCCTTACATTAAATTCAGAAGTATTTATGCGTCAGTGTTATGGAAAATTGAACATTTTATTAGCGTTCCACTTGGAAGAGATGTGATAGACATTTGCATACTGCTATGTGGAAACATATAATGGCATCAATTGGTTATTCGAACGAATAAAAGACTTCGTTGATATCTTACACACAAAGATAGGAAATGCTTAACGAAAGACCCAACGCTTGAGGTGAAGTTAGATTCATTCCACTTGAGTTTTTAATAGGCAGACAACGGCTTTTGTCCGTGAGGATTTGTGCTTTGCTATTATTGAAAAATACTGTAGTCTTCTTGGATTTACCAAGATCAGCCTGGGATAGTACCATCACACTTCCATACCGAGAAGTGATTGCCAATTTCTATTAATTTCATGGTGAAAAAGTGCATCATGCCACAAGATAAATGTTATTAACGGATCCATCTAATCTGGCAGCTTTGAGGCTGACACAGATAACATAATTATGCATAACATAACATAATTGGTCATTACAAACCTTCAGTCAGGATTACGACCTAGCTTCTTACACCATGAGTGGCAAGTCCTACCGTTTATTTTATTTACACTCAGAGTTTTTCCCAGAAATCTGCTAAGAGGCAGTTGCCGAAGAAATATTTTTTCTTATTTTTGTTCTGATGTCTGAACTGGGATTTGTACTCGGACATTACATCTAATAAGCCAACACACTACCTACTGGATTACGGTGACTACAATACTACAAATGAATTTCTCAATATTCTCCATAAGGAAATGAAGCTGGCATTGCAAAACTTGCCTTCAATTTGGTGTTTACGACGAGTATAAGGAAGATAAAGAGGCAATTCGCCTTGGTCTTAGTCTAGGCATACCTTTTAAGATTTGAATTCGCCGTAGTCTGGTACGCAATCTGTTGGCTTATTAGATGAAACGAGCAACGGAAGAACTTCCTCTCAGCGGAATTCTGGCAAAAATTTCGAGATTAAAAGAAATTCCCATAAAAAACTTTCTCAAAAGTCGACTTTAAACGGTAGGCCCTTCCTTTCCATGTATAAAATTAACATTCACAACATAAGTGGCGTGGGAAACTAAGGAGTGCGCACGAAAAAAAAACTGGTCTTACACTTTTCGTTATAAAAATAAAACTAAGTGAGTGATTTTTTTTCGTTTTATATTTCAATTTGAATTCCTTTTGTGTATAAAATTTTTTTTTTGACAAAGGTCAGAGCATCTAACTTTTTGAGCCACTTTTCTTCCAGATATGTTAGCGTGTTTTAGAAAAATACGTATTATTTTACTTGCTTTGTTTTGGTCGGCAAAACCTTTTTTTCTACCACTCTCTCTCTCAATACTTAAAGACTCCTTAAATATTGTCTTATTCCTTACCTTAGAAACTGTTTTTTGGTTAACACCTGCGAAGCCTAGCAATCCTTTTATGTAGCGGCGAGGTTTTTCATTGAAAATTTCAATTATTTTTTTACGACATTCTTGTTGGGTGCCCATTTTCAAAAAACTTATTTTTGCTATTGCAATGACATTTAGTAAGATGGATTTTCAAACAGATGACTAACAAAAACAATATAACGGTATTCACTTTTTTTCAATTATGATAAAAGTTATAAGCTTAAAAGTAGACCCATTTTTTTGTGCACACTCCTTAGTTTACTATTACAGTCGGGTAAAGAATAAGCCCCTCGCGAACATCTCTCTGACGTACGTTTTTGTCCATAAATATCAAAGATCTTAAGAAAGTTTTTTATCAATACGAGTCAACTCTTAAGTGGGTTCAAGGAATACTGCAGTGCAGATAAACTGACAAAAAACGTTATGGAGCTAATAATAATCCATACTTTACAGGGCATAGGTGTTTCGATTGTCACAGTTAAACTAGACATTCCCCGATGAAATATTGCTAGACTTGTACGGATAACAAGAGGACTGGTTGTCTTTTATGCTTAAATCGCTTTGTAGCCTTAGTCTGAAATCTATTCTCCAACTTAAGGTTATGGCAACAATTTGCCAACAGTCGGCCATTTGCGATTATCAGGGGTAACTGGAAGGCATGTTGAGACATTTGTCATTTCCCTCTATAGTTTCAAAAATTAAAATTTAACAGCTTTAGAGGCTATGCTTGACTAACCAAACAACAGATTATCAAAGTCTATTCACACAAAGAAAAAGCCAGAGCACCATTTTGGAAAATCTGCTTAGCTCCCATGTAGTATAATGTGAAAGGCTCTTGCATGAGGACCATTAAAACTTGCCTGAAGAAGAATAAATTTAAACAAACCTTAAGAAAGAGAGAGTAAGAGAGAGAGAGAGAGAGAGAGAGAGAGTTAACAGAGAATGAGTATTCAACTTCAAATTTAAAAAATATTTCCTTTGTGTACGTACTAGGGATGCCAATCGGGAAATCACGATTACAAATTCTGGAATCCCGGGATTTTTAAACATTTGTCCACGGATTGTTCGGAATTTTCGAGATTGTGAATTCATATGTATGTTGACCCTACAAAAGGTCCTGACAAAAAATTGTATATCACTTGACTTAGATAATAGCATCTCAGATGAGGAAAACCCTACTTCCAGTGATAAAAAGTATTATTTGATGGCATCATCATGCGCTCTCCTTATGCAAACATTTTTCCAATTTTATTCATTTTGTTCTGTCATTTTCGTTCTGTTCTTCAGACATTCTTGATTGTAAATACCTTAAAATTTTTTAATTTAATAAATATACACCAGTGTATGTGGACTTTTTTCTGTGACTGTATGTAATCGATTTCAATTTGTGATACTTCGGTTTGTAAAGAGTGCCATCTTCAATGTTTCCCACTTAGGTTTTCTCTCTACGCTTCTGCTCCTCTTTACAATATGCCATGTCTTGTCTGTCTGTCTATCTGTCTAACTGACTGAATGACTATTGCACTCTGTTATGTAAAAAGCTATTGACATGCCTGGTCATGCTCTTAAACTGGTACTGAACAAATTTTCGGTTTTACAATTTATGTTGTATTAATATTTGTTGTATTCAAATGTCTGCAGTCATACAACAAAATGTAACAGCAATAATATGCAATAGCAATACAGTAACAACTTTAACAACAACAACAACAACTATCACAACAACAGCAATAGCAATAACATCAATAGCAGCAGGCAGCAATAATAACAATTTGAGAATGTAACTTTATATAGAAGAGATTTTTAGTTACATTTTCAACACACTTCACAATAAAATCAACAGAAAAACAGAATATTTCGATACACCGGACCAGACATACCAAAGTACACGCACACCAGCACACCACCACACATACACGCATACCACTTTAGTCTTCAATATTATTTAGTTCTACGTATCCGGTATCTAGTGGAAGTTTAAGATTTATGTCGACTAATAATGAATATATTTATGCATACACACTACACTACACTACATATGTATGTGTTTGCATTTGTATGTTATTGCATGTACACATATGTGTGTTGTATGTATGTGTGGTGTATATATTCTGACATATTTTAGACGATTACATATATAAACCTATGAAATCATAGAGAAATTTATGCATTCCTGTGGAAAATTTAATTAGAAAATTGTGTTTTTTCTTTAACCTGACATCTATGCTTTAGAAGCAAACAACTTGATGTTCAAAGTAAACAGTTGATGTTGGCTAATTAGTAATTGTGTGTATAATTTTATGAAAAATAGTAAGTAAATTAATTATAAGCGTTATATATTGATTACTTTACAATTATTTAGTAATTGATTAGTATAATTAGGCTTAGAAGGCTTCACTTTAGGTGAGGTTAGGTAAGGTTAGAGGACAGTATACTTGTCGGTTAAGACAAGTACCACCTTTGGTAGGAATGATGGCCTTTAAACGGCCGACAAAGTCATCACAGGCTGCACGAAAGTGGCTCTGCGGTATTTTGGCCCAATCCCAAAGAAGCGTCTTCTTGAGATGATCGACTCTGTGTTGTTTTTTAGTGAGAACCTTACTCTCCAAAATGCCCCAGGCCCAAAAGTACAACGGATTGAAATCCCGAGATTTTGGTGGCTATTGTGCGAGGCATTCTTGGTTGATGCGTGCTGAGTGCGGTGGTGCTGAGTCGTGTTGGAATGTCCATGGTCTGCGGCCGAAATGTTTGTCTGCCCAGGATTTCATTACTGTCTTTAAGACATTTTCCCGATAATATTCGGCATTTATTTTGACCCCACGGTCGATGAGTACGAGCGGAGGATGAGTACGGCGGCCCACACCATTACCATCAGCGGCGCTTGAGTTCTGGTGGCCAATCGCAGATGTAAATTTTCAGCTGACCTCTTTGGCAAGTAAACCCGATCATTTTGTTTATTCACAAAGTGCGCAATTTGGAATGGCTTCTCATCGGAGAAAACCAAATTCGGAAACTGGCCACTTTCGTGCAAACGAAATAACTCGTTGGCTCTTTCCAGTCTGAGCTCGTGCACTTTTTGGAACTTCAATGGCTTTAGTCCAAGTTCACTTTTCAATATGTCTTGCATCCGCTCTCGCGATATGTTCAGTACACGCGCGATTTTTCTACCACTGCGGTGTGGATTTCGTTCAAATCCGGCCTGCACTTTTCGGATGATTCCTGGTGTTGTTACCATTTTTTTCCGGCCACTTTTTGGACGCAATGCAACACTGCCAGTATCACTTTAACTAGCAATGGTACGAGAAACAAAAGTTTTATTCACATTTAAATGCTGGAGGACTTTAACGATAGCCACCTGTGGTTTTCCAGCCAAATATAAAGCAATCACACTATCACGCTTGAATTCCATCACGAATAACTTTTTTTTCTGAATGCAATAGATCAAAATGCTTTTGTAAGCTTGTAAATAATAAAATGAACTGTCACTGGAATAATGCTGTCAGCTGTCAGACGAGCGGTTTACAAATGATAGCAACCTGAAGTTGGTTGCAGTACATATCAGCCGCACTGTATAAGTATAGTCGTAATCTTGAGTAAAGGACTACAATGACCAATTAAGTAACTAAGTATGTAAACGAGTTATGTACAGAGATATGTCGTAATATATGAGGCTAATGCAAAGGAATTGAAACTGCCTTACTGGAAATAGAGATATTTGGAGGAAAGTTGTAGAACTATTATACTGTAATAGCTTTTCACTTTCTTTCAAATTAAGTACTCTGAGGATTATAGCCCTACTTCTCGTGTTGCCATAAAACATGTTGGAATTGGTAATAATCTACCGGAGATCAATTTTTTCAAAGTAAAGAGATATTAAGGTATGCTTATGTATGTGTTCACTATAATGAGTACAAGCTTAAATTTAGGGATAAATTTTTAGTACAGTCCATGAAGATATTATTTTCACAATTAGTCCTTTAGATTTACATTTCCCAACCTTATCAGCAAGGTAACGCCTTCAATAGTTTCGACACCTAATTGACACTTTTCTGCCTTTGAACATAAGAAAATTACAAACGAAAACTCAGTCGACAAGAATTGATAATTTTATTAAATTAATATTCGTTATATTGAGAACAATATTTTTAGTGTTCAGACACATACATAATATACGAAAATTTATTTGACAGCCGGTAAACAAAACAGCTGTACTCACTAACATTGCTTTTAATTTAATCGCGAAGATTAAGTGCCAAAAAAATTATATAAAAAATGGAACACAATTTAACATTGGGAAAGATTAAACGAAACGCCGAGCTGTTGCGGTTAATAGGGACTACTTTTAGCTCCAAAGTGGCTTTTCTGAGCAGGATGAGAAGAGAAAGAAAATATTCATAGTGGATAGCTTGGATAAATAAAATACAAACCTTTCTGCTGAACTTCCATGTTTTGTTTGTCGTTTTCAAACATTTGAGTTGTCAAATATCAATAGAAGTGTTCGGAAAAATGTAATATGCTCACTGAACAGTACTTAATGACAGTAGTTGTATTTGAAGTTTTATTCAATATTATAATAATTTATGAATTTATTGAGCAAAAATAAATTGAATTTTTATATGAAATATTTAGAACAATAACTGCATGTCTGAACACAATCATATATTTTTTTTGTCGGTTGCAAATATCTCCCATACCACCGCATCAAATTTAATGAATGATATCTCATTTTAAAGCTTATATCTAACATTAATGACGAAAAATAATTAGAAATTGAAAAAATTAATATTTTCTTTGATAAAAATTATATTTTATATAGAACTGCATGATAATACTGTTGTCATTATGATTATATATTTTTGTTCAAGCGTGCTAATACAGGGTCGCTTAATAGTAATGTAGTTCTACATAATAGAGTATGTATTAAAATCCATTCTGGCAATACCGCTATTTACTATAATGCCGTTTATTACTAAGTCATTTATATATAATAGGCATATTAAGTTGTAAAAAGCTGTTTTGGCAATACTTTGCAGTAGTTATTAGATCAATTACGATAAACAGGGTTGCTTAATTGTAATGTTATTCTATATAATAATATATAAAGTTGTAAAAGCCATTTTGGTAACGTCGTTATTGTCATGGCATTGTTTGTTTTATGAAGTGTAGTAATACAGGCTAATCAAAACAAACATTATATATGCAAAAATTATTCATATCGATAAAATTGTACTCATACCCCGAATCAACCTTATACCTTCTGATTCAACTGTGCCTTTCCGAATGACACTAAAACAATTCCCTGCGAAAGTTTCTTTTGCTATGACGATGACAACTAACGGCGCGAAATATTCGCATGGGTCATCTAGTACGATTGATTCAGCAAACATTGTATTAAACACCCGCATTCGTTATAATTAAGAGTTTTTAAATGGACATACCCAGCGTCATATGAAATGTTATTAGTGCCACTCTAATGAATCCAGAATTGTGGATCGCCATGGTCCTAGTAGGTAGTGTGCTGGCTTATTAGGGTCCCAGGCCACATATCAAAAATAAAAAAAAAATCCAAAAAGTATTTTTCGGCGATGTCTTCTCTTTCTCTTCTTGTTTCTCAAAAATCTGTCATTCGGAGTCAACTTTAAACTGTAGGTCCCGCCACTTTTGTATAAAATTAACACACACACACAACATAAGTGGTGTAAGAAACTGCAGGCCTCTTGGGGACCATTTCTGTAGACTGTCTAATGGTGAAGGTATAGCACTGGCCATTTTATAGTCACCAGCAGCAACTCCTTTCCTTACCGTTCGCATCTTCCCTCTCTCTTTCCACCTTTCCTAAAAAACCTGCACAATGCTCTGCATGAGTAGGAGTCATCCCCTGAGTGCTAGTTTTATAAAAAAAAAAAAAAAAAATACCAGATAGTAAGTCTTTTCTAATACATTCGAGAGATCAAATTGCAACGTCAATATAGGGTCCCATACCCCCACATTAGTGGAGAGATAATGTAAACAGCAGGCTATCCATCCAGCGTAGGCAGAATAGAACAGAATAGAATAGAGATTTTCTGCCTACACTTACCATGGATAGATATTGTGTTGGCTTATTAAACGTTAGGCCACGGTTTAAAACGAGAGTCGTACATCTCCTACGGAACGGAATATAAAAAATATTTCTCCATTAATTTCCGCTCAGCAGATTGCTAGCAAAAACTCCATACAAGTAAATAAAACATTCTATTGAAAATTTCTTCAAAAATATGTAAAGGGTTTTGGTTTTGGGTACGGGTTTTCTGTGCTCCAAATATTACAATTTTGATACCCGCACACAATCAGCTGGACCCATTCGATAATGTGCTTAAAAATTGGACCGATTGTATAGGCTACTGCATGGCCAGCCGAGACAGCCATTTGAATGAAATTATTTCCCATTATTAACCGGAAGGATTGTACTTTCAAATAAAAAAAGAAATTTTAGAAAATATCCAAATGTTTTTTTTTAAAGCCTTTTCAAAACAGCAAATGTTCTTTGGCGGATACTTTATTTAAATACCATTGAAAAATATAACTCATACGTACCATATTACATGTACTTGAATAGTTACTCTGAAAAGTAGGCAATGAAAAAATTTAATTTTGTCATATATGAAATCAATGTAATTAAATATCACTCATACGCCCCATATGTACTTGCTATTATGGATTTTACATAGTAAGTATGCGTATAATTTGAATGACTAAATACTAGAGGTGTGCACAAGATGCGGAAGGAGAACAACAAGCAATTTGAATCCTCTAGAGTCGAAAATCTGAAAATACGGGAAGAGAACAAAAAGCAATTGGCTGATTTTCAAGAAACTTCTAGAGCCAAAATTCAAAAACTTCTGGCAGAGTCTCGGAAAGAAAGTGAGCAAATCCATCAAGAACTTTTCTCGAAAAATGAAAAGAGACTAGAAGCGAATACGAAGGAGATGCAAGAAATATTACTAATGTCGAGGAAAAGGTGTCAAGCTTGGAGAAGAACGTTCACACGAAAGTAATTAATTTGGATAAGTCCGTTGAGGGAAAACTAGTTATAATGTTGTCATGGCATTGGTTTCTAATATTTTTATACTTTTAATAAAATTTCTATTAATTATTTTCATTTTATGTTACAAAAATGACAACTAACGGTGCGAAATATTCGCATGGGTCATCTAGTATTACTTTAGTTTTCATCTGCTGTTGTCTCACAGATTTTCAATGAAATTTATTCGAAATATTTTTGAGACGTTAATAAATGACACACAATAAAGTGAATTTTGATTTTTTTTTTGTAAGCAATCGAAAATAATTGTCAAATTATTTCATTTGTTGTATATTTTATAAATAAAATCAATATTTAATTAAATGTTATAAAATTTCTATAAAAATTTCAATTCGTTTTACTAAAAAAAAATTCTGTATTTCAGAAGAAAATCACAGAAGAACAGACGAAATGTGTGTGAACGCTTTCGCAATTAGTCGAGTTTAAGTTTAAATTTACTGAAGAAGTAGTGCAATGCTAGGTCATGATATTTTTAAGGAACTTTATAGAAATTCGATTAAATTCGCAATTTTCAAAAAAAATTTAAATGATATCCTAAGCAATCAGTAAGTTACGTGGCTAATTTTGTAATTCCATTTAAAATCCTTTCCATCTGTATGCTCTATTTGCTTCATTTGCTTTGCAAAAATTTAATCTTAAACTGAAATGTTTTGCATAATTTCTCTTTGCAGTTTATGTGTCCCTTAAAAATTTTATTACATTTTGTATTTCAAACGTTCAATGGTTTCTTTATCTACTTTCGCTAAAAAAATGTTTCCCTGTTTCCGGCTTCCTTTAATACGTTTTATAAATGACCGTTATTTCTGTCGTTGTTGCTGTTGCTGTTATTGCTTTCTTACACTAAATTTGATTTTGTAATATTATTAAACACTATTTCAACAATATTTTGCGACCGAAAAATTATACATCCACGCACGCTTAATAACAATTTACAAAAAATGCGCGTACTTTTCTGTGTGAGTTATTTAAAGAATTCCAAAGAAGGGTATAAATGTCAGTTGTAATGCCAAAATACGGGTAATTAGGAAAAGCGAGCGAGAAAGAGAGATAATAAAACACTTTTCCAAAAAGGAAAATAGAAAATAAAAGAAAAAAAATAGTTTCTGCGTACATGGGGTATGTGCTCCATGTACGGCTAATTAAAATTCTTAAAAATAAATTAAATTTATTGTTGTTTTGTTTTCAAACCAGTTTAATAAGTACGCTTGAAGCGTAGTTACTTATTTCGTTAAGAGTTTAACAAATAAATCAAATAAATTGAATAGCATTCTCCTAATTATCATAATTAAGTTTAATAATCACTTGAAAAGTTTTGTTAGTTTTGCCTCAAATTTCTTCTCCTTTTGTAAAGTGTAAATAAATACTTAAAGGAAGTTGCAAACAAAAAGAAAACTTTAAAATCCTTTTACAAAAATTGAACACAGAATTCAAAGTATTTGTTGGAAATATTCACAAAATTTTTATAGAAAAATTATGGAATTACAAAGCTTAAGTATGCAAATAATTAACTGCAACACAATTGTTCCATTTCCCTTTAATTGTATCCTAGATTAGGACATCAAGGCTTAACACAATGTCTTTAGAATTTCAGGCATTACTATGATGAGCCTATACATACATAATTGGCCATTACAACCTTTCAGTTAGGATTACGGCCTAGTTTCTCACAACACTCATGTTGTGTGAGTTAATTTTATACGCCAGTTGCGAGACCTATAGTTTAACGTTGACTCCGAACGACAGATTTTTGAGAAATTTTTTCTTGGCAGTTTTATTTACTCAGAGTTTCTGCTGAGAGGATACAAATGCGGGCTTTACGTCTATTAAGCCAACACACACTACGTACTAGACTATTGTGACATCTATCTATTTGCTCAAACAATTCAGAGCCTAGTTTTGTTGTCAGAAATATATAAAAAGCTTGTTGCCTAATCACCGTAGTCTTGTAGGTTGTATGTTGGTTTGGTGGAATCACGGGCTTTTACCCTTGACTTAGACATCTCCAACAAAACGAAATACGTCAAGATATCTCTTTCGGCTAGCAAATAAAGTTCCCATGAAAAGTTTCTCAAAAATTTGTCATTCTAAGCTGAACCATCGATAGTCATTTTATTGTCAGCATATGTTCAAAAATCAAAGTTACATGGAGGCGACAATAAGGCGGAAAAATTTTTGCAGCAAGCCCTTGAGAGTTATATCGCATATCCTTTTGTGGCCAGATTAATATTGTTTTAATCAATGCTGTCAATAATGTGACAGTTAATTCTAGACGGCGTATAGCTCTATCAGATTTATAACAGGTTGATAATTATAATGATAGCCGGGTCGAACATACATTACAACCTTTCAGTCAGTATTAGGACCGGGCTTCTCACACCACTTATGTTATGTCCGTTAATTTGAAACATTAGTGGCTGGACCTACAGTCGACTCTGAACGACAGATTTTTGAGAAGTTCTTCATGAAAATTTTATTTACTCTCAGAGTTTTTGGCAGAAATCTGCGGAGAGGCAGTCGCCGAAAAAATATTTTTTCATAATTTTGTTTTGATGTCTGATCTTGGGTTTGAGTTCGGGCCTTACGTCTAATAAGCCAACATACTACCTACTAGACTATGGCGAAATATTCATACACAATGTTAAATTTCGAATACAAAGTGAAACACATAAGTATCTTTAAAGCGAAAGATTAATGGGGAGTTGTGCCTATTAGTTTGGACATAAGGTACAGGGCACTACTTCATGGCCCGACTGCATTTTAGGTACTCTATGAGGTAGACTCGAAAATTGTACAGCATTTTTTGGGCAAGTTAAATTAGTTATGTACGAAGAACTCCATATTTTAGGGAAAATCACGTCAATAAGCCTGAGTTCTAACGTAATGAGCTCCAAGACGTTGTACAGCTGTCGCAGATATCTCGACGAGATAGCGGAACGATATGATATCCATATCGTATGGGTACATGGACACAGTGATATTCCGGGTAACTGCAGAGTTGATGAACTTGCCAGGTGGGGCATGACCATCGAACTCTCCGATGAGTTCTCGAATCTGGGCATACCTATGAGGACCCGAAAGCTCATAATTGATAATCGATTCCGTCAACGACAAGTGGGCGTCCTCGGACACCGGTAGAACGGCTCGTAATCTGGAGGAACTGCCAAGGATTGACATAGACTTCCTAAATCGCTTCATCAGGTGCTCCGAATGGTTCCGAGCTTAGAGGATAACGGATAGCTGTGGTATCACAATGGGACCAATGCGGCCTAAGTGTATCCATCCAAGGATTTTTCTTGGATGGGCAGCTACATCTATCTACCTACCTACCTAAGTCAATGAGCGGAAAAATGGATGGCAAATATGAGCGATTTCATACTTTTAATATGCCAATAAACTTTACATGAAATGAGAAAAGGAGTTCGAAGCGAACGATTAAAATATCTTTAGAACAAGCATGGTAGACTCTAAGAACATTTCTATAAAAGGGAATCTTTTTATGCCTAATATGTAGATTATGCACCACAACAGTATATAATTGAAACGTAAGCAGGCTTAATCAATTTCAGCTAGAAATACTCGGTGTCTTATGATGAACTTGGCGGGAAATACAAATACAGGACGACATCATAAGGTTCCTGAATGTAAAAAAAAATAACTAATCTTCTGCATGAAAAGACCTACAAAACATTTCTAATGAATAGAATGTAATGTCTTGAGACTGTGATGAGTAGAATGAAACCTTTGTAGGGCTTCAGTAGAAGAGCTGCTGATAAGTAAGTAGAGATGAATGCCACTCTATGTTATATAAAATCCTGTGAGATGGGCATGACTGTATGGGAAAACTACCATTATCGTATGTCTCATTTGTAGCCGCACTGATAAAGTTGAGGGACTAAGGTAAGGCACAGTTTCGGTTAAAACTTATTCTCATCTATTTTCTAGGAACGCAGCAATGATGCAAAGAGTTAGGCCAGCTTATAGACAAGAAATTATCATGGGTATTCGATATTTATACTGGAATGTATAAGGCTTCTACATATATACATACTAGAGGTGACAAACTGGATCGATTTTTAAAAATATCGGGATTCGGGATTTTGTAAATGCCGATTCCGAAATCCCGGGATATTTCGGGATAATTCGGGATCCAAAAATCCCGAAAAATCATGGGAAAAATAGCAATTTTTCCTTAATAATAAAAATATTTTGTTAACAAAATTATTTCTTTTCCAATTAAAAATTAAATATGAAAACAGCAAGAAAAATGTACCAATAAAGCGTAAATTAAGAAAATTAAAAATTGTTCATTATTCATATGCAAATGCATTAGTTTTAAGAAAATTATTTGGATTCCAACAAAACGATTAAAGCATCTGACATGTGATATGATTGGGTTGAACGAATTTTGTTGTCAACATACCCTACCGTTGAATAACATTTCTCGCAATCAACATTTGTTGGTGAAATAATTCCAAGATAGCTGAATACATACATAATTGGCCATTACAACCCTTCAGTCAGGATTACGACCTAGCTTCTCACACCACTTATGTTGTGTGCGTAAGTTTATAACATGAGTGGCGGGACCTACAGTTTAAAGTCGACTCCGAACGACGATTGTTTTTGAGAAGCTTTTCATGGCAATTTTTATTGACTCTCAGAGTCTTTGCCAGAAATCTGCTGAAGGAAGTCTCCAAAAATATTTTCGTTTTGATGCTGACGTTTTGATAGCTGAAATGCAGCTTGTAAATATTTTACGTCTACCATCTTCTGATGTAAAATAAATCCAGTTTCCTTCCTGGACAGTTTATGATTATCTAAATCAGTTACCCTTTTAATTCGTTTTATGGGCTTTTTGCATACTTCTAAGTTGCCATCAATAATTTTTTATCACTGGAAGTTGGGTTCTCCTCTCATCGAGAAGCTATTATCAGAAGTCAAGTGATATAGAATTTTTTCTTCAGGACCTTTTGTAGGGTCAAATAATATGAATTCACAATCCCGAAAAACCCGGCACAAGTTTTTAAAATCCCGGGATTCGGGATTTCGGGGTTTCGGGATTTCCCGATTGGGCATCCCTAATACATACATCAGACATATGTTGCTCATTACAACCCTTTAGATAGGATTACGGCCTAGCTTCTCATCCCAACACTCATGTTGTGTGTGTTAATTTTTATATGTGAGTGTCGGGAACCTACAGTTTAATGTCAACCTCTGAAAGACAGATTTTAAGAAACTTTTCTAGTATTGCCTAACTCGAATGTGGTAAAGTAGTGCGACCCCTGTTCAAGGCAAACTAATGCACAAAAAAATTTTGGTCTGATTGAAAATGATGACAAGGTGCTATATACGAGTATTTGGATATTTTTTCATTGCACCTCCCACCAAAAACTTACCTCTGACAATTACCTTCTAATTTTTGTTTATGATTAATCTGTTTTTTTTGAGTAAATGTTCCAATCTTATTTTAAATATTGAAAGAAATAACCAAAATAATAACCAAAAAAAATATTACAACACAAAACCATAAACAAATAATCACAGAAATTGTACAAAACATCCCTAAAAAGTTTTATTTTCTTTTTTTTTTGCTGGACATTAAGATAATCAGGATAGGAAAAGTATTTCATTTTATTTGGGTTTCTTTTATAATGATTATTTACCTGTTCATAACTTTTGCAATTACCCTACAGTATGGCTATATAGACAATATAATACGGCTTTTAAGCGGCATTAAGAGTTGCCTTGGCCTACCGCCAGTATCGGGCGCCCTATTGACCTTCATGTGGCATTCAGCGAAGAAAATCTTGGAGAAGAAAGAGGGAAAATCTTTCCATTAGTAGCGCAGATCTCAGATCTCAAACACTACGGCGATGGCAAAGTAGGTGGAGTGAGGAAACATGCGGGATATGGACTTTTAAACTTATTCTGGTCTATAGAGTCATAGATACGGAGAAACTTTGGGGAAACTAACAATTATCTCATCCAGTTTCTTTCGGGTCATGGTTATTTCCGAAAATACTACACTGCATGGGCAAGGTGACTGATCCTGACTGCATTTATTTTGCGAGGAAAAGAGTGGCGATGTTGAACACACATTTTTTCATTGCATTAAATGGCAAGACTAGAAGAACATGTTGAAAGAGCAAATTGGTGAATTTACACCCGACAACATTGTGGACTTAATGCTCGAAAGCGAGACGAAATGGAAGGCTGTGAGAAGATACGTTGAATAGTACTCCGCAGAAAGAAGTTCGATCTTGAGACAATACAACGGAATGATACATAGAAGACGAGCAATAGCATGAAGCTGACTTCAAATATGGCGTACCCAGATGTGGGAGAGTAGTTACTGGTCTTTAACTGGGTGTCGTTCTGGGCCCTTCCCGGAGTAATGCGGATAGCCGTCCCGGGAAGAGAGTATTCCCAGAAGAGGAGGAGGGATTATTTTAGTGGAAGCAGCTCGACGCAGCTGATGACGGTCAATGCAAGTGCGAAGGCATTTTGAATCCTACTTCACACGCCGAAAAAAAAATTTAATACGGCCTGGGTGACTGACCACACTTATAGCATCGATAAGAAGCGATATTTGCGATTGTTTGGAAAAGACAGATTGACAGATTGGTTTAAGGTTTAATTCCGTTTTCATAAATGAAGGGTTAGTTAGCAATTGAACAGCCGCTTCCCTAATATATTTTGTCTTCTTTACTTTTGTACTGTTATTTTATTGCAACGGTTTCCATTACAATAACGGTTATTGTTCTAAATATTTTATTTTTTATTTTTATTTTGATTTTCTTTCAATATTTTCGTATTTTTTGTTTTCTTTTTCTTGTTGATTGTTTATTCAATTTAATAATGATAGACAAACTTTACTAAATAAACACAACAATAACAGCAATAACAACAAAGGAATAAATAAAAACGGAAACGGAAGCAAAATTATAATAATCAAGTGGTTAAATATACTTTAAGAACTCTCTTCTCTCTCAAAGTACTTTTCAAAGTAAATACACTCAAGATGATGATGTTGTTGTTGATGACTGACGATGAGAACGATGAGAACGTCGTTGATTATAATACACTCCCTACACACAAATAGCCACAAACTCATTGACGGGTTCATTTATGTGCACCCACAATCTGACCATGGAAAGAGATACAGAGAGTGACGATAATATTGATAAGGATAGTGGAAGCTACTTATACAAACAGCAGGTTTGAGAGAATTTTATGGTTGCAAGTGGTCAAAATAGTTTAAGTATTGACAAAATAGTATTTGAATATCATTAAATATTATTTTATTGACTTTAATTTAGTTTAGTTTTGTTAGTTGTTTAAAGGATTTTATTGTTACGTTTTCGGAGTTTAAATAATTTTATTAATCATAGTGATATTTCTGAGTATTACTGCTACTTTGGGTCAATTTCGACCTCCGCGTACTGTACTTGTCTTCACCGACAAGTACATGTCCTCTAACCAAATAGCAAACCAATAAAGTTACTGCCTGATACATACATAATTGGTCATTAGGACCCATCAGTCAGGATTATTGACCTAGTTTCTCACACCACTTATGTTGTGTGTGTTAATTTTATACATAAGTGACGGGATCTACAATTTAAAGTCGACTCCGAACGACAGATTTCATGAGAAACTTTTCATGGCAATTTTATTTACTCTCAGAGTTTTAGCCAGAAATCTGCTGAGAGGAAATCGCCTATGAAATACTTTTTGTATTTTGTTTTAATGTCTGGCCTGGGACCCGAACTCTGGTTTTTACGTCTAATAAGCCAACACACTACTAGACCACGGCGACTTCCCTGCCTGATAGGTATACGATTTACATGATCAACGAAAACTATATCTGTGTGTTATCTACGTAAGGAGTGCGCACAAAAAAAAAACTGGATTCATATTTTTCATTAATGAAATAAAACTCAGTGTCGACTATTTTTCGTTTTATATGTCAATTAAAGTAAATAATATTTGAATTCTTTTGTGTATAAAATTTTTTCTGATCAAGGTCTCAGAGCATCCAACTTTTTGAGTCACTTTCTTCCAGACATGTTGGAGTGTTTTAGAAAAATACGTATTATTTTACTTGCGACTTGTTTTGGTCGGCAAATCCTTTTTTCTTCCACTTCCATGCTTTCTCTTAATACTCCAAGACTCCTTATATTGTTTTATTCCTACCTTAGAAACTGTTTTTTTGGTTAGAAACTCCTGCGAGCCTAGCAATCGTTTTTTGTAAGCGCCGCGGTTTTTCATTGAAAATTTCAATTATTTTTTTACGACATTCTTGTTGAGTGGCCATATTCAAAAAACTATTTTTGCTATTGCAATGGCATTTAGCATATGGATTTTAAACAGATGACTAACAAAAACAACATAACGGTATTCAGTTTTTTCAATTATGATAAAAGTTATAAGCTTAAAAGTAGGCCGATTTTTTTTTCATGCGCACTCCTTATTTGTCTCGGCGTGCTGCAGATGTCTAGGAATCAATGCAATGTATGCACTACCAAAAACATTGTATTTGTTAGGGAATATATGATAGAATTTCCCATTTTTACAGCGCTCATTGCTGTAGTTGTTATGGCGAATACTGCGTTTGGATTTACAATTCCAAATGATTTTCAGAATAAAATTTTGTTCAGCATTGAAGCTTATTTTATATCCACAAGTGAACATAAAAAAATCAATAGATCTGATTTGAAGGCGTGATCATTTCACATGGAGCCCTTTAAATCACTCGAATATTCAATTCAGAATCTTCCACTTGCAGGCCAAAAAACTACGGTTATTTTTCAGACCTTATTGGAAAACATACGTTTTAAAGACTGCTCTGCACCAAATAATCGCATTTTCCAGATCTATTGATTGTGAACTAGCCCCCAAAATTGTGTCAGTTGACGTTGTTAGACATGTTCTTGCGGAGGTTTCTTCAGTCTCCGGTTTATACGAATAAGACATAAACCACAGTAATCTTCAAATCCAACGTGGTCAGGCATATCGCTAATATTCTGACTGATTTATGCGTCACAGTCATGGAAAACGGGACAGTTAACATGCCCTTAACCTAGACATTGGTTCACATTTCAAACATGTCCAATCAGAAGGACATTCAAATATCTGTCGTTCGGAGTCGACTTTAAACTATAGATCCCGCCACTTCTGTATAAAATTAACACACACAACATAAGTGCTGTGAGAGACTGCGGGCTTCTTGGGGACCATTGCTGTAGACTGTCTAATGGTGAAGGTGTAGCACTGGCCATTTTATAGTCACCAGCAGCAACTCGTTTCCTTATCGTTCGCATCTTCCCTCTTTCCACCTTTCCTAAAACCTGCACAATGTACTGCATTAGTAGGGGTCATCCCCTGATTGCTGGTTTTATAAAAAAGAAATGAATGATAAGTTTACAGGATACAGCAGAGTAATTTCTTATCAGGATATACCAATTCAACATAGAGATCTAGTATTTATATGCAGCAAGCAGTGGTTAGTCTGTTGGCTTACTGGATGAAAACCTGTGAGTTCAGATAACATTAACCCAAGCAATTTGAGCGGTGAAGTCACTAAAGTTTAGTAGATAGTTTGTTGGCTTATTAGACATGATGTACCGGAAAGTTCCGGAACAAGTTTTAAAAAATCCCGGGATTTCGGGATCGGGATTTCCAAATTCCCGTATTCCGGGATTTTTAAAAATCGATTCCGTTTGGCATCCCTAGTTCACACCCTAGCTCAGACATATCGAACAAAACGAAACAAGAAGAAAATATTTCTTTGGTGACTTTCTTTCAGCAGATTTCTGGCAAAAATTCTGAAAGTATAATAAAATTGAAATAAAAAATTTCTTAAAAATCTGTCGTTTGAAATCGACTTTAACCCACCCACTTATGTATAGAATTAACAGACAGAAAAGAAGTGGTGTGACAAGCTAGGGTGTAATCCTGACTGAGTTGTTGTAACTATCAATTAAGTAGGTTTGGATATGTATAGTGAATGGGTGATTTCATACACCGTGTGTTGAAGGGCACTAGCATCTCAATCTACTTAACTTTGGTCTTTTTTATTTGCTTATTATTATCATTGGTTCTAGAGTCACATTGTTACCGATGTTATTAGACCAGAATATCCTACATGTGATTATAAAACACTACACTACACACTACCTACAGATAATTGTTGTTTACGTTGTTGCTATATTTTTATTTACTTGTTTACCATTTTTTATGCTAGTGTTTATTGTTGTGTTTTTGTTTACTTGTTTACCATTCTTTTATGCTAGTGTTTCTTGTTGTAATTTTGTTTACTTGCTTAGCATTTTTTTATGCTGGTGTTTGTTGTTGTATTTTTGTTTACTTGTTTACCATTCTTTTATGCTGGTGTTTGTTGTTGTATTTTTTGTTTACTTGTTTACCATTTTTTTATGCTGGTGTTTGTTGTTGTATTTTTGTTTTCTTGTTTACCATTTTCTTATGCTGGTATTTGTTATTGTATTTTTTGTTTACTTGTTTACCTTTTTATGCTAGTGTTTGTTGTTGTATTTTTTGTTTACTTGCTTACCATTTTTTATGCTGGTCTTGTTTGCCATATTAAGCACTACGATAATTTGTAAACAGGTTTGTTTACTTGCATTTGTTTATAATTTTAATGTTAAGCGATGCCAAAGCAAAAACCAGTATCTAGATTTTTTATTTTCTTAACAACATAAATAACACCCCTCGTATTTAATAAAATATTACATTTCATATTTTGATTTGTATTATTCTAGGTTTTAAAGAAATGTCTTAATTTATGCTTCATTAGATTTTTATTACACATTCATTCCCTAGTAATTCATTTAAGATGAAACTCTATTTCCTGGTTCGTTTCATTTCCATTTTAAAATTGAGACTTAAAAACCAACTGAAACAATAAGTCAGTAGCGACACAGTATTTGTCACAGTTTTTTTTTCTGTTTTGTCTTTATTTCTTGTATTACTTTTAGGAAAATTCTTGTGTTCCTTAAAAAGAGGCTTATAAGCCTAAAAGTATGTTATAAGAAATGTAACAATTGAGTTTATTTTTTTTTATTCATTTTTCTCATATTTTTTTTCCAGCAAATATTATGTACATGTGTTGGTAATAAAACAAACACATAAAACCAACACAGGTAAACATAAAAATGAGAAACTGAAGAAAAAAAAAATGCTGTGGCATACCTCTGGGGGTATAAAACTGTCTTCATAGCATCCGTGTTATTTTTTTTTGTTTGTTTGTTTGCTGTTCCGCTTCTTTTGTTTACTGGAGTTGACTAGAGAGTTAGGTTTTCTTTCGTTTTCTTTTTTTTTGCCTATCAAATGAAATTCTTTGTTTTTTTTTGTATTTTTGTTGTCTTATTCCGAGAATAAAATTGAGTCTATTGTTCTGTCTTGTGTTTGTTGGTAATTGAAATAAAAAAAGAGAGACGCTTTTGTCTATTTGAAACGTGCGAAAATGTGGTAATAAAAGTGTAACTTTGCTTCAGTTACACAGAATTTTTTTATGTGCCCTATGTGGCGGGGCATAATTTGTGAGTATGGAGAGTTGTTTTAAGAGATTTAATTTCAATTTTTGCAGGTTAAAGGTTTCATTTCTACTTTTTTTTTTAGAAATGGATTCAACACTGTAGTTAGTTTTCTTTGTCTCAAGCATGTTAAAGTCTATTTGGGTCTAGAAATTAAAGAGTTTTTCTTCCAAAGCTAGAAATTAAAAAATATTTTTAAGATTATTTCCACGATTTTTTTCTTTTTCTTATGATAATTAGGCAAATGGTAGGCAGATTAAAGACAGGAAGCCAAACATAGTTGTTCAAGGTTTCATGTTTTTTAACTTTCTTCGAAGACTTTCTTTTGTATTGTTTTGCTCTTACCATTAAGGGGTGCTAGTCATCTTGAACTTGTATAAACTTCCTTAACATTTCCCATTTCACCTCCCTGACATTTGTTATGTCTGCCATAATAATCTCCATAAAATATTAGGATCTCGAGCATATGAATGCTGAGCAATGATCCTTCATGACTAGGTGCCCTTATAGTGCGTACTGTGTCTTACCTTGAGAATTTGTCAAATGCTTTCTAACATTCTAAAACAGCTCGTCATTCTGTATCCTTGGATCTTATTGCCCCAATTGTTATTGGACTATCAGTGAAGATATTTAAATCCTTTGCATACAAAATTTCAAGTCTTTGGTATACGAATTTCCTTCTGCACGGACTAAAAGGGAACTCTGTCGGTTGAACCAGAGAGCATATTAAGCATTTTACAAGAACACATTTCCTAATAGTTAATATCAAATGATGGAAACCATACAGTTACACATGCAAACATACAGGATGGCTAATATATAATGCAACAAAGTAAAGCCCTATATTTTTAAAATTTTTTTTTAATTTTATTGTTCAAAAGCAAAAAATGTTGGAAATAACATCAAATTTTAGAATCAGTTTAGATTTATTCGAATTGGGCACCTTTGGTACAAATTATGGCCTTCAAACGGCCGACAAAGCCTTCACCACAGTGCAGCAAAGTGGCTCTGCGGTATTTTCGCTCATTCCCAGCGAAGCGCTGTCTTGAGATGATCGACATTTTGGTATTTTTTAGTGCGAACCTTACTCTCCAAAATGTCCCAGGCGCAAAGGTCCAACGGATTGGGATTCAGAGATTTTGGTGGCCATTGTGCAGTAGAAAAGAAGCGAGGAACCTACTTATTAAGCCATGCTTAGTTGACGCGTACTGAGTGCGGTGGTGCTGAGTCCTGTTGGAATTTCCATGATCAGCGGCCGAAATGTTTGTCTGCCCAGAGCTTCCATACTTACTTTTGGACGTTTTCCCGATAATATCCGGCATTTATTTTTACCCCACGGTCGATGAATACGAGCGGGGGGCAACCATCGGTCGTTACGGCGGCGTACACCATTACCATCGGCGTCGCTTGAGTTCTGGTGGTCAATCGCAGGTGTAAATTTTCAGCTGACCTCTTTGGCAAGTAAACCCGATCATTTTGTTTGTACACAAACTGCTCAATTTAGAATGTCTTCTCATCGGCGAAAAACCAAATTCGGTAACTGGCGAAGTAACTCCTTGGATCTCTCCAGTCCAACTTTTTTGTCCATCGGTAAGCTCTTGCTCTTTTTGGAACTTCAGTGGCTTAAGTACAAGTTTATTTTTCAATATGTGTTGCACGCGTTCACGCGATATGTTCAGCTCACGAGCAATTTTTCTACCACTGCGGCATGGATTTCGATCAAATATGACCTTCACTTTTCGAACAATTTCTGATGTTGTTACCGTTTTTTTCCGCCACTTTTTGGACGCGCTGCAATACTGCCAGTATCACGGTAACGAGCAATGGTACGTGAAACAAAAGTTTTATTCACATTTAAATGCTGGAGGGCTCTAACAATAGCCACCTATGGTTTTCCAGGCAAGTATAAAGCAATAACACTATCACGCTTGAATTCCATCACGAATAACTTTTTTTCTGAATGTAATAGATGAAAATACTTTAGTAAGCTTGTAAATAATAAAATGAATTGTCACTGGTATAAATCTGTCAGCTGTCAGACAAGTCATTTACAAATGATAACAACCTGAAGTTGGTTGCAAGACATATCAGCCACAGTGTAATTGTTCATTACAACCTTTCAGTCAGGTTTATTGATCTAGATCTTTATATATATGTGGCGGGACCTACGACAGATTGTTGAGAAACTTTTCATGGCAATTTTTATTTACTTTTACACTTTTTGCCAGAAATCTACTGAGAGGAAATGGCCGATGAAATTTGTATTTTATTTTGATGTCTGGCCTGGGGTTCGAACCCTCGCTTTACTTCTTATAAGCCAACGCAGTACCTATTAGACTATGGCGACTTCTGATGTACATTCAATTGGTAAATGTGATCCTCGCAATGCAAGGACAAATCGAGAAACAACTCAAACGGAGTTGAACAAGTTTCAATGACTGGGGTATACTTTAGATAGTAGACACAGAATTCTTGTTCTGAAAATCGGGGTGTCTAGTAGGTAGTGTGTTGGCTTCTTAGATGTTAGTTCAACCCCCAAATAATATTTCTTTCGACGCTTTCCTCTCTCCAGTCTTTTGGCAAAATCTGTCGATTAAGGCAAAATGTTTAGAGGAAGAGACATGATAGGGATTGCAGTTCTTTAGCAATGTGTTTTGAAAATCTCAAATGGTAACATATTTCCCATAGTGCAACATTTACGTTCTCTATTGATTTCTATTTCTTTTCCTGCTTGGAATTCAACACTTTAATTGCACATTTCAGGGAAAAAAGAGTGTTTGTATCTTTTTATTTGTTTTAACACATTTCTGTGTGTGTGTGTGTTTGAAATGAACCAGCGGAAACGGAAGTTCAATCATTGGTAACACTATAGTGTTCGAATTTGAAACTTTTTTTTCTATGTTTTTCTAGTTTTTAGTTTTTATATTTTGCCAATGATTTTTACTATTGTTTGCCTAACAATTATTTGCAAAACAAATTCTCTTTTATTACTTTACATGGCAGTAAAAAACAAAAAAACAAAGAAAAAATTTATCGAATCAAATTGTTTTTATGTTTTATTAGATGGTTTTAAATGATTTTTGCAGAT
>CM025791.1:88406664-88481825 GCA_014635995.1 Sarcophaga peregrina
GTTCCGGATGGGCACAAAAGCCACGGTACGAGGGTGGGATTTAATGGGTGAGGGCACCACACACGGAGGACGTGACGACTTCCTCTATGGTGCGGATAGGTATATTTGCCCCTCCTCGGCGAAAAAAAAAGAAAAAAAATCTCGATCAGGGCCAAATCGCTGAACATGATTGTTTAGCGAGAAACATGCTTTTGGACGAAACAATTCCATTATTTGAACGTGTTATTGAATCCCCTCATGGTGATTTGTTATTACTTGATCCTGTGTTTGTTTGTTTATATGCTGACAGTGTTTCGTAAGTTTTCTACCATCTTTTTTGTGGTAGGCAATGCAGTATCACACTTTCAACATATTCCCACATAAAAATCTCTTTTCACCACATTGTGCATGTGTGTGGATCTGTGTATTTAAGTATTTATTGTCTTACATTATGATATTAATGGTGACTAATATTATATTTCCTACATTTCCAGGTTCATATGTGTAATTATGTGTGTAGTTCAGAGAAGGTGGGGTGGGCGTGTATACATTGTGTGTGTATTTAATTTAAGCATGTAATAATCTATTATTTTTGTTCTCTTTATCAAAGTAATTTCGTGTAGAGTATGTGTTTATGTGTGTGTGTGATAATACCTTACAGTGGGTGTAAAATGTTCTAAGCATTTAACGTTTCATTAAGACGACAAATTACTTTTCGTTTTGCCGCTACATCAACATTATTATTGCCATCATTTCCACTACCATTGTCGTTATCATTATCATTTCTATTATGGCAAATGATTATCCATGATTGTTTTCTTTATTACATTATCGTTCTTAGTCAGTTCTACCTTCCATGTTAGGTTACTAGGGGATGAAGATAGTAGTAAAGTCTTCCTCTTTTATAATAGTTTCTCCTGTTAGGTTTTCTATTAACAAAAATACTTAATTAGTGATTTTGTTGTAAATACCGGAGAAAAAAACAATTAAGTTGTAAAGCTAAATCACATGATTTAAGGACATTAAATTGTTTTTTTTTCTTTTTTTCATTACAGGATTATTCTTAAAGATTGACAGGACAGTATAGCTCAATAAAAGAAATTGTTTTTTTGTATCGATCGATTTTCAATTTTGTAATTATTTTTTAATAATATTTGTTGTTGTCTTCAATTGACTGGTATATTAATGTCTGCTGCTAATTTATTAAATAGCATGACAATAAAAATTCTAAGAATTTTATTAAGAAAAACGTTTAACTTTATAGGGATTCATGTAAAGGGGAGGTTTAATTATAGGGCATGTTCTAAAGATCAGGTAAATGCTTGCCGTGACATAGATGGCATGACTTTAACCGATTATTAATATTACCAATCGTCGTTACAAACTTTTAGTTAGGATTATTGCATAGCTTCTTACACCATTTATGTATGTTGTGTGTGTTAATTTTATACAAGAGTGGCGAGAATTACAGTTTAAAGTCCACTTCGATCAACAGATTTATGAGATATTTTTAAGGCAATTTTTTGATTTTTATTTACTCTCTAAGTTTTTCCCAGAAATCTCTTGAGAAGAAGTCGCCGAGGAAATATTTTTTCATTTTTTGTTTTATTGGATATGTCTAACCTAGGGGTTTGAACCGCATGAAATTTGCGTCATCGCTGTAAATTTTTTTTAATCTGCAAACTAGTCCTATTGCACTCATACCTACGAGTGTTATAAATTATGTATGTGATGGGATAGATAGGGGTTCATGTGGTGTTGCGGGCCTGTTTCTTGATTTTACCAAAGCTTTTGATCTGGTTGATCATGAAATTATGATACAGAAGTTGAAATATTATGGTGTTGTTGATGGAGAGTTGAAGTTATTTGAAAACTTTCTTAAAAATAGGAAACAATTCGTTCAGTTAGAGGATACTAAGAGTGACACTTTGGATGTAATTAGCGGAGTGCCACAGGGTAGTTGCTTGGGGCCTTTACTGTTCTCTATTTACATAAATGATCTTTCTAATTTGACTCTATCTGGGAAATTGTTTATGTTTGCGGATGACGTTTGTTTGTTTTATCCATATAAATATGACCTTGTATTGAAAACTTTTTTTGGACCGAGATGTTGCCCTGATTTTGGAATACGCTCGACTTAACAAGCTGATTCTAAATGCAAACAAGACAAAGATGGTCAGATTCCGGCCGCGTTCATATATGCCGATCAATAACTTCAGTATTTCTGTTGACGGAAATGATATTTTTGAGACCAATGAAGTGAAATATTTAGGAGTTACGTTACAAAGCAATTTAGCATGGAATTCGCATATAAAGGACGTCAAAAGGAAAATTGTACCTGCTATTGGAATTTTATTCAAAATGAGAAACAAATTTAATTTAAAAACAAAACTCCTAATTTATCAAGCATTGATTCAAAGTCACCTAAACTATATGGTTACATTGTATGGTTACAAAAATAAAACTGAATTAAAATCACTGCAGGTTTTGCAAAATAAATCTTTAAAATTGGTTCATAACTTACCTTTACTATATCCAACATTGACACTTTATGAAGGTGTTTGCAAGCCGATAATGCCTATATGTGCCCAATATAAGTATAAACTAATAATGTTTATGTTCAAATCTATAAATAGGATTGGATATCACACTATCGACTTTGTTCAGAATCAACGAATTTTCAATACTAGAAGTCAGAGCAAGATGCAGATTGGAGATGACTAAGCAAAGGATTGAATATGCTGGAAGTCTTGAGTATAACAGCTTGCCTATAAGGATAAAAACGATAAGCACTATTTCAACGTTTAAAGGAGAACTGAAAGAATTTTTGTTTGGAAGGTTTGAAATGCTTCTGCGGAGATAAACTTGTTTTTTTTATGGTATTTTTCTCATTGTTTTTATCATCTTTGTAATAATTGTAATTTTTGCTACATTTCTATTATGCATTAATCAAGTTGCCAACTGTCTCAATAATGGGCGCTGGGCGCTGGGACAACCATAATGAATTGTATTATATATGAGTTGTAAATAAATAAATAAATAATTCTAAAAAAAAAAAAAAAAAATTGTAAGACGTGGAAATCTAAATGCAAAATACATTTTAATAATTCGAATTTAAGCCCAAATGTTAAGAACACTTTTCTTATTTCATTTATTTCATAGAAAATTCATTTACATATTAAACGAAATCAAATTTATTGGAACAGAAGTCTTGGGCGATTACTCGCACAGTAGTTCGATTTTGACCAGCATAATCACTCTTTAATGCAGGTTTGTGCCATCACACTTGTAATATGTTGCCTTAGATCAAATGAGGTCCCTTTTTAGGTCAGAGTATAGACCAATTGTTATATCGCTATCAATAGCAAATGATTGAATATCGATCAAACTGGTGATCAAAAATACATTGTAAGAAATGGACAGAATCTCCGCGTCAATCTTTGTGTCGTTTGCCCAGACTCATAGCTCCAGTAGAAGCCATTTGGGGGGAATGCCAAGTCTATACGTTGGCCTGCTAATACTGCAATTTTGCAGTTGATGTACTCCACTAGCTCTCTGATTTTTAATGTAATGCAATGTCTTATTTGGAATTGCAGTATAATACGCTGTTTATCAGTTCAGCCTGTGCACTTTGTCCTTCACTATACAGTGATAGTCGTGTTCCACCATCCATAAAGCTTTGTTGGCTCAACTATGGTCTGATAGCGCCTAATGTAATTGCAATTTCAAGTACTTCAGGTGCTCTTTAGCCTGTTAACCATGTATCGCTCAAAAAAGTTTGACAAACAGAAGAAATCCCAAGAAATTTTACTTTCGTGGACAAATACACACACTACCTACTAGACTGCCATGACTGGTGCCAGCATAGGCTGGATTTATTCGTATTCATGTTATCTTGGTCGGTAATCTTAATTGCCTTAGAATTTGTGGAAAAATTTCCGACAGGAGGATGGGTAATGAAATAATGGATGAGGAAAAAAAGAAGATGTCAATACACTTCACTATTAAGACAAGAAGGAAGTAGGAAAGACGGTTACTTCAAAGATTTCTTTTATATAGTTTTACGAGCTAAAGGTTGGAAAATCTTCGAAAGATATTGGTAGCCCGGGCTATCAAAGTGCACGATTCGCCGCAAGACTTACTCTCGGCTTGCTAAACACATACGTACTAAAACCAATCTAGTTCGTCACACTTTCAACCATTTGCCCCCCGGGATCACAATCAAGTATTACTTCGGGAAGGGTGGAGACTCAGCAAATGCTGCCTTCAAATTCTTTGCTGCGTCAATACATTCCTCGGGAAAATGCATGCTGTGTTCCAATTGTCACACGAGGTTAACATCAGGTTAACTATATTATCGGGCGTTATCTGAAATCCTATTGTTCTCTCCAGACAATTTCGTTGAACAACATATCGCGGGCAAGTAAAGAAAACATACTCCACCGTCTTCCTTTCGGCATTCTGGGCATACCTCATCCATGGCCCTATAACATCCATGGCCCGTTAGCAATTGTGCCAGGTGGAAGTTTACCTGAGCATGTCTTCTTTTAGTCCATACGCCTATGCTCGGTATGAGTCTGTGGGTCCATATCCCCTTGGTGGCATTGTATCAGTCCTGCTGCCATCTAACCATAGCATTATCAGTTAGTTGAACAGGGTTCGAAAAATTTGTCCCTCTCTTTACGTCATATTTCCTCCTCTCTATATCCACTACTAGCTTTAGGGGCATCATCCCCGCAATCACAAGCGCTGCATCAGTAGAGACCGTTCGGAAGGCAGAAATCACTGAAGGCAGAAATCCCTGAGAGCTGAGAGCTGATCTCCTGTAGGCCACTTCTATTCCTGCTCTATAGGTCCTCTTCTCCATAGCCCCAGCCCATACAGGGGTTGAATATATACCAATCGCTGTCACTACCTTCATCAATGGCCGTCTTCTCTCCTGTCCTGGGCCTCCTAGGTTAGGCATTATCCGCGCGAGTGTACCCGTTGTGGTCGCGCACTTCCTACTAATATACGCCAGGTGTTCCTTGAATGTGAGCCTGTTGTCAATCATAATTCCTAAGTACTTGATACACTGCTTCGATGTTATCCGACGATTCCCGCCTTTAATTTATTTCAAAGGTAATCAAACTTCCTATTTAATGAAAGAAGAAATGGTTTTTTTGAATTTACTTGTCCATACGCCTACAATTCATAATTAAAGCACCCCTTATAGATACTTGAAGTTATTAATCACATTGCCATGGAAGCTTGTCTTCATTAATCTCCCAAAAAAAATGTTCGAAAAAAATCAGTTCTTCAACAACAAAACTCTCAAATTTAAAACCAAAAAGAAATGAAAAAGAAAAACACAAAAACAAAAACAATAAGAAACTTACAAAAACAAAAATTTCTTCACATCTATTGTTTCCTTTATTTTTTCATTCGTAATTGTCATCTCGTTTATTGTGATTGACTGTGTAACCAATTTAAAATGAAAATCAAAGCTTAAGTAAGTAAACAATACCAGCAACATACACATACACTGGCACACATTGTGATGATTTTTTGGCAAAACTATAAAGTGAAATTGACTCCTACAATGCGTAAGTATGTGTAGGTAAACAACAAGAATAACAACAAAAACTAAAATAACATGTAAACGTATACCAAGTTACACTACTAACGCACACACATAAAGACAGACCATAAGCATTAAAACAAAAAATCACAGAGAAAGACAAAGAAAGACCCAGTCGGAGAGACTTAAACACAAAAGATGTTTAACCAGCCACATGGTGGATAGGAAGACTTACACATGCATACGTATGGCTATTGTCTCATTCTCCTACATACTTAAGCAAGCTTTTACTCTTAAATATTGTATGGATGGATGTGTGTAAGTGAGGTATACGGATAAATGAAGAGACCGACAGCAACAACAACAAAAGTAACCTCAAATGGAAAAACAAGAGTTTAACAAGAGGCAATAAAGCCTTTTGCTTATGCTTCAATACCCTTTTTCAAAACTAACAAAATACATTCGTACTTATACACACACACACACACAAACTCAAACATTTAATACATTCTCTCATTCCCTTTACAGGATGGCTGATATGTATTGCAACCAACTTCAGGTTGTTATCATTTGTAAACCGCTCGTCTGACAGCTGACAGATTTATTCCAGTGACAGTTCATTTTATTATTTACAAGCTTACAAAAGCATTTTCATCTATTGCATTCAGAAAAAAAGTTATTCGTAATGGAATTCAAGCGTGATAGTGTGATTGCTTTATATTTGGCTCGAAAACCTAAGGTGGCTATCGTTAGAGCCCTCCAGCATTTAAATGTGAATAAATCTTTTGTTTCTCGTACCATTGCTCGTTACCGTGATACTGGCAGTGTTGCATCGCGTCCAAAAAGTGGACGAAAAAAAACGGTAACAACACCAGAAATGATCCGAAAATTGAAGGCCAGATTTGATCGAAATCCACGCCGCAGTGGTAGAAAAATTGCTTGTGAGCTGAACATATCGCGAGAACGGATGCAACACATATTGAAAAATGAGCTTGGACTAAAGCCATTAAAGTTCCAAAAAGTGCAAGAGCTCACCGATGGACAAAAAAGTTAGACTGGAAAGACACAAGGAGTTATTGTGGCCAGCTACCGACTTTGGTTTCTTCCGATGAGAAGCCATTCCAAATTGAGCAATTTGTGAACAAACACAATGATCGGGTTTACTTGCTAAAGAGGTCTGCTGAAAATTTTCACCTGCGATTGTCCACCAGAACTCAAGCGCCGCTGATGGCAATGGTGTGGATCGTCGTAACGGCCGATGGCCGCTCCCCGCTCGTTTTCAATGACCGTGGATCAAATAAATGCCGAATATTATCGGGAAAATGTCTAAAGACAGTATTGAAGTCCTGGGTAGACAAACATTTTGGCCGCAGACCATGGCCATTCCAACAGGTCTCAGCACCATTCCACTCAGTACGAGTCAACCAAGAATGGCTTTAAAAAGGAGGTTTTTCTCTTCATTTCCACGCACAATGGCCACCAAAATCTCCGGATCTCAATCCATTGGACTTTTTTCGCCTGGGGCATTTTGGATAGTAAGGTTCTTCACTAAAAAATACCAAAGTGTTGATCATCTCTAGGCGGTGCTTCGCCGGGAATGGGCCAAAATACCGCAAAGCCACTTTCGTGCAGCCTGTGATGGCTTTGTCAACCATTTGAAGACCATAATTCGTACCAAAGGTGGCCAATTTGAACAAATCTAAACTGATTCTAAAATTTAATGTAATTTCGAACATTTTTTGCTTTTGTTGCATTATATATCAGCCACCCTGTATGTACGTATGTACCTTCGCTACGCAATGCCGTTGTTTCAGGGCTTCACCAGTTAGGCTTAAACTGTCGCGATGCAAGTCGATCCCGTCAATCTAGCACCAGAACAATAAAATTAAAAAAAATATAACGCTTTACTTTGTTGCATTATATATCAGCCACCCTGTATATATACATGTATGTAGATATGTATTTATGTGTGTTTGTTTATTAACATTAATACACAAACAAATACGCACAAAGTGTAGCCAGCAAGTATAGAACCCTTTAACCTTTTACTTCAAAAGTAAACATTTTAGTACAACAACAACAACCACTTTATGTAGCCGGGATATTAAAAATATTACTCCAGTAAGAAAAAGGGGAAAATGTAAGAATAGTACCCCAAAGTACTTTTTGTTGTGAAAGAAATGTAATAAAGTCTCCCTAATTAATAGAGTGATATAATGACAGAGAGGGATGTACCAGAGACTGCGGTATCAGTAAACCATCTTCTGTAGGAATTGTTGTAAGAAGTTTCCATGATCCGGCATATACATACAGAAACCAGAAATTATATCGAGTAGGTATTCTATCGATTTAAATTTGAACTTTTCGGTTATTTCAAATCTGACAATACTTATGTCATTCTATTTTCTCACAAAATTCAGTATATTTTCTCCACTGAAAATAATGAATCGATTTATGCTTTAGCTACGTTGGGATTTCTTGGAAATTTATTTCCATACGAAAACAATTGCTGGGAAATTGCACGAAAATTTTGTGCAAAATTTCGTCTTATACTATGTTCAGACAGGTACTTTTATTGAGTTAATATTCGTTAATTCTTTTTCGGAAATTGCACGAAAATTTTGTACAAAACTTCGTCTTATATTGTGTTCAGACAGGCACTTTTATTGAGTTAATATTTATTCGTTTATATTGTACACAAATATTTTATGTGTTCAGACACATAGTGTACGCAATTTTTTATTGACAGCTGGTAAACAAAACAGCTGATTGTGTCAACAACATTGTTTTTATTTTGGTAGCGAAAATTAGTTCCATAAAAGTTTGTGAAAAAATGGTAAACAACTTAACGTTGGAAAAGGTCTTACTAGTGTGTAACAGGAACGCCGAGCTGTTGCGGTTAGTAGAAGCAACTTTTGATTCCAAAGTGATTTCTCTCAGAAGGATGAGGAAGAAAATTTGGTAAAAAGTTTGCAGAAAAGAAAGCCCACTATTTTTTTGTTTTATTTGTTTGTCGTTGTCAACTTTTTAGTTGTCAAATATAAATTGAAAGTGTTCGGAAAATAGTAACATGCTCACCGAAATTACTTATGCCAGTGTTGTATTTGGAATTTTTCTCAATATTATAACAATATTCGGATTTATTGAGCAATAATTAATTGAAATTCTATATGAAATATTGATCTCAATAATTGTGTTTATTGGAATTTACGCAATAAAAGTGCCTGTCTGAACATAGTATTAGAGAAGGTGCAACATGTGCCCAGTAAACACAAGTTTATTGCTAAATTTCGTAGCTCTAATTTCAATGACTGATGGGTCAAGTCGCGAGTGTACTCGTATATTGCGTACATCCGAAAATATCGATACTGTGGTTGAGAGTGTGCAACGGAAGTCCATTAACATTGTCATTGTCCTCAAGAATTGAACATTTCACGTACCAGTTTACGTTGAATTTGACGAAACGATCTCGCTATGGCACCTTACAAAGTTCAATTGGCTTAAGAGTTAAAGCGGCATGATGTCGATTTTTCATATTTTCGGATGAAGCTGATTTCCATCGTGATCGGTACGTTAATAAGCAATATTGTCGTATTTGGAGCTTTGAAAATCAACACGTGGTCTTACAGAAGCCAATGCACCCATTACGAATGACTAATTTTTTTTATATAAAACCAGCACTCAGGGGGATGGCCCCTACTCATGCAGTGCATTGTGCAGGTTTTAGAAAAGGTGGAAAGAGGGAAGATGCGAACGGCAAGGAAACGAGTTGCTGCTAGCTGACTATAAAATGGCCAGTGCCATATCTTCACCATTAGACAGTCTAGAGCAATCGTCTCCAAGAAGCCCGCAGTTTCTCACACTATTTATGTTGTGTGTGTTAATTTTATACATAAGTGGCGGGACCTACAGTGCGACTTGTGGAACAGAGGCATCAATTGGGTCATATTTCCTTGAAAATGAGGATGGCGTAACCATTACAGTCAGTGTAAACACTCATTCCTCATGGTATTTATGTGTACGATGTTTACTTTCATCACGATAGTGCAATTTGCCACACATCTCATGCGTCAAACGTTTGATGGGCGTTTAACTAGCCGAAATGGTGATATCAATTGGACGCCAAAAAGCTGGGTTGGACCATTTTGCTTTGGGCTGCCTTTAAAGAAAAATGTTATGGCGACAAATCAAAGACGATTGAATTTTTGAAGGCCTTTGCCGAGATACGACCACATACATTCGAAAAATTGCACAAAAATTGGTTCGATTGCATGAGGTACCCTTGAGGCCAAGAATGATAAACTAAAGATTACGCCTTGCACATGATTTCCCGTTAGATGACGTTGTTGGGCTATTTTAAAGTTTTCCAAGTCTTTTTCATATGTGAAAATGAATATTTCTTCTGAAAAGTGTATGCACTACGCGAAAGTAGTTGGCAGCCCTGCAATATAACTTACATTATCATTAGCCAATAGGAACACAATTTGCGTGACGTCATTGATTCAACATGCACAGAAAGTTTTAATTTTGTGTGCGTGATGGCGTAATCTTTAGTTTATCATTCTTGGTGTGAGGCCTAGCCGAGGCAGTCATATTATTGAAATAATATTCTATGGCCACCATAAAGAAATTAAATTTGGCAAAATTTCAAACCGTTTTTGTTTTTTAAATTTGAACTTTTAATTTATTTATTGTGAGGGTTTAAACAAAATTGCCCTGAAAAGTTTCTCAAAAATCTGTCGTTCGGAATCGACTTCAAACTGCAGGTCCTGCCGATCACCATACAATCAAATTGAGTAACTTTTGCCTTAAATACACTATTAGCCTGGACCAAAAGCTTAATTAAATTTTTTTTGGTTTATTGTGGTACTTTTCTTTGCCGTATTTCTTCTTTCAAATTTCCCCTTTTTTATTTGTATTCCATCTGTATGCTCCTTTTGTGTGCATTTATGTAATAAAATATCTACAATAACTAATGTTCTGACCATGTTGTTAACCCTTATTGGTCTTATTAAAGTAACTTTATTTTACAGTGATATATTTCAATATACAAATACACATACGGGTAAGTAAGTATGTTTGTATGAGAGCTCTTCATTATTTTTAAACACAAAAACCTCATGATTATCCTTGAGGTTTCCCCCTTGTTTTTTACCATAAACGGTTGCTCTCATATGAGTGAATTCTAAAGGGTGTCCCATCATTTTATTAAACAGTTGCTAATAATTGTTGCTAATGTCCCTGTAGTGTGCCTAGTAGGTAGTGTGCTAGTTTATTAGAGTGAAGGTTGTGCTTTAGATTCCCACCAGAGACTCTAGCGTGCATAATAGAAGGACAGTGTGACTCACAAACCATAAATAATATTCTCTCGTTTTAGCAAATGATTTTGGCAGAATAGCGCGCCCCTTTTCATATGCTAGACCTTCAACCTTTTTTAGGTAACGATTCATGGCAGTACTATTACCCTCGGACCTGCTGCAGCAGAGCAATCATCTGCTTAGCTGGAACAACAATAGATTAAGGAAACGAAAACAAGTCAGAATAACGCTCCACCAGAACCAGAACTGCAAATGCTTTGCTGAAGTCATATGCTTTCGAGAAGGGCTTAAATTTTAGGGATTTACGATTTTTAGATAGCCTTCGACCGCTTTCCCGCAGATGAAAGACGTTATCTCAGAGACATCGTGATGACTCAACATGAGGGGATTGCATGCAGTCTTTATCGTAGCTTCACAGAAAAGCCAAACACATGTTCTCGAAAGCCAATTGAAATAGGCTAAATGTGCAATCTGCTGAAAAATACTCATGCAATAATGCCAAACTTGATAATAGGATCGATAGCTGGAAGGACAATCTCAACATTTCCCTCCGACTGTCCGATCACTGCTACGTGTTTCACGCGGAGGTTATGGTCATTTACCAAGCCGTTAAAGGGATTCTAATGATTTCTATCTTTCCTGATATTCAAGTTGCTTGTATTTCTCTCTCCAGTGTTGTAGTCAACTCTAGACTCGTTAAAGAGTGTCACCTTCTACAGCCCATGAGTTAGCCAGAAGAGGTACACTCCTTCCGCAACTGAATCGGATATGCCACTTATCTCGGTTAAATTAGAAAAAAGTTCTTTCGTCATGCCAACCAATCCTAAATCTTTGAAGAATTTTGCACCACAGACCGACCCACTTGGACCACAATGAATAGAAGGCACACCAACCAACTATATATACTTGATCGCTATCTTATTACGATCACAATGGCCATGCTTACAGGGCATTGTGTTATAGTAAGACACGCGGAAAGAAAGAACGATTTTTGCGGTGGTTGTAGGTCTGTTATTCACTTTGGTTCGGTTATTCCTCATTAGCCATCATTGGCATCAAGCTGGTTTCCATGCAGCCCATGACCTAGCCAACTTATTTGGTATGATTGATGGAATTCGGCCAGTACAGTGCTCAAGTGTGCTTTGGTAATCAAAGCTAACACTTCAACCTAACCTAACTTACAATAATGCGAACATCAGACGAGTTGTGTGGCACCAGACCGTTTTGTTCAGTCAACAGTTGCTTTGTGTTATCGACAAGTAGAGACGTGCGACGTATTGATTCTCAGATTATGCTCGATAACTTTACTTTTGGATACAGTCAAGGAATTTATTTACCTTGGCTCCGCCGTTACCACCAAAACTGATGTCAATCTGGAGATCAAACGCAGGATTACTCTTGCCAACAGGTGGTACTATGGTCTCAATAGGCAATTGAGTAGCAGAGACCTCTCTCGTAAGACGAAACTAATATTCTACAAGACGCTCATCTTACCCGTGCTTCTTTATGGCGCAGAGGCATGGACCCTATTAAGAACTGATGTAGCAGCCTTGAGGGTATTCGAGAGGATAGTTCTACGTAAGATCTTCGGTCCTGTGCAAGTTGGCAATGATTTCCGCATCCGATCTAACAGTGAGCTTTATGAGCTCCTCAACGACATAGACGTTGTGCAGCGTATTAATATCCAGCGGCTGCGCTGGCTCGGCCATGTCGTTCGAATGGAGGAGTATGCACCGGCGAAACGAGTATTTGATGCGGAGATCTGCGGAAGTCGGCGAAGAGGACGACCTTGTATCCTTTGGAAGGACCAAGTCGAGGAAGCCCTGTCATCGATTGGTGTGACCAACTGGCGTAGGCGCGCAAGAAGCAGAGGCGCCTGGAAGGATGTGTTGAGGCAGACCAATTAAATTAAAAAAAAAAAGTACCGAACCTAGCAAGTGATAATTTTACTTGTTGACCTAACAAACGAAAAGGCAACATGCTCCAAAGCTGGAAAGAAATTTCAAATGCCCAGGTTACCATATTCAAATGAATGAAAACATAAACCATTTTATGGAAACCCTTGTTGTTTCATAAGAGTATGAGTACTGACATCTCTCTCTCTCTCTCTCTCTCTCTCAATAAGTTTCATTTTCTCATAGTGATACTTTACATAAAATGCCATCATCATTAGCATCATCATCATCATCACCATCATCCTGATGTTAAGGAGTATTTCCTGTACTAGTTTGCCAAAAAATAGTTCCTTTGTTTTATATGTCAAAACAAAAAAAAAGAAAGGTCAAGGCGGTCTATTTACTCAATGTCGCCCAGGGTAAACAATAATAACAAGTTTATTGTTTTCGTAACAACAGAAAAGGCTCAATATTATGACATTATGTGTCATACGATGGCAAAACAAAGTATTGATAAATAAAGAGAAGAACATGAGTAGGTCGGAAAACAATCAAGAAAAATTTTTAATCAATTTCGAAGAAACATGTTTTCAAGAGATGTTCACAAGAAAAAAAATAAAAAAAGAAGGAATTTTGAATGGAAGTGAAATTAAATTGAATTTCCTTTTTGAGTTTTGTACACTAATACCCCGGTTTGCGTCGCCTCGTTCTGCGTTTGCTTCGAAGTTGCGTTTTTAAATTTCTGTGACTTCGAAGTTGCGTCGTTTTTGTTTCAGTTTGCGTTGCATGTTTCGAAGTTGCATCGTTAGTTCTTTGATTTGCGTCGTTAATACGAAAATGTTTGTACGAAGCTAAAACCGGAAAAAGGGGATTCCCCGTTGAAATCTAATGCAAATTCGAGGTTGCGTCTTTTAAAATTTCTATAATTTCGAAGTTGCGTCGTTTTTGTTTCAGTGTGCGTTGCAAGTTTCGAAGTTTCGTCGTTAGTTCTTCGATTTGCGTCGTTAATGCGAAAATGTTTTTACAAAGTTAAAACAGAAAAAGGGAATTTCCCTTTGAAATCTAGTGAAAATTCAAAGTTGTGTCTTTTTAAAATTTCTGAGACTTCGAAGTTGCGTCGTTTTTGTTTCAGTTTGCGTTGCATGTTTCGAAGTTGCGTCGCTAGTTCTTCGATTTGCGTCGTTAATGCGAAAATGTTTTTTACAAAGTTAAAACAGAAAAATGGGATTTCCCTTTGCAATCTAGTGCAAATTCAAAGTTCTGTTTTTTAAAATTTCTGAGACTTCGAAGTTGCGTCGTTTTTGTTTCAATTTGTGTCGCATGTTTCGAAGTTGCGTCGTTAGTGCTTCGATATGCGTCGTTAATACGAAAATGTTTGCACAAAGCTAAAACAGAAAAAGGGGATTTCCCGTTGAAATCTAGTGCAAATTCAAAGTTGTGTCTTTTAAAATTTCTATGACTTCGAAGTTGCGTCGTTTTTGTTTCAGTGTGCGTTGCATGTTTCGAAGTTGCGTCGTTAGTTCTTCGATTTGCGTCGTTAATACGAAAATGTTTGTACAAAGCTAAAACAGAAAAAGGGGATTTCCCGTTTAAGTCTAATGTAAATACATACATACGTATGTATTTATGTTGTCTGATGGTTGCAAGTTGTAGGTCGTTAGTAAATGAAATATTTTTGAATTGAAAAATCTATTTTTTCAGCTAAAATTATGAATCTCGGAACCAACTAAATGAAAATCGATACAAATGTAGGGAAAATCTTGCTTCGTTTTGCGTCGCGTTTCTTCAGGCCCTATTAGCGACGTAAAACGGGGTATTAGTGTATTAAATTTTTTTTAGCAAATTTTTCCTAATAAATAATTTATTTATTTAACAAATACATCGTGTTCCATTTTTAAAACCACAAATCCAACATGCAGCATCAACATCGAGCAACCATTGCACATGGTTATGTTGCCACATAATAACCATTTTTCTACAATTTAGAGACACACACATAAAGCAGCAGAGAAGAGGTATAAACAAGTGAAAAACACTCGGCATAAATATAAAATGAACTTCAATAGGGTAAAAAAAAAAGTATAGAAAAGGAAAAACCACTTTTACTCCCTTAACAAGTATTTCGAATAGACAAAAAGGAAAACCAGGGAAAAACATGCAAATGTTATTGCATTAGTCTCTACTGTTGCTTGGTGGTGATGGTAATAGCCATGGCTATAATGCTTTAAAAAAAATAAGAAAGAAAAATAACGGAAATTATTATCCTTAAACATTGAGGGCTAAAGGGAAAGTCTTGTGTAATATAAACTTTTACTCCTGGGCCAGGACTATTACAACAAGCACGTCCGCTACCAGCAAAGATACTAAATGAAAGCGGCCTTTAGCAAATGTACACATTTTTCTTGTTTTCTGTTTTATTTATTTCTACACAAATCTAGTAACATAAAAAATAAATAAATTATTTATAATTTTCTTCCTTTTTTTATTATTATTTTTTGTTTTTTTTTTTGGATATGCAAATCAAAAACACAAAAAAAAACTCGTGTTTTCAAAAAGCTTACTGAAATGATTTTTCCATTTGAGTGTCAACGGTGTTGTGTGTGATTGTGACTAGGGATGCCAATCGGGAAATTCCGAATCTCGAAATCGCAGTATTTTCGGGATTCACTAACTCCCGAATCCCGGAATTTTCGCGATTCACAAAATCCAGAATCCCGGGATTTTTAAAAACTTGTCCCAGGATTTTTCAGGATTTTCGGGATTGTGAATTCATATGTATTTTGACCCTACAAAAGGTCCTGAAAAAAAATTCTATATCACTTGACTTCGATAATAGCATCTCAGATGAGGAAAACCCTACTTCCAATGATAAAAAATTATTTGATGGCATCGAAGAATGCAAAAGCCCTATAAAACGAATTAAAAGGGTAACTGATTTAGATACTCAACTGTCCAAAGAAATAGATTTATTTACATCAGGAGGTGGTAGAGGTGAATATTTACAAACTGCATACAGCTATCTTGGAATTATTTTATCAACAAATATTGATTGGGAGAAGTGTTTTTCAACGGCAGGGTATGTTGATAACAAAATTCGTTCAAGCCTTTCAGATCACATGTTCGAATCCAAATAATGTTCTTAAAACTAATGCATTTGCATATGTGTGAATACAAAATCCCGAATCTCGGATTTTTCAAAAATCAATCCCGTTTGGCATCCCTAATTGTGACTGACTGTGTCAGGTACATACAATAATAATTCGTCAACGCTTGAACACTTTGTTATGCTAAACTAGCATGGCTTGCAACATTTTACGTTTGTCCTGTCCTACACAAAAAAGTTCTACTCGTTGTCCTGGCATTTACAATCATCAGTTCTTCATCGTTTAAAACCATAGCCAGTGCTTTAAAGACTCTTTGGCTGTCTATATGTTGTCGAGCTTAAGGTTCACAGGGATGTCAATGTAATGTGTTTATAAGGATTCAAGGCTTTGCGTTAAATTGGAAATTTTTTTATGAAATTGTGAATTTGTCGTTCACAGTTTCTAGAGTTCATAAAGGATTATCCATCCTTCTTTAAAGCATAATAATAAAGTAGTAATACAGTTTTACACAGTTTTATTATTAAATAAAATTATTATTTTATACTTAATTAAGGTTTAATAGACAATTTATTTTGGGATACCCTCATATCATAACTGCCTCATATCAAATCGTCAAATATTTAAGAAAAAGTCGTAAAAATCGCCAAAGACGTTCGTAAAAAAATTTGTCAGAAAAAATAAATAAATTGAAACAATAAATTAAAAACAAAAACGAATATAAAGCCAATGTTAAGCATCAATAATATTGCATCATATCTATACCCATGTATGGTGTAAGTACTAGGGAGTCAGAAGACTTTTTATGTTATGGGCATGAAAATTCAGTGCCTTGGTTTCGTAGACGATGCAATAAATACTTCACTTCTCTTCATCTAATCTACCAACAATTTACAACATTTATAACCGACCGAGAATGGTCTATTTGAAGGCTTCTCGAAAGTTTACAAGAGAGGCAGTAGCTCCATTGAGTCATTGTAGCATCCCTGCAATGTGTTCACTGTTCTATCGCTACTACAACGGATATTGCTGGAGCGAAATAAGGCGACTTGTTTAAGAAAATCATATCGTATTCCTAAGTACTACTCGTCTTTCTCTGACAACAAATCCGTATGTGGTCGACTGGCCAATGTATCGCACACTGTGTTACAGACAAAGTTCGTTTGTTTGACTGACTCCCTTCCTGCAGAGATCTTTCCTGTTACTTCTGGTATAAAAACGTTCAAACCTAATGTTCATAAACATTGCTCCCTCTTTCCTCCTTCCTATAATATATGTTTGGAACTAACACAATGCCATCCTCTGAGTGTTGATCGTATGGGAAAATATAATGGCACTTGCCTTTTTTCATCCGATGGCAATATTAGAAGCTATATTGGAATTTTTAAAATTGTATGCAACGGCATATCGCTCCTTTATTGCAACATAGTCATATCTCAAAGTCGACGTGGTCTACCAGGTAGTGTGTTGGCTTATTAGACAAAAGGCCCGGGTCCCAGGTCAGACATCCAAACGAAAAAATATTTCTTCGGCGCAGCAGATTTCTGGCAAAGACTCTGAGAGTAAAAATTGCCATGAAAAGCTTGTCAAAAATCTGTCGTTCGGAGTCGACTTTAAACTGTGGGCCCCGAAGCTTGTGAATAAAATTAACGCACACAACATAAGTGGTGTGGGAAACTAGGTTAATAATCCTGACTGAAGGGTTGTAATGACCAATTATGTATGTAATATGGCCGTCAAGAATTGCCAAGGTCGGGAAGTCGTATCTTGAATCAAAGACTTATTTATTCCCTTCCACCCCTTCTTGGCCAGCTCTGTTTCGCAAATATATTGTCACATGTGGACCACCTTTTAATAGTTGCATTTTGATACGATTATGTATGTATGTAGTCATATCTCAAAAAATTAAAAAGTTTGTTGTTACCTAAGCAAAACTGCTCTTTTAGACCTTCTGTACATGTTGAACAAAAAATTTTATATCCCAAGCTGAACCGAAGTTATAGTAAAAAGTGTTTGCGGCAATTAGATCATAGGACTTATGTCTTGAAAACTTATATCGCATTTTGCCAAGTTTAAGTTTTTTTGCGATATGACTATGTTGCAATAAAGGAGCGATATGATAATTTATGCACAAATCGTCATGTCATCAAAGAGCACAAAATCGTCAAAATAACAATAAATCGTCAAATCTGGCAGCTATGCCTCATATAAATACGTATAAATTAAAATGACCAATTCCATGCCTAACAATGATTTAATATTCTTCTTGAAAGCCTATGACTTCCGCAAAGCATCTTCATGTTAACACGATTTTCTGATGTTTTTTTCCCATTTTGCTAAACCAGAGAACCCCGAACTATAGTGGATACTCATAAACCACTATAGTTCGGGGTTCTTTCTGCTGATATATCCAGTCTCTATGTCTTATTTGTATTGCTATGAGTTTATCGTTGTTGATGTGCCACAGTTATTAAGTTACAGTTTTTGCATGATGGTGTTCGGAACTAATCGATCTTAACTTCCATACAAAAGAATTGATTAAACATTAGCGTTTTATATTTTAAGCTTGAGACTTACTTACTTACTAACTCATTAACAATCCGATTAAAAGATTTTGTCTTAACACATCTTTCGACAAGGCTTTGCGCCAGTTGGTCATACTAATCCATGACAGGGATTCCTCCCAAATCATCACATCAAATACCAGCTCAGTCGTTGGATATTAATGCACTGCACAAAGTCCATATTGTTGAGAAGCTTATACAGTGGAAATCATTCCCAACTCGCACTGGAGCAAAGATCGTACAAAGGACTTTTCTCTCGAATACACTGCATTAAAGCTTAATCGTATCCATGCTTCTAATCCATAAAGAACTACGGATGATTGAACGGTTTGTGGAGCATTAGTTTTGTGACTAGGCTCACGTTGTTATCCAGTATAATTATGAGTGGTTACGAAGGTCTGAGAGTTATGCATTCTCAACTCCGGTGATTCGCATTATTTTCTGACGTACAGGCTTGTTTTCTTCTCAACGCTTTACGTCAGGCAGTTCAGTACAATGTTTTCTTGAAACCAACGCAAAGTAAATATACAAAGTGTTGGCCTAGGTTAGATTAGGTCGGAGTGGTAGTTTTGATATCACTAAGCTTACTTAACACACGCATAGCGGCCCGTTGTGATACCACAGGAGAACGCAGGCCCTGTACTAACCAAGTTCCACCAAAATCAGAGAGAAGGAAGAAGCTGGTCAGCGCAAGGGCTGCCTAGTGTGAGCATTATCTGGTTGGCTGGATATCCTCCTGATGCCTGTTTTTCCCTTCAATTTTTTTCTTCTATTTAATTTAAAAATCTTCCCTGTATTATGAATGCTAAAAACAAAAATTTCAGAAAAGAAATATCTATTTGAAATGAGAATCAATGAAGTCGCCGTGGTCTAGTGGGTAGTGTGTTGGCTTATTAGATAAAAGGCCCGGGTTCGAATCCCAGGTCAGACATCAAAACGATAAATATTTCTTCGGCGACTTCCTCTCAGCAGATTTCTGGCAAAGACTTTGAGAGTAAAAATTGCCATGAAAAGCTTTTTAAAAAATCTGTTGTTCGGAATCGACTTTAAACTGTAGGTCCCGCCACTCATCTATAAAATTAACGCACACAACATAAATGGTGAGAGAAGCTAGGTCGTAATCCTGACTGAAGGGTTGTAATGGCCAATTATGTATGTATGAGAATCAATGACTACTATTTACTATTGTAAGATTATTTAATGTAAAAAGAGATCGCAGCTATGACGTAAATCGTCCATTCATTAGCTCAAATTTTCATCAGCACAAATTTTTTCTTATTAAAGGCAACTGTAATATTGTATTCAAAGGCTGAAATTGTAAGTGGTTTGTCTGTGTACCCAGCAAAAACTTCTTTACAAAAAAACCACAAGATGTTGGCCTATATTTGCGCAAAGAGAAATAATAATATTTCTAAAAAACACAAATATTAGCGACTTCTGGAAGTTGTACAAAAGTGAAATTGCTCACTCTTCTCCCAATGTATAGCGTACCATGTGTATCTTGTTGAAATCACTTGGCAAATAATTCCAATTCTTCCATTTTAGGAAAGAAAATCAGTAATCTTCATACGCTAACTCGCTCGATAGACCCTACATACATACATACAAACATCCATACATAACTGGCCATTACTACCCTTCAGTCAGGATTATCATTCTCATATTACTCACGTTGCGTGTGTTAATTTTATACATTAGTGGCGTGTCCTACAGTTTTAAGTTGGCTCCGAACAGCATACATACATCCATACATAACTACTTATTACAACCCTTCAATCAGAATTACGACCTAGCTTCTCACACCATTTATGTCGTGCATCTTCATTTTATACATGAGTGCCACTAAGTCTAACGTTGCGCTTTTCATCGCTCTGGAGAAGTATCGACACACAAATCAATGCATTGCCAGCTCTTAAACTGTCTATTACTGCTCTCTTCATCATAAGTGAGCTTCACTTCTTTCTTCCAGGTAATCGTAAATCTAGAAGCAGTTGCAGTGAGTTAGTTCTACTAACTTCCATAGATGTCCCAATGCTCTTAACTATGTAAGACACAAAAATATATCCTCTCACCGTCTCTGCTCCCTTGATAATAAATGGCAAATAAGCGAATGATTTTGAGAACACGACAGATCCAGTGACTTCATTACACATGTCAAACTACTCGTATTAGCTTAACTTAGAGTTTTAAAACTTTCATCGTAAATATTTTGCCTTTCAATCTCAACAAATTTAACCAAACGAGGTGATGAATATGACTTCTTATCTCTTTTAATCTTCTTTTTTAATGAGAGTAAATTAACTTTGTTAAGCATCTTTTCCCACCTCCATTAAGATACAAAGATACCTGTTGGCTGTTTAATTGTTTTTCAATTTAACAATTAATTAAACGGCATTTGTTTGACATGTTAAAAGATCATGTCAACAGTCAACATCAGTGTCGTAAACAAAATAATTTTTTACAAAATGTATTCATTAAAGTGTCAAAACAAATTCTCAAAAATATTCTGAAAATTTTTTGTTTTCGAATAAAACTGGTAAATAACAACAACAGCAGCAGCAGTCGACATCATTATATTCAGCATCTACTCAGCAGTCAGTTAATAAAGAAATTAAGTAGAGTGTCATGTCAAAATAATTTGAAAACAAAAGGAAGGAAATTTGCTTATAAAACTCAAAACCAGAAATAATGAGCTTGTATAGGGTTATCCATTTAAAGGATGCAAAAACGACCGCAAAGCAAAACTATCAGCTGTTAAACATACTTATCTGTTGCGTCATTGGTTTAGAGAAAGGTTTGTCATTCTGTGTTCTACTCCTCACAACTTGATGTAAACAACAACAATTGCTTTCCTTTGTTATTCCTCTGTTTATACACTTTGCATAAAAATAACAATTACTAGACAATTGTTAGACAGATCTTAGGTTAGATTACGTTAGAAGACGTGCACCTGTCGGTCAAGACAAGCACAGTACCCGGAGGTCGAAATTGACCCCTTAGGGGAGGCAGAAAATAGAGGATATAAGAATAATGTAGGTAAGGAGAGGGAGAATGGGAAAAGGAGGAATTACACATAAAGAAACAGGCACAAAACAAAAGAGAGTGAGAGTGTGACTATACTTATGAAGCCCTAGCACCTCTCAACCAGTCGAAACTGCTAATCAATCTGTGGAGAGCCTTGAAGTTGGCTCTCGATACAGAACTCAAGCTCTCAAAGAAGACCCTGCCAAGGGTCCTTATTCTCAACCTATCAGGGCTGGGCAGTTGCAAAAGAGATGTTCGATAGTCTCTAAACAGACTGATCTTAAAACGGTGAACTTCAAACCACTATTACTCTCTTCAAATACTCTGCGGCTTTACACAAAACTGACCGAACTTTACTCACTCACCCACCTGCTTTGCTTTTTATATAGCAGAATGAACAGATCGCGAAATCTCTCAAACAGTCTCGTCTTCTCGAAATCTTTTTAATGTAAATATCATCATTTCATTATTGTTGTTTGTGTATTTTGTTTACAGAGACTTACAAGTCGTGTGAAGTCGCCGTGATCTAGTAGCTAGTGTGTTGGCTTATTCGGGTTCGAGTCCCAGGCCAGACATCTAAATAAAATACAAAAATTATTTCTTCGGCGATTTCTTCTCAGCCGATTTCTTTCTAAAACTCTGAGAGTAAATAAAATTGCAATGAAAAGTTTCTCAAAAGAATCTGTCATTCGGAGTCGACTTTAAACTGTAGGTCCCACCACTTAGGAATAAAAATTAACACACACAACATAAGTAGCATGAGAAACTAGGTCAATAATCCTGACTGAAGGGTTGTAATGGACCAATTATGTATGTATGCTCTTCAAACCACGATTACTCTCTTCAAATACTCGGCGTCTTTACACAAAACTGACTGAATTTTACTCACTCAGTCGCCTGCTTTACTTTGCCTTTTATATGGCAAAGTAAACAGTCTGATGAATGTTCTTGAAGGCGAATGTTCGTGGCTTCGACTTCTCGAAATCTCTTTATATGAAAATATCGTCATTTCATTTCTGTTATTTAGGTTTTTTGTTTACATTTGTTGTTGTTTGTTGTTGTATTTTTGTTTACTTGTTTACCATTTTTTTATGCTGGTTTTCGTTGTTGTATTTTTGTTTACATATTTACCATTTTTTTATGCTGGTGTAAAAGCAAAACACCAGTACCTAGACACTTCATTTTCGTAACAATATAATCGACTATAAAAAGCCAGCCAGAGCTGAAAGTTTAAATAATGCGGTCCATGTATGTGCGAAAGCTTTAATCGATATGGTACGTATGTTTTATTAAAGTTCTCTTCTGAAAGCAATTAATGAATAACCCTATCTGTAGTGGTTTATGGTGAAGAAAATTGGAATGAAATTTAAAATTTTATTTTATTGTTTCAGATGTAGACACCTTATTTAAATTCTATTTGATTACTTTTTGTAAACATTTTTGAAAATAAAAAAACAAAATAAACTTTGAAAAAATGTTTCCACATGTTCTGTGTTTATTTACTCATTTATTTTAATTAAACAGAAAATATTTAACAGGTAGACATAAAGTTTTAATTTTTTCAAAAAAGAAACAAAAAAGAAATTATTTTGCTCTGTTATACCAGGACCAACTCGATATAAAAAGTTGCTTCATCATCATTATCACTTAAATGTGTAGTAAAAACAAAACTTAAATAAAAACTAACAAAAAACAAAAAATAAAATAAAGTTTTAATAAATCTAAATTAGTTTGTCACCTGAGGTTATTTTGGTTTTATGAAGCAACGTTTTTTTTTTTTTGTTTTCCTTGAATTTAAACAAAAAATCGGGCCATAAAGAGAAAAAAGTTTTTAATTAACTGTTTTAGTTGTCTCTACAATTATACATATAAGGAGTGTGCACAAAAAAAACTGGACTTATACTTTTCGTTATCGAAATAAAACTAAGTGGCGGATTTTTTTCATTTTATATTTCAATTGAAGTAAATAATATTTAAATTCTTTTGTGCATAAAATTATTTTCTGACCAAGGCCTCAGAACATTCAACTTTGTGAGCCACTTTTCTTCCAGACATTTTAGGGTGTTTTAGAAAAATACGTATTGTTTTACTTGCTTTGTTTTGGTCGGCAAATCTTTTTTTTTCCACTTCCACACTTTCTCTCAATACTCAAAGACTCCTTATGTTGTTTTATTCTTACCTTTGAAACTATTTTTTGGTATTTAGTAACTCCTGCAAACCTAGCAATCGTTTTTGTAAGCGGCGCGGTTTTTCATTGAAAATTTCAATTATTCTTTTACGACATTCTTGTTGGGTGTCCATTTTCAAAAAACTATTTTTGCTATTGCAATTACATTTGGCACATGGATTTTGAAACAGATGACTAACAAAAACAATGTAACGGGATTTTTTTTTTCAATTATGATAAAAGTTATAAGGTTAAAAGTAGACCCATATTTTTTTTCGTGCGCACTCCTTATGTGTGTATTTATGTGTATTGTAATAAAAATATACAAAAATATTATGTGTTAAGTGGTTATACATGTGTTTTTCTTTATTTTATTTAAGCAAATAAATATTTTCAACAAATTTATTAACAAAAAAGGAAATAAACATTAAATTTTGAAAACCACTTGTTGAGCTTCAAAGGATGCCAAGTGCATAATTTAAACGCTCAAGATAGAAAAACTGATTCTGTTTAAAAATTTTCCGTAAACCAGTCTAAAGCTTCATCCCAGCTAGCATTCGGAAGATTGTTTTTATAAAAATCACTTTAATGAGTCTTTTTAGAGTACTTTTGGTGATCAAAAACTTATTAGTCAGTTACACGATTAAAAAGTACTCAAAAATGATTCGTGTCAATGAGTAAAATGAGTTCGATTTAAATTATAACAAAAAATTGTATTGGATTCGGAAATTAATCATCCACACGTTTAAAATGTGGCTATTATTTCTGTTCTTTTTTATTATATTCTACTTATGCTGAAGATTGAAAAACGCTTAATTAGGAACAGATGATGCAGGGGTATTTTATGATCATATTTTTCGCAAGAAGATGATTAAAAACTGCTTTTCTGTATAAATTTCCTTTTATGTAAAAGATGGCTAGGAAATAAAGTACAATTTCTTTTTAAATTGAAAATATTTTTTTGTGTTTTAATGGACAAAAAATATTTCTTTAAATAAATTATGTTGTCTGATGTACATACACCATGAATGTAAACTTAATATTCTTTCTTTGATACTTAACGTTCATATGAACATGATTTTTGAAATCGCTGTAGTGTAAACGTGAACTAAGTAAACCTAAATAAAAGCACTTGAAGAGAGTAAAATAGAATTATAAGTACGAATAATAAATGACTCAAATTTTAATCATAAATGACATAAAAACGAATCCAAATTAATACGAACACGACTCATAAATGACAATAAAAGGACTCATAAAAGACTCGTATGCGATTAAACGATGACTCGAAAAAGAATCATAAGTGAAGGTAAATAAAACTAATAAATGATCAGAAAGTGACTGAAAGATGACTCGAAAAAGAATCATAAACGAAGGTAAACAATACTAATAAATGATCACAAAGTGATTTGAAAATGATTATAAAGCTACTAGAAAAAGAATCGAAAATTTTTCTAAAATAATGTAGAAAATTACTCATAAGTGACTTTTTAGGAAGAGTCGCTCGTAGTCAGTTTTTTCTCCCGACGAAAGAGTCTTTTATGATCAGATAATGAGCGCATATTCGAGCTTTTTAATCGCTTAGAAGAATCAAAAAAGACTTGACTTTGATTAAAAATTTTCAAAATTGCTGGCTGGGATAATAAGAGGGTTCATAGTTGTAGCCACCGTAGTCTAGTAGGTAGAGTGTCGGCTTATTTGACGTAAGGCCAGTGTTCAAACTCCAGGTCAAACATCAAATAGAAATTAAGAAAAAATATTTCTTCGACGACTGCTTTTTTGCAGATTTCTGGCAAAAAAAAACTTTGCGAGTAAATAATTTTGCCACGAGAAGCTTCTCAAAAATCTGTCATTCGGAGTCGACTTTACACTTTAGGTCCCGCCACTTAGGTATAAAATTAACACACACAACATAATTGATGTGTGAAGCTAGGTCGTAATCCTGACTGAAGGGTTGTAATGACCAATTATGTATGTATTCTCCAAAGGAATGCCAATTTATTTGAATTATCTATTGCATTAGTTTAATGCATCAGCTTTCTTGTATATCAGTAATCGTGTATTGTAAGAGTCAATCGATATTTTTACGTTTGAATTTCACGGCGTGGATTTTGATCAAATCTGGTGTTTCTGGTGTTTTTACCGTTTTTTTTCGTCCACTTTTTGGACGCGATGCAACACTGCCAGTATCACGGTAACGAGCAATGGTACGAGAAACAAAAGATTTGTTCACATTTAAATGCGGGAGGGCTCTAACGATAGCCACCTATGGTTTCCCCGAAAAATATAAAGCAATCACACTATCACGCTTAAATTCCATCACGAATAACTTTTTTTCTGAATTCAATAGATCAAAATGCTTTTGTAAGTTTGTAAATAATAAAATGAACTGTCACTGGGGATAAATCTGTCAGCTGTCAGACGCGTGCTTTACAAATGATAATAACCTGAAGTTGGTTGCAATACATATCAGCCACCCTGTACATAGACTCCAACTTTCTTGTACATCAGTAATCGTGAATTGTAAGGATAAATCGAGAATTTCATATCTGTCTTTTATTTATTTTTATATTTAAATGATATTTTAATATTTAAATTTATAGGTCGCCGTGGTCTAGTGGGTAGTGTGTTGGCTTATTAGACAAAAGGCCCTGGTTCGAATCCCAGGTCAGACATCAAAACGAAAAATATTTCTTCGGCGACTTCCTCTCAGCAGATTTCTGGCAAAGACTCTGAGAGTAAAAATTGCCATGAAAAGCATATCAAAAATCTGTCGTTCGGAGTCGACTTTACACTTTAGGTCCCGCCATTCATATATAAAATTAACGCACACAACATACATAAGTGGTGTGAGAAGCTAGGTCGTAATCCTGACTGAAGGGTTGTAATGAACAATTATGTGTGTATATTTAAATAAAATACATAATCTTTAAAAAGTAAGTGACAGTTTAATATGGACTCCGAAAAAAAGATATGGGACCCTATTTCATAGGTACTATTTATAGTTTTAGCAAAAATTCTCCTTGTAAGAACTAGTCTTTCCTAATTTTTCCCATTTAAAGAGATGAGAGCTGACTTTGAATTTAGCCAACATAATACCCATAATCAACGGTAACTTATTTACATTTTTTTACTAACTTTTATATTTTTAAAGTCCTTAACACTATTTTACAGCAATACCTTGCCATGCACCTTAAATACTGACATAACCTTAATGCCACTTAAATTTGTCAACATTCCCATGAAAAGTCCTTCAAATTTCAAATCTAAGATTGAAAATCTTGAACGTTTTCCTTTAATATTCCGCAGTTAACATTACATTTCACTCCAAGAGTGGTGGGGGAAATCAAAAAACGTGGCACATAAAAATTCAAAACACGTTTAAAAGTGTAATTTAATCGCATGTTACGCTTTGTTAACAAATTCTCATTCTTAATAAATAAAATTTTTTTTTCTTCTTCTTTCCTGAATTCTTTCATTTTTTTCATCTACGTCTTGCTGGTACTGTTTCAAAAACAATTTCTGGTGAATCATGAATTTTCGATGAGTTCAACGCCAACAAATATCGCCTGCCTGCCTGAAGTCTATTTTCTAAACTCAGCGGCAAACATTTCCATCGAAAACAGAAATTGCAAGCAACTTGAATAATAGAAAAACAAAGCCTTTGCCTGCCTACTGAGACGACAGTACATACTTTGTTTGTAATGGAGAAGAATGGTAGGAGGCCGGTAGGTTGATGTTTTCTATGCTACTATTACGTCCAATTAGTTACAATTTATACGAATTTTTATGCAGCCAAAGCAACTGCTGCCTACAATGATGTATGAATTGCAGAAGTCAGTGGGTGAGTGAGTGAGTGAAGTGAAGTGAATGTGTAACTGAGCGAATGAATGAATGAATAAATGAACGAATGAATTGACTTGAAATTGAAAATGCAATTGAGAAAAGTAATTTATGCACAGCAAATTGAGAAACTTACCTTGGCAACAACAACAACAATAAAAAATAAATAAAATTTCCCGTCTGAAAGCTATTGTTGTTTGATTAGTTTTGTAAGAAAGAAAAGCTTGTTTCTCCATTGTACTTGTCCTTTCAATTCTCCAGCATATTTTATTGTGGTGCAATCAATGAATTTAGAAAAACGAATATCAACTACAGACTTATTTAAATTGGTTTTTACTTGATGAATTAAGAATATTTTATCGTTATTATGATGGAATTACAATGAAATCTTTAGTGATTTGATTTATAACAAAGGGATCCAGCCTTATGGCAGATGTAGTGAAACTTACCTGAGAAACCCTGGCAATTTCCATTACTTTCTGAGTTTTTCGCCAAAAATCTGCTAAGGGGAAGCCACCAAAGAAATATTTTCATATTTCCATTTAGATCAACATACTACCTACTGCACTACGGCGTCTTCATCCAGTAATACCATTCTGTTATCGTTATGGTTTTTAGTTACTTTTTCCATTACTTCTATTGGAGATCGCCGTGATCTAGTAGGTAGTGTGTTGGCTTATTAGACGAAAGGCCCGGGTTCGAATCCCAGGTCAGACATCAAAACGAAAAATATTTCTTCGGCGACTTCCTCTCAGCAGATTTCTGGCAAAGACTCTGAGAGTAAAAATTTCCATGAAAAGCTTCTCAAAAATCTGTCGTTCGGAGTCGACTTTAAAATTGTAGGTCCCGCTGCTCATGTATAAAATTAACGCACACAACATAAGTAGTGTGTGAAGCTAGGTCGTAATCCTGACTGAAGTGTTGTAAAGGCCAATTATGTATGTATGTCTGTTGGAGATACAAGGAGTTCACAAGGAGTTCATTTATCGCCCTTGATGATTCATTCTTACCTTTTCCTCCCTTAAGCCTTATTGAAAGCAGATAGACTCTAAAAGTCTTGCTCGGTCTGCTGCCACATCTATTCCAATAACATTGCACTGTTCTAGTTCTTAGAGTGTTGAACATCTCTCTATACTTTTTGGAATTGATGTGAGAAGCTATGCTATAATCCTGCCTGAAAGGTTGTAATGACCAATTTTGAATGTATCTACAGGCTGGCTGATATGTATTGCAACCAACTTCAGGTTGTTATCATTTGTAAACCGCTCGTCTGCCAGCTGACAGATTTATTCCAGTGACAGTTCATTTTATTATTTACAAGCTTACAAAAGCATTTTGATCTATTGCATTCAGAACAAATGTTATTCGTGATGGAATTCATGCGTGATAGTGTGATTGGTTTATATTCGGCTGGAAAACCAGAGGTGACTATCGTTAGAGCCCTCCAGCATTTAAATGCGAATAAATATTTTGTTTCTCGTACCATTGTTCGTGACCGTGATACTGGCAGTATTGCATCGCGTCCAAAAAGTGGACGAAAAAAAACGGTAACAGTACCAGAAATGATCCGAAAAGAGAAAGGCCAGATTTGATCGAAATCCATGCGGCAGTGGTATTAAAATTGCTCGTGAGCTGAACATATCGCGAGAACGGATGCAACACATATTGAAAAATGAGTTTGGACTGAAGCCATTGAAGTTCCAAAACGAGCAAGAGCTCACCGATAGACAAAAAAAATTAGACTGGAAAGAGCCAAGGACTTACTTCGCTTGCACGAAAGTGGCCAGTTACCGAATTTGCTTTTCTCCGATGAGAAGCCATTCCAAATTGAGCAGTTTGTGAGCAAAGAAAATGATCGGGTTTACTTGCCTAAGAGGTCAGCTGAAATTAAGTAATTCAACCTTGTTCAATTCGTGTGTCTCTCTCTTATTGTTTACAAAATACATTTGGAGGTCGAGAAAAATAAAAATTCAAAACAAAACCGACAATAAAAAAAAAGTTTGTATTAAATTGCTCGATTGTTTAATTTATAATTGCCATCAAGATTTATTGAATCATATCATAACTACACCCGGTTATAAGGATTGTGCAGCATATTTTTTAATTTGATTTGAATCAAGAGTTTGTGTTATTGCTGGTGTTGCCTGTGCTGATGAATGTTTTAAATCAATTACGGTGCAGTTGCAATAAAATAATTGCCAACATGTTGAAGTATAACTAACGATACTATTGCCAGTTAAACTTTGCGTACAAACGTTCATATGTACGTATACACTTGGCACAGTTTCACACACATTGTACGGGGTAGACACTTGCCATAATTGATATAAAAGTGTTAAGGATAAAGGCTTCTACTCTATGGTTTCAGTTTCTATACATACTTTTACCTATTCACATGTATTCACACATATTTTGTACCGAATTCATATGCTGAAATAAAGATTTTTGTTGTCTTTCGAAAAAAGGTGTGAAAATCTGTTTTCTATGTCTTTTAAAATTTTCATAAATTGGGAAAAAGAAAATCCTTTTACACCTTACAACATAAGAGTGTCTATCTATAAATAGACTCCAACTGTCTATACATAGAGTAGAGAGCTTAGAGGTATTTGTTAATAGAATTTGTAAAGAAACACTAGTTCTATGTCTCCATAGTTGCTCTCTCTCTCTCTCATACAGAAATACAATTTCTTTACAAAAATACTCTTCCTTTGATACAGCAAAATAACTCAGTTTTACAAAAAAAAAAAATTATTCGAGTCTTTGGTTGGAAAAGTTTTTAGAATCCAAAAGATTTATTAAAACCACTAATTGAAACGTTACAAGGATGAAAATTACAAGGACTTCGTTTCGTTTCTTTCTTTCTTTTTGAAATTCATACATGAATATGTTAAAATTTTTGTTTTTGGAATAAATTTTGTTACCCGGTAGCTTAGATACAGTGAGCGTCAAAAGAAACTATACATTAATAGATAACCGTTATTTTTGTTCTAAAATTGTTTCATTGGCAGTCTTTGAAACCAACAAAAAATTACAAAAAATTTCATAAAATTATTAAAATATATTCGGGCACTCTCCTTAAGTGGTAAAAGTTAAGTTTGGTGATTGTTAGAATTCTCTTCATATAGGGTGGCTGATATATAATGCAACAAAGTAAAGCGCTATATTTTATTGTTCAAAAGCAAAACATTTTGGAAATAACATCAAATTTTAGAATCAGTTTAGATTTGTTCGAATTGGTCACGTTTGGTATGAATTATGGCCTTTAAACGGCCGACAAAGCCATCACAGGCTGCATGAAAGTGGCTCTGCGTTATTTTTGCCCATTCCTGGAGAAGCGCCGTCTTGAGATGATCGACACTTTGGTATTATTTTGTTATAACCTTACTCTCCAAAATGTCCCAGGGGCAAAAGTCCAACGGATTGAGATCCGGAGATTTGGTGGCTATTGTGCGGTAGAAATGAAACGAGGAACATCCTTTTTATGCCATTCTTGGTTAACGCGTGCTGAGTGTGGTTTTGTTGAGTCCTGTTGGAATTTCCATGGTCTGCGGCCGAAATGTTTGTCTGCCCAGGTCTTCAACACTGTCTTTAAGACATTTTCCCGATAATATTCGGCATTTATTTTAACTCCACCATCGGCCTTTACGGCGGCCCACACCATTACCATTGGCGGCGCTTGAGTTCTGACGGCCAATCGCAGGTGTAAATTTTCAGCTGACCTCTTCGGCAAGTAAACCCGATCATTTTGTTTGTTCACAAACTGCTCAATTTGGAATGGCTTCTCATCGGATAAAATCAAATTCGGTAACATGCCACTTTCGTGCAAGCAAAGTAACTCCCTTGCTCTTTTCAGTTAACTTTTTTTGTCCATCAGTGAGTTCTTGCACTTTTTGGAACTTCAATGGCTGATTTTTCAATATGTGTTGCATCCGTTCTCGCGATATGTTCAGCTTAAGAGCAATTTTTCTGCCACTACGGCATGGATTTTGATCAAATCTGGCCTTCACTTTTCGGATCATTTCTGGTGTTGTTACCGTTTTTTTCAACCACATTTTGCACACGATGCAATACTGCCAGTATCACGGTAACGAGCAATGGTACGAGAAACAAAAGATTTATTCACATTTAAATCCTGGATGGCTCTAACGATAGCCACCTGTAGTTTTCCAGCCAAATATAAAGCAATCACACTATCACGCTTGAATTCCATCACGAATAACTTTTTTTCTAAATGAAATAGATCAAAATGCTTTTGTAAGCTTGTAAATAATAAAATGAACTGTCACTGGAATAAATCTGTCAGCTGTCAGACGAGCGGTTTACAAATGGTAACAACCTGAAGTTGGTTGCAATACATATCAGCCACCCTGTAGTGTACAGTTTCTTTTGACGCTCATTGTATATATGAAATTTGTGTGTAATTTATGCTTTTTTTAGTTTTAAAATCGTTTGTCTCTAAAATCAATTATGAAAAGGAAATTAAAAATTTAATTAATCTTGGAGTCTTATTCAATCTGTTTTTAATTTTTTTTTTTTGCAAGTTTTTACAACGTTGGTGGTAAAACAAGTTAAAGGACTTTAATTGCAACAAGTTTTTAGGTCATAATTTAAAACTTTTAAGTGCTTTCCTATATTTAAATTCAAATCCAAAAAAATATGAGATATTGTCGTCATAGTGTAGTAGGTAGTGTGTTGGCTTATTAGACGTAAAGGAACGGTTCAAACTCTAGGTCAGACATCCTTAACAAATTGGAATTCTAAAAAATATTACTTTGGCGTCCTCTCAGTAGACTTCTCTTAAAATACTCCGAGAATAATTAAAATTGTGATGAAAAAGGTTCTCAAAAAAAAACTATGGATTTTAAACTGTGTGTCCCATCGCCTGTGGATAAAATTAACGCACACATCCTAGCAGTGCTGTAATCGCCGTAATCTATAGTAATGGGTAATTTTCAAAGAACTATAGGAAAATTTTTCAAAAAAAATACACAAAATTCAGAAAAATGTAAAGTTTCAAGATTTTTTTATGCAAATGTTGACCGAGATTGCGCCTCAAATGGTCCATCCGCTTAGCCCAACTTTGGCATATTCTTTCCAACATTTTGGCCGGTATCTCACGAATAAATGATTCAATGTTGTCTTCCAATACGTCAATTGAAGTGGGCTTGCCTCTATAGACATGAGCTGTAACATAGCGCCACAAAAAATAGTCCAGAGGCATTAAATCGCACGACCTAGGCGGACAATTGACCGGTCCTGAACGTGAAATAAAATATTCACTGAACTCGCGTGTCAATAAGTCCATTGTTACGCGTACTGTGTGACATGTGGCACCGTCTTTTTAAAACCACATGCCATACAAGTCAAGCTCTTGCATTTTGGGCAAAAAAAAAATTGGATATCATCTCAAGGGAGTGCTCACCATTCACAGTTACGTTACGATTCGCAGCATTCTTTGAAGAAGTTCGGTGCAATGATGCCACCAGCCCATAAACCGCACCAAACTGTGACTTTTTTTGGATGTATTGGTAGCTTTTGCAATGCTCCTGACTGATCTTCACTCCAAAATCGACAATTCTGCTTATTTACGTATCCATTAAGCCAAAACAAAGCTTCGCCGCTGAACACAATAATATGAAAGAAGCGCATGATGAACTTTCTTAACAGAGCACCCATTTTGATAACAAAATTCAATGATTTGCAAGCTTTGTTCGTTTGGAAGACGATTCATGGTTAAATTATAGACCAAACTGAAGATGTTTGACAGTGAAACAAAACGCAAAGCGTGCATGAGCTGTTTAAACTCGAGTTCTAATACCACGTTAGACATCAAAGCGAAAATATGAAAACATTTCTTTGGCGACTTCCTATTAGCAGATTTCTGAAAAAAACTCTAAGAATAATCTCCGATAATTCTCAAAAATCTGTAGTTCGGAGTCGACTTTAAACTGTAGGTCCCGTCACTCATGTGTAAATTAAAGCATACAGCCTAAGTGGTATGAGAAGCTAGGTCGCAATCGTGGCAGAAGATTTGTAATGACCAATTGCGGATCATAGTTGTGTGAGTAGTTAAGTTGCAATCCTGCAATGGTGTATGTATGCATTATCTAAGCAAAAGTACCCTCTGCTTTAGAGGGAGTATTGAAATATGTAACCTTTTTCTGAGATTCATTGTTAAGGCTATGCTCTCCGAGATATCAAAAGGATTTCTGATGTAACTATAAGATGTGCATGGAAGTTTCTTAATTTTTTTTAGATTTGAAAAATATTTTGAACAGCTTTTCATATTTTCCGTTGCTTGAAGGTCATTTGCTTGGTTTTATTAGCAAGCACTTTGAAAATGTTCTTGATCGTCTTCTTGTGCATAGACATTTTTAATCAGATAAGAATTCATATGGCTTCATAACCTTTTATTATGCTTGGCGATTACAATCCTTATTTCGAATGTTATGAGTTTGATGACGCTGTAGTCATACTCATTGCAACTTGTACTAGTACTTATAAATCAATGCAGTAGCGAGTACGAATGAATCAGAGTAGTTGAATTTCAATACTGTTAACTCACTCATCATACTCAAAATTTCATGAGTACTTATGAGTAGCGAAAAAACGTTTCATTGCTGATCTCTGATGCAAAGGCCCTTTATATTTAATATTTTTTATATAAAAAATTACCCCTGTAAATACCCCTTTATTATTTTATTGTTCATAATAATTTTGCTCCTTTTTTAAAAAATTAAAACATCATCAATTATTTTAAATTATTTATAAACCAAAAAATTTATAAACAGAAAAAAGTGTCCGTATTTACCAAAAATTGTTGAATTGGCAAAAAATTTTTTTTTTTTAAATTTTAAATTTATTAAACAAATATCGTATGAATAAATTTTGCCGTTTATTAGATAAATTAAAATTTAACGAAACAATTCCGCATTGCGTATAAAAACTTCAAAAAAATTAATTGATAATACAAAAAACGACATTTCGAGCATTAAATTAAAAATTTATTCTCTGTTGAATTGTCTTCACGTTTTTTTTTTGAATTTCTTTTTTGTTTTTGTTCGGTTTAACACTCTAATAATTATGACATTGAAATCTTGTCAGTTTTTATGCAAAATTAAAATTATTTTCATTTTCCAACACTTGTTTTGTATATACAGTGCCCGCCTGGTAAGTTTTATTTACATTGCTGTGGCGGGGTGACTTTTATTGAGAGGCAATACATGGTGGATGTTTGAACATTAATAAGCAATATTGCCGTACATACGTGGTCTTACAGTAGCTAATGCACCCATTACGAGTGACTATTTGGTGCGGCTTGTGGTGCGGAGCCCTCTTTGGTTTAAAATTTTTTGAAAATGAGGACAAGGCAACTATTGCGATCAATAAGGCACCTATCGCACCATAATAAACGATTTTTTTTGTAATCACTTTTTATGATATTGATTTTTTTTTATAAAACCAGCACTCAGGGGATGGCCCCTACTCATGCAGTGGAAAGAGGAAAGATGCGAATGGCAAGGAAATGAGTTGCTGCTAGGTGACTTTAAAATGGCCAGCGCTATACCTTCACCATTAGACAATCTACAGCAATCGTCCCCAAGAAGCCCGCACTTTCTCTCACCACTTATGTAGTGTGTGTTAATTTTATACCGAAGTAGCGGGACTTACAGTTTAAAGTCGACTTCGAACGACAGATTTCTTTTTGAGAAACATTTTATAGCAATTTCATTTACTCTCAGAGTTTTTGCCAGAAATCTGCTGAGAAGAAATCGCCGAAGAAATACTTTTTGTATTTTTTATTTTGATGTCTGGCCTGGGACTCGAACCCTGGCTTTACGTCTAATAAGCCAGCACACTACCAACTAGACCACGGCGACTCCTTATTGTTGGTATTGATGTGAATGATGTTTGGCTTCAACAGGATGGTGCAATTTGTCGTACATTTCATGCCATAATTAATTTATTCCATCAAACGATTCATGGGCCGTTTAGTTGGCCAAAATTATGATGGCAATTATCGGCAAAAAATTTGCAATTTGACACGGTTAGACTATTTTATGCAAGGCGCTGTTAAAAAAGGTGTTATGCCAACAAACCAGAGACAATTGAGCATTTAAAGGCTTTAATATTTGTGATGCCATTGCCCAAATTAGAGATCAGCAATGAGTACTCAAAACAATGAGTAGATTCAAATCATACTTATAATTTCTGATACTTATACGCATTCATACTTATCTTAATATGATACTCACACTACTCATACTCAAAGTTGGAAGTACTCATCGTATTCATACTTAACAATACGCATGATGTTATTGACTTCGACTCGTCACTACTTAACAATGACACGAATCGCCAAATAAGTATGATTCGCGTACGAACACTACTATACTCACAAGAAGATTGTGTGTATGCTTTGCTTGTTGTCCTTGTCTTTCCATTCTTGTATATGCAACAACAACAAAGGCTTTAAATTTTAATGAATGATTCGAGATACTCGAATGACTTGTATTATAAGTATTTTTTTGAATTTATGAATCAGAATGAGTAAGCGCATGAATCAAAGATATTTCGAATATTGTGCTCATACTCATTGCTACTTATACTTATAAATCAATGTTGTAGCGAGTACAAATGAATCAGAGTTGTGGACTTTCAATTCTGTTGATTCATTCATACTCAAAATTGCATGAGTGCTTATGCGTAGCGGAAAAACTATTCATTGCTGATCTCTGGCCCATATACGACCCCATATACTCGAAAGAAGAGTGCACCATAAGAAGGAAGTAATATTCCATGCCTAACCAGAGGAATTGTATTTCACAACAAACAAATTCAACAAAACAATTCAACAAAATTTTTAAACCGTTTTTGTTTGATTGGAATATAGGCCCAGCCTATATTTATTATGAGCTAATTATAGGCGGCCTTAATTATTATTTTGTATTTCAATAACATTCAAATTGAGCATGCTAGAGTTTTATTTATTTGTTAAGTAAATTTTTCAATTTGCTAGATTGTCTGGCCATCTGTGTAAGCCTTATTAGTTATTTAGCGCCCCAAAATTTTTAACTTTTAACCCTGATATAATATTTCTGCAGTACACTGTTATTATCCAGTCATATAATGCGGATTGTAATTTGTTCCATCTAATACCCACCAATTGGCAATATTTTTCACTTAATTTTTAAACCATAATTATACTCTGCAAAATTAAACAAAAATTTTAATCTCATTAAATTAGCAGCAGCATCAAAGAAAAAAAAAAACCTGATGTCATGACATTCAATGTGTGTGTGTTAGTTAGTTTTTGTTAAATAAATCCTTTGATTTTTATTGATTAGTTTAATTATATGGACAGTATTATATAGCCTACATACATACACACATACATACATGGACATACAAATACAAATAATTATTACTTTACGGCTAATTAAGCATTTATCGACTCGATTTTATACTACGTGTGCTATTTTCAAAATGAAATCTTTTTTAATTTTTTTTTTTCAAATGTTGGTGTAAGAATAAATGTTTATGAGGCCAGGGACAGCAAACAAATTAAATAAATTGTAAATATTTATAGAAAAAAAAAACAAAAACTGAGGTGTTGTTTTTAAGGCGGATTTTATGACAAACTTATGGCCATTTTTTCTCTACGCGATTCACGTAAAAGGAGGAGTGTTTTAGAAAAATTTAAAATATTACAGCAATTACAAATACTACTGCTTAGTATGAATGAAACGTTTTAAATTGTAATTTTGTTTTTCTTATTCTTCTATTTAGGTTTTCAGTAGAAAACAATAAAATTTTTACAACCTACAATGTCAGAAATCATTAGCAAGGTTCGGCATTTCACCATAACTACACTTACAATGGACCAACGTTTATTCATTTCATTCTATTAATACTATGTTAGAGATATGATTCATTTATTTCGTACATATGTACAGGTATTCGCCGACTTGCGACCGAGTCTTCGGTCATATGTCGATTATGTCATAAGTCGAATTTCATATATAAAAAATTTTTTTTTTAATTTTTAAAATGATATAAAATTATTCACTTAAAAAAATTACGACTTAGCTAATGTAATGTATTATTTGTACCGAAATATGTATGGAAATCGAATTTTTTTACTTTGTATTTTTATTTTTAATTTTCCTCAAATGTTTTAGGAATTCCCCGCAACAACATATTTGTCCCCTTTAAGTATTTTCTATGAAAAAAATTGGGAAAAAATTGCGAATAGTCGAACGATCGTAAGTCGGGGACTACCTGTATATGTCAATATTGCTATCTAGCTTCTCACACCAGAGACCGGCTAAAGAAATATTCTTCATATTTGGTTTTGTTCGAGATGTTTGACCTGGCGTTTGGATTGTCACCTCATGTCTAATAAGCCAACACACTATATACTAAACAGTAATCCTTCGATTGTTGTTGTTTCGATTTATGTCGTGAAATTTTTTGTTCCCTCTAACTTCAATTTGCATCCTAATTCATTTTCCTTTGGAACCAACTGTGACGTAAATCGATGGATTACTGTAACTTTCTTAAGGTCCTTGTTAAAAACATATCAATATCATATCAATTTGCATCCTTATTAATTTTATTTTGGAATCAACTGCGAGGGAATACTGTAACTTTTTAAGTTCCTTGTTAAAAACTTACTACAGTCAAACCCGGTAATAGCGAACTCCGTAGAACCAGAAAAAAATAATTCGTTATAGGCAAAATTCGTAATAAACGGGGTGAAGTCATAGACGAAAATGTCAAATACAAAGAATTTTTTTCATTTATTAAAAACAAAAATTATTTTTTTTTATTAAAAACCAAAAATATTTGTTAATTATTTTTATCTAGCAGCTGATTAAAGATATTGAGATATAATTTAATGCTGCCATATTAAATAAAAGTAAAGACTATTGCCACACTTCAAAGTTTTTTCTGAGGGTTCCTTTTAAAAAAAAGGTAAAATGCATGCAATTTATTTACTGGGACCCTTCAAAGTAGTTCCTTTTAAGCGAGAATTCGTTATAAACGGTGCTCGTAATAAACGAACTTTTTTGTATGAAAATTGTTATTAAAACGTTAAGACTTGAAATTATGTACGTAATAACCAAGAATTCGTTATAACCGAGTTCGTTATAAAGAAGTTTGACTGTACTTTGTAATATGAGTAATATGAAATTCAATTTACTTCGTTTCGACTTACGTCGCCTTTTCTTTGGAACCAACTGCGACGTAAAACGAGTGATTACTGTACTACGATGACGATCAGCCATTTTCATAAAGAAATTTAGAAAATCTCTGACTTCTGTCTAAGAGGAAAATCATGTCTAAATGCATAGCTACGAAATGGTACTCAATACAATGGTATGCTTATCATGAGGCATGCGCAAGGTCCTCCCATGCTTAGAGCGCTATTGGGAGTGCCACCATGACGACATAGTACCTAAACTTCCGACACTTAAACAAGGGAGAAGTTCATCCCTAAACTAATGTCTTCTAATTCGTGCTTACGTATTATAATTCACATGTATTGTTGGACGAATATACAACAGTGTATGCTTGTTGTTGATAATTTTCATGTAAAAATCCGATACACTTCTACACACTTTTTCATATGTTTTCAAAAATTGTATTGGTTTCGTGCTATTAAATTGTGTGAATGGCAAAAAAATGTGTGTATGTTTTCATATGTTTTTCAAAAGTTGTGTTGGTTTCGTGATATCAAATTATTTGAATGCTTATAAAATCTATATGGAATACGAAATACACAATACAGCATAGAATGAAGCGTTCACAAACGACCAAATGCATTTAATACAACATACACGATACAACGTCGTGTGAATTGCATACATATGTTTGCAAAAGTTGTATTGGTTTCGTGCTATCAAATTGCGTGAATGCCAAAAAAATTTGTATATGTTTTCATATGTTTTTTAAAAGTTCAATTGGTTCTGTGCTATCAAATTGTTTGAATATCAAAAAAATACATTTGGAATACGATATAGACAATAGAGCATAGCACTGAGCGTTCACAACAACCAAGTGTATTCAATACAACATACACGATACAAAGTCGTGTGAATTTCCCACATGTGTTAGCTCTCTAGTTAAGGCTTATCTCCTAACTGATGAGAGTTTGCAAACGAATTATGCTACACTAGCTAGCTTTCCGTTCAGAGCGACTTTTATATTCTGGAATAGAATCCAATTAGAAATCTAAATATTTAAAATAAAAGCTTCGATCGGGGGACTGCGACTCATATTATTTAATTTTAAAAATAATTTTGTTTTTCAAGACATCAGCTAGAAAGCAATGATTATGGTGCAGAATACAATCGTATGCTGTTGATTCGCAAAAAAGAATCGAACGGACTTAGCTTAAAACTTTATATTAACAGTGATATAGGATAGAAAGTCATTACTTAGAGGCTGTAGTTATTCTTCATTTTATATCACAATTTAAAATAGAAACAGTAAGTATACCTTTATGTTTGATAATGCAAATTAAACTTGAGCAAAGTCATGGTCTAAGTTTAAAACCCCATTTAAGAATATTCTTACTAGTCAAACCATTTCTCAATTCCTTCATTTCAGTCCTACATTTACTTACCTTAAACACAAAATCTTATGTTTTCTTTATCTTTCGAAATGGCATTCATTCACGGGTATTCCTATCTGTGGTATTCAAGAAAAACAAGAAAAAACCTTTCATTTATTCGTCTCCCTCTTAAATTCGTTAGGTTGGGTTGGTTAGGTTTGGGTTGCGTTGTGTGCTTTAAACAATTTATAGCACTTAAGGTAAAACAACTGCATTCATAAATATACGAGGATGGTTTGTTTGTCTTTGCATTTCTTTATTTCAATGGATTTTCATTCTTTTTTTTCTTCTGCATTTTTGTTGAAATTCATAAAGAAGAAAGAAAAAAACCATTTCATATGTTAATGAAGCTTTTAAACGACGACAAATTGTTTTGACGCCATGGAATTGTTTTATGTTTCATTCTGTTTTCTTCCTTGGATATGTTTTTCTCTTCTCCATTAGAAAAGAAAAATAAAAACAAAAACAAACATTTACGATTTATGCAACATAAAAAATATGTTTTCTTCTCTTTATGTTTTTTTATTTTAGAAGAAAAACATTTTTTCTTATGAAAATTTTTAAAGCAATTGTTAAAATTAAGTGAAGCTTTTTAAAGTTATTGTGGTTTTTAATTGTATGGTTGAAGGTTGTTTTCATTTGTCGAAAACCTTGTAGAAATTTTAAAAAATTAAAATAAAACTAGATGACCCGTGGGAATATTTCCCACCGTTAGTTATCATTTTTGTAACATAAAATGAAAATAATTAATAGAAATTTTATTGAAAGTATAAAAATATTAGAAATCAATGCCATGACAATTACCACATTGCCAAAATGGCTTTTACAACTTTATATATTATTATGTGGTATAGCATTACAATTAAGCGACCCTTTTTATCGCACTTGATCTAACAAATACTGCAAAGTATTGCCAAATCAGCTTTTTACAACTTAATATGCATATTATATATAACATTATATATTATAGTAAATATCGGTATTGCCAGAATGGATTTCAATACATACTATATTATGTAGAACTGCATTACTATTAAGCGACCCTGTATTACCTCACATGAACAAAAACATATAATCATAATGACAACAGTATTATCATGCAGTTCTACATAAAATATAATTTTTATCAATGAAAATAATAATTTTTCAATTTCTAATTATTTTTCGTCATTAGTGTTAGATATAAGGTTTAAAATGAGATATCATTCATTAAATTTGATGCAGTGGTATGGGAGATATTTGCAACCGACAAAAAAAGTGCTTTAGAAATAATATATATGATGATTTATTAAGAAAATAGAAAAGAGTTTTTAAAAAACAATTAAAAATAATTGAAATGGTTAGACCTAACAATAGGGTATCCTATATCAATTCAACTTGAACAGAAAATTCAAAGAAGGGGACTTAGCAATACTTTCTAGCTAAAGCACTCGCTTGTTATAGTACAAAAACGTCTTGGGAAGCTGTAGCAGCTAGATAAAGGAAATAAATTTGTCCACTGCTGATCCCAGGTCATCAGGGATATTAATGGTAATGAATACGCAGATGAGCACGCGAGGAAATAAGCTTCCAACACCTCTAATTAAGCCAGAACGTTTCTGTAATTGGGCAGAAATATTCGTAGGAGTACACTAAATGGCAGAAAAGATAAAGAAAGGCAAAGAATCTTTCAAAATCAAGTTGGTTCGTCAGACTTTTGAACACACATCACGTATCTTCACTTACTCAACTGGGCACTACAATAAAGTCTCTTACACCATCCATTTTGCCATCACAGGCTGCACGAAAGTGGCTCTGCGGTATTTTGGCCCATTCCCGGTGAAGCGCCGTCTTGAAATCATCGACACTTTGGTATTTATTGAGAACCTTACCCTCCAAAATGCCCCAGGCGCAAAAGTAGAATAGATTGATATCCGGAGAATTTTGGTGGCTATTGTGCGGTAGAAATGAAGCAATGAACCTCCTTTTTAACCCATTTTTATCTGGCGCGTGTGAGGCATTGTGCTGAGTCCTAGTGAAATGTCCATATCTGCGGCAGAAATGTTGCCTGCCCAGGATATTTTGCCTAACATCCGGATTTATTTGACCCCACAGTCGATGAACACGAGCGGGGAACGGCCATCGCCGTTCGACGGCTCACACCTTTACCATCGACGGTGCGGGTAGAAATGAAGCAATGAACCTCCTTTTTAACCCATTTTTATCTGGCGCGTGGTGAGTGCATTGGTGCTGAGTCCTAGTGAAATGTCCATAGTCTGCGGCAGAAATGTTTGCCTGCCCAGGATATTTTGCCGATAACATCCGGAATTTATTTTGACCCCACAGTCGATGAACACGAGCGGGGAACGGCCATCGGCCGTTACGACGGCTCACACCTTTACCATCGACGGTGCTTGAGTTCTGATGGCCAATCGCAGGTGTAAATTTTCAGCTGACCTCTTTGCCAAGTAAACTCGATTATTTTGTTTGTTCACAAACTGCTCAATATGGAATGGCTTGTCATCAGAGAAAACCAAATCTGATAACTGGCCACTTTCGTACAAGCGAAGTAACTCCTTGGTTATTTTTATTCTAACTTTTTTTTGTCTATCGGTCAGTTCTTGCACTTCTCGGAACTTCAATGGCTTTAGTCCAAGCTTATTTTTCAATATGTGTTGCATCCGTTCTCGCGATATGTTCAGCTCACAAGCAATTTTTCTACCACTACGGCATGGATTTCGATCAAATCTGGCCTTCACTTTTCGGATCATTTCTGGTGTTGTTACCGTTTTCTCTCGTCCACTTTTTGGACACGATGCAACACTGCCAGTATCACGGTAACGAGCAATGGTACGAAAAACAAAAGTTTTATTCACATTTAAATGATGGAGTGCTTTAACGACAGCCACCTGTGGTTTTCCAGCCAAATGTAAAGCAATCACGCTTGAATTTCATCATGAATAACAATAGACCAAAATGCTTTTGTAAGCTTGTAAATAATAAAATGAACTGTGCTGGCCTATTAGACGTAAAGCCAGGGTTCTAGTCCCAGGCCAGACATCAAAACAAATTACAAAAAGTATTTTTTCGGCGTAGATTTCTGGCAAAAACTCTGAGTAAATAAAATTGCCGCGAAAAGGTTCTCAAAAATCTGTCGTTCGGTCCCGCCACTTATGTGAGAAACTTGGTCAATAATCCTGTCTGAAGGGTTGTAATGACCAATTATGTATGTATGTCACTAGAATAAATCTGTCAGCTGTTAGACGAATGGTTTACAAATGATAACAACCTGAAGTTGGTTGCAATACATAGTAGATCTTTCAAACAAAAACAACAAACAATAAAAATATTTCAAAGATATCTCTTGCACACTTTATTTTATTTAAATTTAAAGACAAGAAGGTCTTTGAAAATGTTTCTCCATAAAATCTGTCCATCGGAGGCGACTTCAATTTGAAGATGCTGCTAATCATGTATAAAATTAAGACACCCAGCATAAGTAGTGTGAGAAACTATGTCGTAATCATAACCAAAAAGTTGTAATGACCAATCAAGTGTAGAGATACGTAATGTAGTCGATCATTACTGTTTGTAACATGCTTACTTGCATTTGATTTTTCAATTTAATTGACAAGATAATCTTTAAATTTACTTCAATGGCCACAAAACACTCTTATTTGAAAGGAGAATTTAATTTGATTTTGTCTTATTATGCCTCAACCATTTACCACAATATTTTAATTATCAAATTACCTAAAATCTCTTTATACGGCATTCACTTCAATTGAATGGAATACACTTTTCAAATCATTTCTTTTACTTCCTTTTTTTTTGATTTCTTGATTTTTTGATGTGATTTTGTGTTGAACCAACATTTTGTGGTTTATTTAAGGTATTCTTAGTAGATGTTTTCATCTTAGGAAAATTTCTTAAAAATGTTTCCTTCAAATTAAACACAAAAAATTAAAATGAAAGAAAATTCATGAAGAAGAAAAAATAAAAAAAGAAAACTTTAACACAGAAACTAAAAGTCAATCTAATCAATTTATTAAATTAAAGAGTAGACGAGAGTATAACACATACACAAACACACACCTATACACTCACAGTTAACAGTTTGATAAAGACATTTTCTTCTACTTGTTATACGAGCAAGGGAGTGTAATTGTTTGTATGGCTCTACAGTTAACACTTGATAAAATTTTATAATTTTGTTTCATACAACATACCTTAAGGCAAACAAGCATGCACGTACGCACGCATACTGGCCTTAACAAAAGCATAGAAATTTTGTTTTTAGTACCACAAGAAGAAAAAAAGGTACTTAAATGTCATTGAGTAACCAATGAATCAATTAAGAAAATTGGTTTTTTCCTTTACTTACTTTTAAATAACTTTCTTACCTCATTCTTTCTCTCTCTCTCTCTCTCTCTCTCTCTTTACCCTTGTAATCTCATACTCTATTGCCAAACCTGGTAATTTGGTTTCATTTTCTTTATTTTTTGCTTTTTTTTAATTTCTTTGAACATTTTTGTTTAAGTAAAAAAACGAAATCATTTTTAAGGTGTGTTAGGGTAAGACTGTTCCCAAAAAAAAGCAAACTTCTTATCAATAGAATGCAATGGCAAGGATGATAAAATCAGTTTAAATCAACACACTGAAGAAATTTAAGAAATTTTATAACATTGAAAAGCAACATCATTATCTTACAGAGAAATTATGCTGAGCTATCGCTACCGCAAATCTATTTTTTCAAATATTTCAGATAAAATATCTGAAAAAAAAGTTGAAAATTTATTATCATAATGCCCACACTCTAAGCCTAATGACTTCATAGGAACCCATAAAGTTATATGACATACAGTAGCGAGCACAAAAAATGCAACACTGTGCCATATGATCTTTAATAAGATCTGTTTCAAAATAACGGTAACTAATTTATCCATTTTCTTTTTCTGTTAATTCTTTCAATTATAAGTTTTCAAAGTAACCACAGTTTATTCCAAATTCTGCTTTAAAAAGTTAAATATTTTTGAATTAGTGAAAAAAGTGCAAATTTTTAGCGAGCAAAAAAATGCAACATAATAAAAAAAATAGTTAAAGTAAGTTATTTATTTAATTATAATTGAAAATTTCTTAAATAAGTTATACAACATGTGTTTTGTAATAGAAGCAGCTCTCAGCTGACAGCGAAACTGCAATCATTAAAGCCTTAGAAGAAGGAAAATCCATGCGTGAAGTTGGACACCTCTTTGGAGTAAATCAATCAACCGTATGTCGGATTAAATCTCGATTTTCCTTGAGAAATAGTGTGGAAAGGAAACCAGGTAGTGGTAATCCTCGAAAAACTACCTCTCGCCAAGACCGCCAGATGATTGCACTGGTTAAAAAAGATCCACGAAAGACCGCAGTGGACGTTGCTAATTTCGCAAATGAGCAAAAAAAGTCTCTATAGGCGTTCACACTGTTCGCCGTAGGTTGAAAGAGGCTAATTTGCATGCGAGACGACCCGCAAAGAAACCTCTCATCAGTACAATCAATAAAAAGAAGCGCCTGGAATTTGCAAAACGTTACAAGGATTGGTCAAATGAACAATAGGCTAAAATCTTGTGGAGCGATGAAAGCAAATTTAATTTGTTTGGCTCCGATGGGATAAATTTTGTTCGAAGACCGCCTGGACAGAGATATTCTCCAGGATATCAACTTCCAACCGTAAAACATGGCGGTGGATCAATAATGGTGTGGGGTAAGGAACGATATGTTTAAAAATTTATTGATTTTACGTCACGTATTTACAGGTGCGTTTTCCCGTGATGGGGTAGGTCCCTTAACTCATATCGATAGAAAAATGGACGCCAAGAAGTACTGTGAAATCCTTGGAGAACACATGCTTCCTCATCTGCGGGAAAAATGCCTCCTGGTAGGATATTCCAACAGGATAACGTTCCAAAACACTCAAGTCGCTTAGCTCGAAACTTTTTAAGCGACAATGATGTCAATGTTTTGGATTGGCCATCACAGTCTCCCGATCTAAACCCCATAGAAAATCTATGGGAGCTATTAGATCGGGAAGTTAAGAGGAAACATCCGGCAAATAAGAGGCAATTAGAATAAATTTTGAAAAGTGAATGGGAGAAAATATCCATTAACACATTAATAGCTTTAGTCGACTCTATGCCTTCTAGGTTGCAAGAAGTCATAAAAAATAAGGGCTACGCCACTAAATATTAATTTTTAGAGTTTTTTTGTAAGAATTACTATTTAATTTAAATAAACACATTAAAATTTATGCTGTTGCATTTTTATTGCTCCCATGAAATTCGCACTCTTTTTAATAAACGACAAAATAATATCACATTAATTAAAAATATTTACATAATGTTATTGATAATAGGTATCTATAACTGTAGGGATTAATAACCCAAAGAAATATTTAGAACTGTTCACCATTTTTTTAAAATTATCGCACTTAAAGATAATTTTACCCAACGTTGCATTTTTTGTGCTCGCTAGTGTATATGGAAACTTGTTCGGAAGCCCTCGAGCTGACTAACTTCTTCCTCTCTTCTGGTTTTGATAGAAGAACTGCGTAGAATACTATACACACTCAAGTAAGCTTTTTGATATCAGAAGTACGACCTAACTTAACCTGTTCGGATGCCATAACATTATAGCAGTGATGAGTAATATTATCTGCCTTTGCATGAGAGCAATTTCTGTTGGAGATATTTTATAACAGACCCGTCTACTACATCCCTAAAGGGTTCGCCAAACTGCTTTCCATGTCGATCAATAATCCTCATGGTTTCTTCCAGTCCATATTTTATTCCACACATATCACTGAAGGCATACCTAAGTGAGTAATATCGTAGGCAAACTTACAGAACTTATGTCTGTTACTAGTATCCAGACGCTAATAACTTTTCTAGCTCTTTAAGAGCCTATACTATGGCTTGACCATTCCCTTACGTGAATAATAGAAACGACCATCATTAGGTGCCTTGGATTCGTTCGTATAAGTTTAGGGATAGATTGTAATGAACATTCTTGGATAAGGACAACTTTTTTGACGGTGAATGGCTTACTTTTTGATTCAATTCTTAACCTATCAGGCTGATATAATGGCTATAAAGGTCGCTATGCGAATCCAGACTCGGAATGTCTTGAATAGTGACACAATAGCGGTCAGTATATCAATAGGGAATGTGTACGCCATGACGAGTTTTTTTTTTTTTTTTTTGAGGAGCAAAACAATATGCGGTAACATTACCGTTAAGAGCAGGTAACTGGCTAACGATAGATTAAAACCAACAATATTCTTGTCGTACTAGCAAAGACTGATGCAACAGGTTATTCCTCCGCAGAAGGTCAAATAAATAAACTCACAAGGCTTTACGTATTCGTAAAGCAAAGATGGGAGCTCAATTTTATGGGGATTAGACCATGAATATACACAAGGATAGATGATTTATGTTAAAACTACACAGAATCCCTTTTAAGAAACTCATCGTACTGCTAATGGCCAGAATTTCAAAATATGCCATAACGACTTTTTTGATTCCTATATCACCTGTGGTCATACATATGGAAACTATATATCGACAGTGTCAGACAATGTGATGCCCAAATGACAGAGAATATGTCTTCAGTCTCACCTTATTTTTTTGCAATTAAAACTTCTGCAAAAGTTGTTGTTGCATATTTTCTAGTGCAAAATTAACACACACAACATAAGTAGTGTGAGAAACTAGGTCAATAATCCTGACTGAAGGATCAATTATGTGTGCATATATGTATGGTGTCAATAAGATCTCACTTACATACATAATTGGCCATTACAAACCTTCAGTCCGGATTACGACCTAGCATCACACACCGCTTATGTTGTGTGCGTCGATATTATACTTGAGTGGTGAACCTACAGTTTTAAGTCGACTCCGAACGACAGGTTTTTGAGAAGCTTTTCGTGGTAATTTTTTTTTTATCCTCATAGTTTTTGCCAGAAATCTGCTGAGACGAAGTTAATGAAGAATTTGAACTCGGGCCGTATGTCTAATAAGCCAACCCACTGCCTTCTAGACTACGACGACTTCAATAAGGAATTTAGGTAAATTAAATCTATTACTTTAGGAGCTTATTTAACTTCATTAATATTTAACATACATTTGAGAGGGATGGTTCCAGTTACTGGGGTTTGTTTTTAACGAAAATTCAAAGCCCTTGTGTGGGCCTAAATCGCACCAATATTTGTCTGTTTGCGTATTTTAAATCTTTGCATCTCTGTTTATTGCAATGTAATATACTCGCCATTGATGAAGATGTCTGCAGTCAATTGATTGCTCCAGGATATTGTAGTATTAAGTCAAGACTAACTGAAAATTTTCTTTACAAGTGAATTTTTTACATGTGGGATTAACCAAACGGATTTTTATTGACGACTCTTTTTTTCCAAGCGAAACGGATGCTAATTTTGTTATATTTAAGGAGATCTGATAAAAAATTATGAAGAACATAAGTCTTATTACCTTTAAGCTGCTTAATTAGATTTGAGAATTCCCCTAAACGGCTAACCCGATTTTCTTGAAATTTTAACAGTACTTTCCTGTATGTCTGGAAGTATAGGCTATATTTTATTATTTTAACATTTCAAGTAGGCGTGGTGCCACTCCCACATACCCAATAAATATTTAATATCGCATATCTCATAAACTGCAACAGATAAAGTCCTTTTATTTTGTATGGCTGACTTTGACGTATATATGAACAAAATGGGCGAATTGGCTATAGAGGGCGTGTCACCTCCCATCGTCTATATATATAAAAATGAATGTTTGTTTGTATGTACCTTATAGAATCGTAAACTATGCATTTGATCATATTATGATATTTAGAAAAGTTGTTTCGCATGAGCTGATGAAGATTTCTAAGTTGGTATGACCAATATCCGATAGGTGGCGCCACTGAAAATTAATTAAAATGAATTAAAGTGTGCATTTGATTATGTTATGATCTTAAGCAAAGTTGTAAGGCATGAGCCGACGAAGGTTTCTAAGTTGGTATGACCAATATCCGATAGGTGGCGGCACTGAAAATTACTTAAAATCAATTAAATCTTAAACTGGGCATTTAATTATGTTATGATCTTTAGCAAAGTTATTGCACATAAGCTGAGGTAGGTTTCTAAATTGATATGACTAATTTCCGGCAGGTGGCGACTCTAAAAATTATTTAAAATCATTTGAATCTTAAACTGTGCATTCTTTAACACAGTTGTTACGTATGAGTCGGCGGAGATTGGTGCGATTAATTTCCGATGGATGGCGTCACTGAAAATAATTCATGATAAATATCAAGCAATCGGTCGACCTACACCCCAAGCACGGAAGAAAAGAGCATTACGAGCCTTAGAATCAGAGGAGCACTGTGACTGGAAAATCTTCGAGTATATGCCGCTACGACTCGTTCGCATGAACTACTTGAACAACGACAAGTGAGATTAGAAATTGTTCGAATGTGTACTACTCCGTCCCGTTTGTCTGAATCATCAGGACAACGGAAAATAAAATCAATAAATTGATTCAAAATTAATTGGGCATTTGTGTAATACCTTTCCCTCAAATTTATTTTAGTTAGGGGCGCAGCAACACGCGGAGGGTACAGCTAGTGATATAATAAATATAATTTACAACATAAGCAATAAACTGTCTAGTTAAGTAATTTAAAGATGTTCTCCAAACCTATAGCAATATGACTTTAACTCTTGTATTAAAAATATTTCTGCACTTACCTTCCATCATTCCATTCTCCCATGGGCCTAAGACTTCTCTTCGCCTACAATTTTTGCTCAACATATAAAAAAAGGTAAACAAAATCCGTATCATAATCAAAATTTATGGAAATTTATTTAAAGTTTCTTTCTACCATGTGGAAGGAATAACCCCTTAAGGGTAAATACGAATACAATGTGAATGGAAAATATTTCATATTTTTGTTTTAAAAATTAAATTTCATTTTAAGTTTCATAACTAAACGTAGAACAACAGAAGACTGAAGTAAATCTAAAAAAGTAAAGGCAAAGTAAAGTGAGTGTAGAAAAATGAGTTCATTTTTAACACCTTCTACTTGACCGCACCTGGGAATATAAGCAGGTGTCTTCATAAAATGAAAAGACTAACAACCATAACCATTCGTTTCACAGAGAAACTAAACTAAAGTGCCAGAACAAAAAAAAAAAAACTAAAAACAAAATGAAATTAAAAAAGAATTTTCGTATTAATTAAACAATTTTATGGACAATGAGAGATAATCATAAAGGAGATGAAAATTTCAAAAGTTTTTATTTCCTTTAAGTGGGTAAAAAGAATGTTAAAATTTTAAATAAAATTATCCCAAATTTTATGCCTTTTTTGGATTAATTTTCAACCACAATCTTGAAATATAATGATAATTTAAATTATTTTCGAAATTAGAGGGCTATGGGTCACATTAAAAGAGTTTTAAAATATTTTCCAATTCCATTCAATTTCAAAATTTTTCCCAAAGTCGTCTTTTAGATATCATTAATGAATCATTTAACACAAAACCTACCATGGACGGGTCAAATGACCCATTTTGAACTTCTTGTCAGAATTTCTTGAGAACAACATTATCACATTGCCATTTCTCTTTACGACTTTTACTAAAAAATACATCGAATGTGTTTTCCAAGATTTACTCCTTTTTACCTTAAATACCGCAAGGGGTCATTTGACCCCCTTTGGTAGGAATAGGAATACATGAAGTATCGGTAGGTTTAGTGTTAAGAAACACAGACTTAAATGGTGGTGTTCTTAATAAAATCTACCCTTCTAACACGCTACTTTCAACCATTTTTTAAGAAAAATATGCAACATTGTTTCTAACAATCTTTTACTGGCTGTATTTTATAAAGGGTAAGAAGTCGCCGTGGTCTAGTGGGTAGTGTGTTGGCTTATTAGACAAAAGGCCCGCCTTCGAATCCCAGGTCAGACACCAAAACGAAAAATACTTCTTCGGCGACTTCCTCTCAGCAGATTTCTGGCAAAAACTCTAAGAGTAAAAATTGTCATGAAAAGCTTCTCAAAAATCTGTCGTTCGGAGTCGACTTTAAAATGTAGGTCCCGTCACTCATGTACAAAATTAACGCACACAACATAAGTGGTGTGAGAAGTTAGGTCGTAATCCTGACTGAAGGGTTGTAATGGCTAATTATGAATGTATGTAAGCCATTTAATAGTTTAAATTTAAAAATTTAAAATTTTGTTGTGAATTACAGTTATTCCGGTAAGAAAAGGAATATGATTTCTTTCATATGGCTGAACTTAGAGTACCTTATTCAGTCGGACCAATTTTCGTGTTTTTATCTAGTATATGGAGTCGTATCTCGATAATGCCATCACGAATGTTGGCCTTTTTATGCTCAATTGTCTCAGGTTTGTCGGCGAACCACTTATCTTTAACGGCGTCGCAGAGAAAATGGTCAAACGGCTTCAAATCGCAGCTTCTTGGCAACCAACTGACATCACCATTTCGTCTAATTAAACCGTCATCAAACGTTTGACGCAATAAATCCATGAGATGTGTGGCCAGTTGCACCATTCAGTTGTGACAAAATATCGTTCACATAAATACCATGAAGAGTACATACATAATTGTCTGGATTATTGACCTAGTTTCTCACACTACTTATTTTGTGTGTGTCATCTCCAAACGACGGATTTTTGAGAAACTTTTCATGACAATTTTACTTACTCCCAGAGTTTATACTAGAAATCTGCTGGGAGGAAATCGCCGAAAAATACTTTTTGTATTTTATTTTGATGTCTGGACTGGGACTCGAACCCTGGCTTTACGTCTAATAAGCCAGCACACTACCTACTAGACCACAAATGTTGGCCTGCTCAATTGAAGCTTAATAGATGCTCAATTGTCTCTGGTTTATCGGCGTAACATTTATCTTTAACGGCGTCCACATTAAATAGTCCGATGGTGCCAATCGCAACCAACTGACATCACCATTTCGTCTAATTAAACCGTCATCAAACGTTTGACGCAATAAATCCATGAGATGTGTGGCCAGTTGCACCATTCAGTTGTGACAAAATATCGTTCACATAAATACCATGAAGAGTACATACATAATTGTCTGGATTATTGACCTAGTTTCTCACACTACTTATTTTGTGTGTGTCATCTCCAAACGACGGATTTTTGAGAAACTTTTCATGACAATTTTACTTACTCCCAGAGTTTATACTAGAAATCTGCTGGGAGGAAATCGCCGAAAAATACTTTTTGTATTTTATTTTGATGTCTGGACTGGGACTCGAACCCTGGCTTTACGTCTAATAAGCCAGCACACTACCTACTAGACCACAAATGTTGGCCTGCTCAATTGAAGCTTAATAGATGCTCAATTGTCTCTGGTTTATCGGCGTAACATTTATCTTTAACGGCGTCCCACATTAAATAGTCCGATGGTGCCAAATCGCAACCAACTTACATCCCAATTTCGTTTAATTGAACCACCATCAATCACCGTTTGAAGCAGATTCATGAAGAGTGGATACAAAAAAATTGCTTACCATGGTACGCTAGGTGTCCCCAGTGGTCGTAAAGGTTGCGCCTCGTTCATTTTCTAAGAAATATGGGGCAATAATGCCTCTGCTCTACAAGCCGTAGCAAACAGTCACTCGTAGTAGATGCATTGGCTTCTATGAAACCGTGACTGTGAGTTTTATCAGTCCCAAATACAGCGTTTTAACATATTAACGTACCAACCAAGATGAACATGTAATTCATTCGAAAAGGTCGCTCCATTCATTTTTATTACTTAACGTCTTTGCAAAGCATTTTCCATTTGGCAAAGATTTTCGATTTGCCAAAAGATTATGCCATCTGATCAATTTGTCATTCAACTTGTCACGTATTATCTTTACCATAGTTGCTATGGCATTACAACCTAGCTTCTCACCACCACTTAAGTTGTATGCGACAGATACATTGAACTAGCATCGAGTTTCTTAAAGGCAGATTAATAAGCCTTTTTTCATATTTCGTTTTGTTGCAGATCCCTTGACCTGGGGTTTAAAATGTGGCCTCACGTGTAATACGTCAACATACAACCTACTAGACTATGGCCATTTGCCCTCACCGTTCGTTAATTCTAATAGAGGAAAGGTACATGTTATTCAGGTACATGCGGTACATGCTAGCGCTTATCAATTTCCGTATCCTATCCCCATCCACCCCAAGCTAAACTCAAATTCCTTCTGCTAGCCTAAACAACGGCCATATTGAATACAATTGACTTCAGCATGTTAGTATCTCCAAACATTAAGACCTCTATACAGACAAAACAGGAAACTAACTATGCTTTCGGCTATCGAACAAGGAAGGCCATGAAATGTATGATGACTGGAAGTAGTTAATCCTATACAAACTTCTTATAGAAAAAGTGAGCCAACAACAAGCTAACTTGATGATGGTTCCCATTACTTAGTCATCCAATATATAAGTACTCACTTTTAAATTTGTCATCTAAATTCATCAAAAAAAAGTCTTTTTCTCTTCAAAACAAATACGAATCTTTTTTTTTTTCAAAAATCTCTGCATAAATCATGTACAACTGAGTTATTTATCAAGTGTTGCTTGGTATTATAAATAACCGAACACTTGAAATACTCTTCTGTGTGTTTGTCAATAAATAAATAAAAAACAGAAAAAACCACACCACACCACACCACAACACACTCCACTTCAATTCAATTCACCAAAATATAAAAGAGAAAAAATGAGGCCAAAATTCAAAGAACACTTAAGCGTATGAGTCATATTTTATAATACAAAAAATAATACTGGAGTAAAAAGTGAAAAAATAAAAACAAAAACAAGTTTGCCACTTCATGTTTCAACAAAATTTCTACATCAGTAGACCAACAACAACTACGTTTATTTGTTTTTATGTGCTGTGCAACATTGACAAGCAATTGAGAAGAATAAGAAGAAGAACAAAAAGAAAAACTATCAAAAAAGACCAACACAACAGAACACAACACAACACTCCTTATAAAACCAAACACTCATACGCCACGTTGGACATACACAAGAACATTATTTCTCATATGAGAGGCATAACATGAGTTCAACATGATAAGTGGTAGGTACTCGCATGAGATGGTGGGGTTTTATTTTCTTTCTGTTTGTAACTGTATCTGTATTTATATGGATAAGTGTGATGTAGTGTAGTGTAGTGTGGTGTGGTGTGGTGTGGTGTGTAATAAGTTTTTGTTTGTGTTTACACAAGTTATTATATTTAAACCGTAATGTTTTTCAATATAATATTGCTATTGCTCTCTTTCTCTCTCTTTCTGTTTATATTTGCTGTTGGGTTTGTATAAATCAATGAATCAATTGCAATTTGTTCGATGTGATACAAGAAAAAAAAAACGTCGAATATTGTTTTCTTTATTGCTGCTGTCATTGTTGTTTTTGTTATTGGTGTTGTTGATACAATAATTTTTGTATGAAAATATTTTCTTTCATTGTTTTTTTTATTTGGTTTTTTTGTTTTTCGAGATTTATTTTTCCGTTCTATTTATTTGTTGTTTTCATTTCAACACTTTTATCAATCAATATTTTACACCATGTATGATTGCAATACTTTTTTTTTTGTTATCTCTTTGCTTTTTAAATCAAATTATTTGCGGCATATTAAGTTTGATGAACGATTTGTAATAGTGTTAATACAGGCTTCTTCAAATATCTAGAGGTGAAGTGAAGAGATGCAACCTTCTTCTTCTTTAAAAAAAAAGTCGAACTGTTATCGCCGTAATCTAGTAGGTACTATATTGCTTTATTAGACTCGTAATTCAAACCCCAGATTAGACAACTTACAACCTAACCTTAAGAAACTCTTTAAGTGCTCACTATCTGCATAGGAAAATTAACAATAACTCTTGAACCTAAGATTAATAACAAGATATTGAGGAGCACTAAATCTTTCTTTCAAGTCGCCGTAGTCTAGTTGATAGTGTGTTGGCTTATTATAATGAAGGCCCGAGTTCAAACGAAAAATATGAAAGTTTTTCTTCGGTGACTTCCTCTCAGCAGACTTGTGGCAAAAAACTCTGAGAGTAAATAAAATTGCCATGAAAAGTTTCTCAAAAACCTGTCGTTAGGAGTCCACCACTTATGTATAAAATTAACCTACACAAAATAAGTCGTGTGAGAAGCTAGGACGTAAGGCTGTAATGACCAATTAATTATGAAGGGTTTACATCTTCTCTTCTTATTCTTACGCCTTCTATTGCATTTGTCAGCTAAGATCTCTAGGTTCGGTTAGGTTAGAGGACGTGTACTTGTCAGTTAAGACAAGTACTGTACCCGGAGGTCGAAATTGATCCATTGTACAATGTCCTTAGAGAAGTAAGCAAATAGAGGATATTGGACGAAAGGAGGGAATGTAGGTAAGGGGGGAGAATGGGAATCGGAGGAATTACACACAAAGAAACAGACACGAAACAAAAGAGGATAAGAGCGCGACTACACTTTTGAAGCTCTAGCACCTCTCAACCAGCAAAAGCTGTTAATGAATCTGTGGAGAGCCTTGATGTCGGCTCTCGGCACAGAACTCAAGCTCTCAAAGAAGGCCCAGCCAAGGATCCTCAACCTACCAAGAGCTGAGCAGTTACAGAGGAGGTGTTCGATAGTCTCTAACTCATTCTCATCGCAACATGCCCTGCAATAGTACGTCAGCGACCTAATCTCACAGTGCCTCATGATAAAACCGACAACCAACCTTAAGCTGGCCTTAATCTAGCCCAACAGCCAATCTGTTCTCTTACTGTCCACAGCAGGCTATAGGCGTCTAGAAACAGAACAACCCGATCCGTTCCCCCAACGCCTCTGCTCTTCCTCCCTGACCCATCTATCAATGAGGCCATAGAGGTAGCAGACTGGGGGGTCAGGACCAACTATCAAATCGCACCCTGAAAGCGAACCTAATCTAGCGAGGCATCCGCCGTCTCATTGTCAAGTATTCCGCTATGACCCGGAACCCAGCATAAACGGACTCTTTGCAATCGCGAACGAACCATGATTTGCACCAAACAGACGCAATGGCCCTTAGGGTAGCCTGACTGTCAACGAAGATCATGTAAGATTCCGAATCCGAAAATGGGTTACCAGGCCATGGTAGCCTACAGTATTGCGAAAAAACGCTGCAGCCATCATTCAACCTAAAGTGGAGTTCAAGACCGAGTTCCCTGTACATCCACCTAACTAAGACCCATCTCTGAAGATGGATATACCACTCAGCCCCTGGAGTACCTCACCATTCCATTGTGCCCTACACGATATGAATATTCTCAAACCAGGTAGGACAATAACTTCTTGTGGCTTTTTCCGCAAGTACATACCTTCCATCAGGAAAGACGGTATTCAGAACGCTGGAGTGACCCATCGAACGCTGTTTCCAGCAACCTGATTCCCTTAGGCGTATGGTACTACACGCTACCTTCCAAGGTCTCTGAAAGTCTTCTAAAAATTTATTAACGAAGTAGGGTGTTGTATGAACTGAACATGATTGTCCATAACTTTTCTGTTGTATCAATTGCAACTTGACATCAATGACAATGTTTATACGAATCTATATATCTGTACATCACTTACATACATACATACGTGCATACTATATAAAAACAGATGTATTTATCGAATAACGCTGCTCATTTTGTGTTGCAGTTGTTTGCCAGTTGCTGTTGTTGCACAATTTCAAGTGGCATTTTTAATGTTTAAAAATGCGTGCGTATTTTAATTTGATTTTATTTTTTTTGCGTTACAAAACAGAAAATTTCATCAATGCAATAAAAACAACAACAAATAAAAATTATAAAAATATAAATAAATAATAAAATTAATAATAATAATAATAAATATTATTATGTATTCATATGAGTGTATAAGCAAGACCATACACATAATAAGCTACAGCCATGGACATTAAATTAGCACAAAATTCATGTAAAGTTTGATTTAAAGTTTGACCAATTGTTTTGGTCTGCAATGTTGCACGATGACCTCGTTATCGTATATATTTTTGATTTTGACTGTTAAATTTTATCAATAGCTAAATTTGAGCTAGACAGTAAATTAGCACAACGCGCATAAAAGTGGCATTCATAATAATTTTTTGAAAAATTTGGACTTTGAAAACATTGCTCGCCAGAGGAGAGAGAAGTTCATTATCGTTAACCTGTAGAACGATGGAAAAAACCTAACAGAAATTTATGAAATTTCGAATTTCTGGAGGAAAAATAATTTATAACGTGATCATTTCCCTCAAAACAAACATAAAAATGTTACAGAAAACAAAAAACGAAAGTCAGGTGTCAAGGAAACAATCGAAGTCGTGGGCTGTGCTATTTTCCGGAAGTCAAAGAAGGAGCCTTTCATATCATCACGCGATATTTTGAACGAAATTAACTCCCAATTTAGGTTAAATTTATCGAACAGGCTTATTCGATGACATTTTAAACACAGAAAGCTCTTTGGATGCTCTTGCCGAAAGAACCCACTTCTACCAAAAGAAAAATATTGTCAAGCGTTTAACGTTTTGTTCGCACCCACAATGATAAAGACCTCCCATTCAGGGAAAAAAATATTTTGAAGTAATGAAACAATGCATGGACCCTATTAAGCAAGAAGCATGGACCCTATTAAGAACTGATGCAGCTGCCTTAAGAGTATTCGAGAGAAAAGTCCTACGTAAGATCTTCGGTCCAGTGCGAGCTGGGCGATGATTTTCGCATCCGATTCAACAGTAAGCTGTATGAGCTCCTCAACGACATGGACGTTGTACAGCGTATTAATATCCAGCGGCTGCGCTGCCTCGGCCATGTCGTTCGAATGGAGGAGGATGCTCGGGAGGATGCGGGGATCTGCGGAAAAAAATGAATCGTTATCAGTATTTGAACAAAAAATGAACAAAACGGAAACATAAGCTTTTAAATACAAGCCAGTTTTATTCATATTTTTTTAAGATAGTGGCCCAAAACCACATCTGAGCTGGCAAAAAATTGATTTTATAAAGAGGACATTCCCGTTTTTTGACTGGCCAGCGCAAAGTTTTTTCTTAAACGCGATAGAAGATCTCTGGAACGATGCAAAATGTACTACTGCTCAACAAAAATACAAAAAATTTGAACGATTTGTGGATTGGAATACGGAACGCTATTCCATACCCAAAAATCTTTTCCAAAGAACTTTGTCCCGTAGGTACCACGCAGTGCTTGAAAATAAAGGCTACTCTACTAAATATTGATCAAATAAACGGAAAACATTAATATTTTTATTATTTCTTAATAAATAAAATTTTTATTCTAGAAATTTTAATTTGTGGTATTTTACTGTCCAGCCAAAATTTGGTGTTTGATATGTTGCAGGCCTTAAAGAGCAGACGATTGGAAATTTCTTAAAAATTTTTGATTTTTTTTTTATAAAAACCAATACTCAGGGGATGGCTTCTACTCATGCAGTGCATTGTGCAGGTTTAGGAAAATAGGTTATAGGAAGGTATAAAGAGGGAGTAGTGTTTGTGTTTATTTAAACTTACCAATATCGTAATTGACGGGAAAAACCTTCGCAGGAAGATTATTCCACAAGCGAGCAGTGCGGGCAAAAAATGAATTCTCCCTGTAATGCATTGTGCGGTTCACTGGACAATCAACCATAAATAGATGTGCTCTGCGAGAAGCTCGAGTACCACGTAAAAATATGTGATTATCGGGAACCAAGCCCCTTATCTCTCGAGAACACCTCCCATTATAGTACCGATAGAACAATGAAACACACGCCACATTGCGACGATGCTCCAACGAATCAATAGAGTTGGATACCCTACTGTCCTTAATAAGCCCCTTCGCCCTCTCTTTTTTTTTAAAAAGACTATGCATCTTGAAGTCGCCGTGGTCTAGTAGGTAGTGTGTTGGCTTATTAGACGAAAGGCCCGGGTTCGTATCCGAGGTCAGACATCAAAACGAAAAATATTTCTTCGGCGACTTCCTCTCAGCAGATTTCCGGCAAAGACTCTGAGAGTAAAAATTGCCATGAAAAGCTTCTCAAAAATCTGTCGTTCGGAGTCGACATTAAACTGTAGGTCCCGCCAATCATGTATAAAATTAACGCACACAACATAAGTGGTGTGAGAAGCTAGGACGTAATCCTGACTGAAGGGTTGTAATGGCCAATTATGTATGTATGTATGCATCTTATGCTTCTTTGTTTAATTTTTTTTATAAATAGACCTAAAATACAATAAAAAATCTGATTGTTTTGATAACGAAGTTTTGTGCTAATTTAATGTCCATGGCTGTATGTTCAGTCATCAATATTTCAACTGAATGAGTGTGAAACTGCAATCATTTCATCAGTCATTTTCAGTTTTTTTTTTCTCTTTTTTTTTAATGAATTCCTGCAAATCGTAATACAAAAAAAAGGAACACGAAAATAAAATTTAAATCAACATGAAATGAAATTTTATAACAAAAAAAGAAACAAATTTTTTATGCTATTTACTGCGGTTGTTTATCAATTAAAAATTTTTCAGATTTTTGTTCATTTTTATGAAATAAATTCATACAAAATTTTTTATTTAATTTCCTTTATTTTTTTTTAATTTTTTAACATATTTTTTTAGCACGTACATATGTGCTTGAGAGTAGTAAATAACGAAATAAGTGGGCTACACAAAAGTAAAATTCCATATAAATTACATATCATTGACACACTTATTGATAAGATGAGCAAATGAGATAGTTTTAAAGCGTTTTTGTTTTTTTTTTAATAAATTTTTAATGTTGATTTAGAGCATAAGAAGTGGTTTTAAAAGTGGTAGATAATTAGCTTTAATTAACGTTATGAAATAAAAGAAATTCTAATAAAATGAAATCAAAAGTTTTAATACAATAATGAATGGGATGGGTGATATAGTTTCGTGGAAAAATGTTGAGGTTCTCACACTAATAATCATATATATTATTTCTAAAGCAATTTTTTTTTTTGTCGGTTGCAAATATCTTCCATACCACCGCATCAACTTTAATGAACGATATCTCATTTTAAAGCCTATATCTAAAACTAATGTCAAAAAATAATTAGAAATTGAAAAATTAATATTTTCTTTGAAAAAAATTATATTTTATATAGAACTGCATGATAATACTGTTGTCATTATGATTATATGTTTTTGTTCAAGTGTGGTAATACAGGGTCGCTTAATAGTAATGCAGTTCTACATAATATAGTATGTATTAAAATCCATTCTGGCAATACCGTTATTTACTATAATGCCGTTTATTACTAAGTTAGTTATATATGATATGCATATTAAGTTGTAAAAAGCTGTTTTGGCAATACTTTGCAGCAGTTGTTAGATCAAGTGCGATAAACAGGGTCGCTTAAATGTAATGCTATTCCACATAATAATATATAAAGTTGTAAAAGCCATTTTGGTAATGTCGTTATTGTCATGGCATTGTTTGTTTTATGAAGTGTAGTAATACGATGTCTTTTAATATATACATATATATAGTGTCAGCTGATATTTAACAATTAAAAAGGTTTTAAAAAACTTAAGAATGAAAATAACGTGGAACGTAAGAATATAAATATCGTGCATTTGAAAAGACAAATGTAATTATAATGTTAATCAGAAGTCTTAATGCTAAACAGGGGTTAATAAATGATACCAGGCTAATCGTAACAAACTTGGGAGAGCACATCATATGACCAAAAATTTTCATACCGATATAACTGTACTCATACCCCAAATCAACCTTACACCATCTGATCCGAAAACAATTCCTTGTGAAAGTTGCTTTTGCGATGACGATAAACAAAGCACAAGGTCAAACCCTTCAAAAGGTAGAATTGTATTAACCAGAACCGGTCTTTTCATATGGGCAGTTATACGTGGCTTTTTCCCGAGTGCGTGCGTTTAAAGATATTTTTGTTTGTTTTAGAGATTCGTACGGGCATTGTATTCAAAGAAGTATTATAAAAGCATTTAAACATATCGCTCCTTTATTTCAACATAATCAGATCTCAAAAAATTACAAATTTGTGGTTACTTAAGCAAAACTGCTCTTTTAGACCTTCTGGACAAGTTGAAAAAAATCAGTTTTATATCCCAAGCTGAACCGAAGTTATAGCAAAAAGTGTTTGCGGTAATTAGATCATAGGACTTATGTCTTGAAAACTTAAATCGCATTTTGCCAAGTTCAAGTTTTTTTGAGATATGACTATGTAGCAATAAAGGAGCGATATGTATTTATGTATGTAAATATGTATGATGATATTATGATTTCTAATATTTTTATACTTTTCATAAAATTTCTATTAATTATTTTCATTTTATGTTACAAAAATGACAACTAATGGTGCGAAATATTCGCACGGGTCATCTAGTTCTGTTTTTTTGAAGTATATAGAACGCGAAATTTTTTCTTTCACATTCTTTTTTTCTAGCTGTTGGGTTAGTATAATCCTGAAAACTCCAAATGACTGCTTACATAACTTTCTAGTTATAATTAAAGAGCAACAATATACATACCTTCATATGCCCTTCAGTCAAGATTATTGACCTAGTTTCTCACAATACTTATGTTGTGTGTGTTAATTTAATATATAAAAGGCGGGACCTACAGTTTAAAGTCGTCTCCGCCTGGCTTTCAGAAAGTATGGTGACGTTCAGCTTGGAGGTCCTTCCGTCCATAATAATTCTCGCCGTTGTCTGTATTGCCACCACCTCCGCTAGAAAGACACTGCACTGGTCTGGCAACCTTATAGACTGGGCTATTCTAACCGATTCCGAAAAAATTCCACAGCCAACAGTTCCGTTCAGCTTCGAATACTTGGCTGTATAGGAGCAAGATTTATAAATGAATTCCTGTTAGTTCAACAAAACAGCCTTTCAGGCCTCACTTCTAGTTTTTAAAGAAATCAATATTCTAGGCTAGAATAGTGTGGAGGCACCAGTCTGTTTGAAATCAAAGTCTAGACTTAACCACTTGTAGGGATTTCGATGTGTTATCACACGGCTTACTAAATTAATTCTGAATAATTATGGTCAATATAGTTAGCGTTAGAATTTTGTGAAGCATGAATAAATTAACAACAGCTCTGAATTGCTCTGAGAAGTTTCTCTAATTATCTATCATTCGGAGTCGACTTTTAACTGTAGGTCCCGTCACTTATGTATAGAATTAACTCATAGAGCATAAGTGGTCGTAATTTTGATTGAAGGATTCTAATGACTAATTGGGTTAGGTTTGTTGCACTTTGGTCTGACGTCGCCGTGATCTAGTAAGTAGTGTGCTGGATTATTAGACGTAAAGACAGGGTTCGAGTCTCGGGCCAGACATCAAAACAAAATACAAAAGGTATTACTTCGGCGATTTCTTCTCAGCAGATTTCTGACAAAAACGCTGAGAGTAAATAAATTGCTACGAAAAGTTTCTCAAAAAGTCTGTCGTTCGGAATCGACTTTAAACTGTAGGTTCCACCACTTATGTATAAAATTAACACACACAACATAAGTAGTGTGAGAAACTAGGTCAATAATCCTGACTGAAGGGTTGTAATGACCAATTATGTAAGCATGTATGTGTACCGCGGTAAAGTGGTATTACGGGTAGCTGCAGAGCTGAAGAACTTGCCAGGAGGAGCATGACCATCGAACTCTCCGATGAGTTCTCGAATCTGGGCATACCTATAAGGAACTGCAGGCTTATAATTGATAACTCGATCCTCGATGCCGTCAGTGACAGGTGGGAGGCCTCGGACACGGGTAGAGCGGCTCGTAAAACCTACCCAAGGCTGGATGAGGGGCGCACGATGAGTCTACTTAAACTCCAAAGAGGCGCGTTTATCAAAGTTGTCGGTGTCATTACGTTGCATTGCATTATGAGAACGAATGTTATGCGCATTGGTCTTGGACACCTTAGTAACGACTTCTGCAGAAGTTGAAGAGATGAGGAAGAATAGAAGACTATCCCTCACCTTCTGGGTACAAACCCGGCTCTTTGCCAAAGAAGAAGGAAGTACTTGGGTACTTACTACATGGATGATCTGGAGAAACTGTCATTGACATTGACAGGATTGACATTGGCAGCCTGAATCGCTTCATCAGGTGCTTCGTGTGGTTTCGAGACTAGGGGATAGCGGACAACTATTGAAGCGGACTAAGTGAGTCCATCCAAATTTTTCTTGGATGGGCAGCAACCTCTATCTACCAAGCATTAGTTCGAAATTATAATGAAATGAATTAGGGCACTTATGATCAAGTGCGATGCAAAATTCCAGACAATCAAAATCGTGTTTCAATGCCTCTCTGCTTCTCTGCGTTAGATTGAATTTCGTTACTTTTAAGCGCTTTAAAATGCTTTGTTTAAGTCACGCTTTCCGATCGTTCAACCTCTGGTGGACCAACAATTTAAAATCTGTAATCCAAATATTTTAAGATCATTTCTCTGAGTAGATTTAAACGTTGGTTGGTGGAGAGATTAGGGGGTGCAGTAGATGGCTTCACTGTTTCTTTTGGTTTCTAACGGGTATAGCTCAATTCTAACTGAGAACTAATCAAGAAAAAACCTATTTTAGTATCAAATTGAATTGTAACACTTATCCGTTAGCAAACTTAATGTGGACCTAACAATGGCACTCTAAACAAATCAATACTAAGCATGTACCGGAAGTAATATTTCCTTAATATGGTGTCAAGTATCAATTATTCATAATTTTAACAAAAATTTTAAAAATGAAAACATCATTACCTTTTTCTTCAGCCATTGTCTTTTAAATCCCTAAAGTCTGTAAATGATACTTAAAAAAAATATCAAAGTCTATGTGTAATGACATTATAGTACAATTTTATTTCCTTAAAATCTAATAATCTAATCAAATTATTTTAAATAAAGAAGAAAAACAACAAAAACAACAACAACACCAAACAATATCTGTTTAATAAAGTAAAAAATTATTTAATTTTCCACCATTCCGTACAACATCAACAGCAGGCAGGCATGCAACAAAAGCGGCAAATCTTTATCAAACAGCCTCCTACAAATTAACCTGGGAATTGAAAAAATAAATCCAAGAGAAAAGGAAAATAAAAGCAACAACAACGATATCATCATTTTTGCACAATGACTGCCACAGGGAGTGATTACAACACCAACAGCAAAATATAATAAAAAAAAAGAAAGAAAAAACAACCAACAATAGCAGCAGTAGAGGGACACAAAACAGGGATGGAAAAGTTGGTACAATTGTACTTTTTTTAGCACTATTTGGAAGTCAAAAACACCATAGCACCTCAATGACTTATTTAGCACTATTGAAAAATGTTCTTTACTTTATTACATCCCTTAAATATTCTGTCTCATCAGTGTATAAGTTTTTGTTTTCGTTTCATTTGCATATGGCAACTCGTTGCTAACTTGACATATCAAGAGTTATAAAAGGAATGTTATCCGTTCCACATTCATCTGCAAATGTAGAAAGAATATTTTCATACCAAAATTTAATAAAAATCAAATTGACAAATGGACTGTTGCCTTTGACTATCTCTAATTTAATTCAAACAAGGGATTTATTGAAGTCATTTAATTAGAGTTGCTACAATTTTGAAATAACAAATAGTTTGCTGATACAAAATTTATCACAAATAGTGATTTAAAATTTAGATCCCATAAACTCTTTTATTCCTTTATAGTTAAGTATTAAAGTAAGTTGTTAAGTTTACCTATTATAATGTGCTTTTCATAATTATAGCACCACCAGCATTTCAATAATAACAAACAATGAATTGCCTTCAGGTCATATTCTCCAGATGACTATCGATACTACTGTCGTGACCTTAGAAATTAAAATTTTGGGGAGATAGTCTATTGCTGGGGGGTTATTTGTTTAAGTGGTTGCCTCGAATTTCAGTTTCCATCTACGCGAATGTACAGAGTACTTTATTGTTCTTAGCTGTAGTTTGCTCCTCTTCTTGAGAGAAAATAATGAAAAAATATATTTTACAACAGGACAAAGCCAGAATTCATGTCAGCAGACAGAGGATGAAATGGTCCGTCGACAATCTATTGCGGTTTTATCGTTGCCAGCTCACTCTCCTAATATGAATATTATTGAAAACGTTTTCCCAAACGAATTCCCCATTCTTATCCGAAGATTATATTCAAAATAAGAGATAATTTACCAGTGCTGAAAATTTGAAATAAAAAAAAAGTTTAAAAAAGAAAAAAGTGAATTTAGTACAATCGGTCTGAAAAAAGTACAATTTCTTGTGAACGTTAGTACAATTTGTTGAGACTAATTTCCCATCCCTGACACAAAATAATGTTGCAAATACTAGAGTAATGCTGACATACAATACGAGGCGAAATAACAACAGCAACGTAACGTAACGTAACGTAACGCAACAAAGCTTGAACAACAGGTGTAAAATTAATAAAATGCCACTGAATTAAAGCCATGTTCATGCCACTTGATATACGTACGTACATACATACATACACCTTAGCAGTGTGTGTGTATGTGTGTGTTGCAGTGTATAACGGCAGTAGAAAATAATAAAATGAATAAACAACAGGAGTAGCAACAGCAGCAACAAACAACAACATCCGCCCAAAGGTGGCAAAATGAAAAATGATGTTAATGAAATAAACATGTTTTATTGAGAGAAGATTTTCACTTAACACTCTGTATGGCAAGTATTTTGCTACAAGGTATGGGGCTGGGGGTGTGGAAACGGATAGGAATACATGAATTGGAGTATTTAGAGGCCACACAATTTCTTTTTTTTCGCTTTTTTTCATCATTTCTTTGGCAAAAGCTTTGATGGTTTTTACGTGGCAATGATTATCATTTTGGGAATTATTTTGTTTATTTTTTTCTTTCTCTATCTCTCCTTCTCTCTCTCTCTCTCCCTCTCTTTCTCATTCTTGTTCGATTTTTTTTTTTGTTCTGTTTGACATGATAAATGTAAAATCGTGTTAAAACCACCATCATTAGGGAATTGATAATGATGGGAAGGTGGCCGCTGGCTTATAAACTATGAAAGAATAAAAGCATAAGTTTTGTTGGAGTACAGTGTCGAAGATATTGCTACGAATATAGAAAAATCTTGATACAGGTGTTTTGCTTTTACATCGTTTAACATTAAAATTATAAACAAAGATTACAAAAATAAAAACAATGAACTTGTTTACAAATTTCTAGCACTGCGTAATGTAACAACAAACACCAGCATAAGAAAATGGTAAACAAAAACACAACAACAAACACTACTCAAATAAAGGTAAACAAAATACACAAACAACAATAATGGAGTAACATTTATAGAGATTTCGAAAAGACGAAGTCATAAACATTCATCAGACTGTGTTTACCCTGCCATGCAAAAGCAAGTTAGTGAAGTTCAGTCAGTCTTGTGTAAAGGCGCGGTATATTTGAAGAGTAATTGTGATTTGAAGATATCCATTACATAGATCTGTTGAATAATTATCTAGTAACTGTCATTGTTTATGCAAAGATTATAAACAGAGGAATAACAAACAAAGCAATTGTTGTTGTTTACATTAAGTTGTGAACAGTGGCACGCAGAATTGTGGGAGTAATAAAGAATTCTAGTTAAAACTAAATACAATTTTATTTTTATTTTAATCGTTTTTAAAATGTAAAAACGTAACAATATAATCGAAATTGTTTATTCATTTGAAAGAACTTTTATTCTCATGATCTATGGAAAATAACATCGTAAACGACACCATTTTGGCAATCAATTTACATCAGCTCCACTTAATGTAGTCACCTTTTCGAAATCCCTTGTACAGAATATGCAAAAACGCATGAGCTGTGTAACAGATAGCACCGTTCTGTTAAAAATTCTCATGTTTAGTGAGTTTAAATCATGCAATTCCAAGCAGATAATGTTAGTAATCATTGATCTATAGTGCCTGCCATCGACAGTAATAGCCTCTTCCAGAATCCATTCAGCAAACAGATCTTATTTTCTATGGCATTTTGCCTTAAATCTCTGGGGGTATTTGAACTGTTTCCGGCTGTCGTTTGACTCAAATTAGCTAGAGTGTGGTATGCGAAGGGCCAAGCCCTTGTAAGCGATGCGAAATCGACTACCGCCAAATCTGCTGCTGCACTTTTATGGACTTCGGCGATGATTCTGGCATATTTTTACGTGGACAAGCGGGTGTTTTGGCCAATCGTTTAACAAACTTGTCAGATCGAATTTATCCACCAAATTGCGAAGTCTCCTTAATTAAAATCGGCGAAACGTGTGGTTCTTAGCATATATTGTTGAATGCAATACCCGTCCGGGGTGACTTTTTTTCCAGAAATCTGCTGAGTATTTGCATATACCTGGGCTCTTTTAAACTACATAAAAGAAATCCTACTAAAATCATATCACAAACCTTATTGGCCAATGCACATTACCTCCATATACGCTCCTTCTGTGTATCAAATGTGGCATCAGCTTTGTGACTCGTAGCCTTGTTCTCTTGAATGTACATATCGTTGGGCGTCCAAGAATGATAAACTAAAGACTATGCCATCACGCACACAAAATTAAAACTTTCTGCGCATGTTTAATCAATGACGTCACGAAAATTGTTTTCATTGTTTTCTTATTGGCTAATTGGATAATGTAAGTTATATTGCAGGGCTGCCAACTACTTTCGCGTAGTGCATACACTTTTCAGAAGAAATGTTCATTTTCACATATGAAAAAGACTTGGAAACCTTTAAAATAGTCCAACAACGTCATCTAACGGGAAATCATGCGCAAGGTGTAATCTTTAGTTTAACATTCTTGGTTGGCGTCTACAACATACAACTCAGAGTGGAAGGAGTTGGTAAACAGCGACCTATAGTTCCCACTGTTGACAATTATAGCTTGGCTAACGTCGCTCTCAAAAAAAATATGGATGCCTCCAAAAAAAATCTTCTATCGAAACATTTTTTAGAACCTTCCGGGAAATATTACTCCTTGGCATACTTCCCCTTACAGAAACAACAAAAAAAGAAGAGTAGCAACGTTGCAAATGATATCATTAACATATTTTGTTAAATTTGCCAACATAATAGATTTGTTTACAACATATTCGACACTCTGGCTATTTCGCGTAGGTTTTGTGCCTCCTGCTCCCACGCCTTTAGCTGTTATTTCTTAACATTTTTGCGCCACTTCATAGCTGACAAGGGAATTAATGGAAATGCAAAATCATGTAAAAATACGAAACAAAAAATAAAGAATGAAATTTTTCTTTTCCTAATGAAATTTTCTAATACGAACAATTCCAGAAGGAAGTCATAAATGATTAATTTTATATCGTACGAAGTAAAATAAGTATCCGTGTATTAATGATTTGCCAAATCTATAGGTCATGAGAGCTATTAAGAGATTTAACATGGGGTAGAAAAAAAAATGGAAAAACAGCTTACTTAAGGTTGTAAATAATGTGGGGAAATAAATGGCGGCCTAACAACTGATTTTAATTAATTTATCATGTCATGGCTATTATTGCTACCAAATGGGAAGCATTAATTTCCAGGATTTTCTTTTTTTTTTTTTTGTTTGTAATCCAAGTACAAACACTTTACATCATATTTATAAAATTTATTTGAATTTTATTTTTTGCTGCTAAAACAATGGCAAATAATAGAAGTTATTTGAATAAAAATTTTTTTTTGAATTTGCCTAATGCACTTTTTTGATTCCACAATTTTCAATTTCATGTCATTTCGATTTTCCTTCTCACTTCCTTTACATTCTAGCCTCGCCATTATTTTATTCTGAAATAAAAATAAACTTCAAATTCGACCTGATAATAATAAAAAAAAATCTCTCTTCATGAATTTTTAATAAATTTTTGTAAAGTTTCCAACATGTTTAATGCAAAATCACTTTACTACTCCAGCCCAGCAGTTTTTTTGAAAGCATTACATGTCGTGCCATTATGCCATGCCGTTCGACAGTAAAATGAATAGAAATTTACTGTTGACAACTTGTGACAATTTTCATGTTGAATGGTAAATACAAGTGGTTTTAAACAAATTTTCCATTCGAAATGAGTCATAATGTTGAGAAAAAGTAAAATTTTTTAAATTTCCTAAAATAAAATTCATAGGAAAAGAGATAAGATTTTTTACAAATACCTCTTACGGCAGCGTATCAGCAGCATATATTTAAAATAGAATCAATAATTTAAACTATTTTGAATAAAAATTTTAAATAAAACAAAAATAATCAGAATAATAGCTTCCAAGAAAATATTACTCTCACCTATAATGAATTCACATTGTCAAATTAGTAAAATTTTAATATAAAAGAAGGGACATTTTCCTTGAAAAATTTAATTAATAAAATCCAGCCGAACTGTGCGCTTTAAAGCTCCAAGCAAACAAATCCTATAATACCATCCCCTCATGCTTAAAATTAGGTCCGTGCCTGTAGCATTTAACTTAGGCAATTAGACTTCTTAAAGTTGCCATTGTCCAGAAGGTAGTGTATTGGCTTGTTCGACATAAGCCCACTGTTCAAACTCCAAGTCAGATAACTCCAAGACAAATGAAATCTTACAAATATTTCTGTGGTGACTTCCTCTCAACAGATTTCTGGCAAAACTTTGAGAGTGAAAAAAAATTGCCATGAAAAGTTTCCCAACACATCGGCGTCGTCCAGAGTCAACTTTAAACTGTTGGTCCTTGGCACTTATGGCTACAATTAAAACTCTTAACACATGAGAAGCTAGGTCGTAATTCTAACAGAAGGGTCGTACTAACCAATAATGTTATGTAAAGCAAATGTAAAGTGCAATGTAAAACATTATCAACAATTTATTCATTGCCGATGTTACCTTTACCTTGAAATTTTAAATTTTTTTTATTTTATTTTTTAGATTAAAAAATCCATAATAATAATAATAAATTTAATAATAAATTTAAATAAATAACGCATAATATTTAAATCTCTATAAATGTTTTGATAATCCCCGACTACAAAAAAAAAATAAAAAATCTGCCGATTATTTTAATAAGAGCCACAACAAAAACCGTATAAAAGACTGGCATAAATTGACTTCATTTTATTTGAATTTCTATGACGATGATAATCTGTTAAAGCAAATATTTATTTAAACAAATAAAAAAGAATTTAAAATAAAAATAAAAATTAAACTGAACTAAAATAATAACAACAACTAAAAAAAACAATAAAATAAAGCATAGAAATAACAATAAAAGAAAATTAAAATAAAGCAAAAATGAAATGAAATTTAGAATACAAAAAAAAAGAGGTCAATTGGAAATCGAATAAGGAGGGTAGACAGTTTATTACTGCATTTTAAAAAAAAGTTTCATTAAAACTACTAATAAAAATATTTAATAAATTTATACAATAAAATACAATCATGAACTATTTAAATTTAAATAAAAAATTTATTTCATTTATATTTTCCTATACACCCTAAAACACTTTCATTTTCTATTGGAAAACATACAGAAAAACTCATATTGCATGTCGGCATATAAAGGGTGATTTTTTTAAAGCTCTAGGAAAATTTTTCAAACAAAAAAAACACATAAAATTCAGAAAAATCTATGAAATCTTTATTTGAATCGATAGTACGGTCCATCTAATTTAATATTTGAAGATTATTTCCTGCAAATGTTGACCGCAACTAAGCCTCAAATGGTCCATCCGCTTATTCCAATTTTGGCATATTCTTTCCAACATTTCCGCCGATATCTCACGAATAAATGCTTCAATGTTGTCTTCCAATGCATTAATTGAAGCGGGCTTGCCTTTATAGACATGAGCTTTAATATATCTCCACAAAAAATAGTCTAAAGGCGTTAAATCGCACGATCTTGGCGGCTAATTGACCAGTCCCGAACGTGAAATAAAATGTTCACCGAACTCGCCTCTCAATAAGTCCACTGTTACGCGTGCTGTGTGGCATGTGGCACCGTCTTGTTGAAACCACATGTCATGCAAGTCCTTTTAAAAGTCTTCACAACTAAATCCTTCCGCAAAATTTTCCACGTTGTTGGCGAATAGAGACCCAATTCCTGCGAACGGTGACGAATTGATGATTGATGGTTATAAGTAACACTGACTGATACAGCTGCGATATTTTTTTCCGTTCGCACTCTACGTAAGCGTGTTGGTAGTTTAATGTCCTAGAATGTAAAATTGGTCCATTGTTACGCGTGTGCTATGTGGCACAGTCTTGTTGAAACCACATGTCATGGTAGTCAGGCTCTTGCATTTTGGGCAAAAAACATTGAATATCATCTCACGGTAGTCCTCACTATTCACAGTTACATTAAGATTCGCAGTATCTTTGAAGAAGTACGCAGCAATGATGCCGCCAGCCCATAAACCGTTCCAAACTGTGACTGTTTCTGAATGCATTGGTAGCTTTTGCAATGCTTCTGGCTAATCTTCATTCCAAAATCGCTAATTCTGCTTATTTACGCATCCATTGAGCCAAAAATGAGTTTCGCCGCTGAACACAATTTTTCGATAAAGAAGTGAATCTTTGGCCAACTTTCCAAGAGCCCATTCACCATAAATTCTGCGTTGCGGTTGATCGTTCGATTTCAATTCTTGCACCAGCTGTATTTTGAAAGGCTTCACACACAAATCCTTCCGCAAAATTTTCAACGTTGTTGAGTAACAGAGACCCAAGTGCTGAGAATGATAATTGATGTCCATTATTAACACTGGCCGCTACAGCTGCGATATTTTCTTCAGTTCTCACTCTACGTCCAACAATGTAAATTTGGTGCGAAATCTAGTCACAATAACCCCAATAGCCGCTTGATTGGATCGATTAAACTGACCATAAAATGGAAGAAGCGCGCGCAATGAACTTTCTTAACAGAGCACGCCTTTTTTGATAATAAAATTCAGTGATTTGCAGGCGTTGTTCGTTTGTAAGACGATTCCTGGTTAAATTATAGACCAAACTGAAGATGTTTGATAGTGAAATGTGCGTGACCTGTTTAAACCATTGTTGCCAAAAAGATAATAGCAAAAAAATCACCCGTTACATACATATAAATTATTGAAGAAAATATTGAATTTTAATTGGCAAAATAAATAATAAATGCCTAGCAAAAAAAGGAAATAAAATCTGCAAAAATCATTTAAAACCATCTAATAAAACATAAAAACAATTTGATTCGATAATTTTTTTTTGTTTTGTTGTTTTTTTACTGCCATGTAAAGTAATAAAAGAGAATTTGTTTTGCAAATAATTGTTAGGCAAACAACAGTAAAAATCATTGGCAAAACATAAAAACTAAAAACTAGAAAAACATAGAAAAAAAGTTTCAAATTCGAACACTATAGTGTTACCATTGATTGAACTTCCGTTTCCGCTGTTCATTTCAAACACACACACACACACCAATGTGGTAAAATAAATAAAAAGAAACAAACACTCTTTTTGCCCTGAAATGTGCAATTAAAGTGTTGAATTGCAAGCAGGAAAAGAAATAGAAATCAATAGAGAACGTAAATGTTGCACTATGGGAAATATTTGATCATTTGAGATTTTCAAAACACATTGCTAAACAACTGCAATTCCTATCATATCTCTTCCTCTAACCATTTTGCACTAATCGACAGTTTTTGCCAGAAGACTGCAGAGAGGAAAACGTCGAAAGAAATTTTACTTGGGGGTTGAACCACATCTAAGAAGTCAACACACTACCTACTAGACACCCCCACTTTGAGAACAAGAATTCTGTGTCTACTATCTAATATATACCCCAGTCATTGAATCTTGTTCAACTCCATTTGAGTTGTTTCTCAATTTGTCGTTGCATTACGAGGAGCCCAATGTACAATGGGTCAATTCGACCACCGAGTACTGTACTTGTCAGAATTGACAAGTACACGTCCTCTAACCTAACGAGGAGCACATTTACCAATTTAATGTACATTAGAAGTCGCCGTAGTCTAATAGGTAGTGCGTTGGCTTATTAGACGTAAGGCCAGGGGTTGAACCCCAGACCAGACATCAAAACAAAATACAAAAAGTATTTATTCGGCGATTATTTCTCAGCAGATTTCTGGCAAAAACTGTGAAAGTAGATAAAAATTGCCAGGAAAAGTTTCTCAAAAATCTGTCGTAGGCAGAGACATGCGCCGAGCAAATTTGTCGGCGGCGGCGGCTATAATTGAAAAGCTTCGGCGGCAGCTTTAAGTCGGCTGTCAGCCGAAATATGGTAAAGTTTCGGCGGCGCCTTTATTTCGGCTGTGATCCGAAAAATGGCTTTCATATATCCCATAAATCTTGGTTGCTCTACTATGTTAAAGGGCCTTAGATCTCTGCAGCACATTTGCACAAGCAGACGCGCGTTAGCAAATTTTTTGGAATCTGCATTTTTTTCTTGGTAATACGAATTTTGATTTGGCATTCGAATTTTCAAATTTTTTCGATTTTACATCAATACCATGAGCACGTTAATGGTTACAGAGGTTTGATGTCGATGTAGAAACTTTAAACCTGAAATTATTTCGCATTTTATAACACTTACAAAAAACAACTTTCAGAAATGAATATTCCAAATAAAATTTCCCGAAAAATTTGGCAAAAAGCTAATTCAAATAGGAGTTTCATTATTGTTTTGGGAAAATCTCCTCTCAATTTTCTTTAAAGGCATGAGGGGCTCATCAAAGCAAACTTTCCACATGTGATACTTTTTAGCACAGGATTATTTCCAATAACCATTTGACAAAAATGGTGCCAAACTATTGACCCTGCTGAAGATTTTTTGTTTAAAAGGATTTGGGCTTTTTAATTTGTGTTTTGGTGGCTAGTAATTTTTCGTATTCGTTTATAACATTGTAAATACCATTAAAAACAGCAAGGTCGTCATCGGAATCAAATGAATTTAACTCATTTAAATTATTATTTAAATTTTGAAAGAAATTTGTAATTTTTTGGTACTCCATTTTAATTTTTTATGTCTTTTAAAACAATTTAACGTTAAGTTAAAAGTGTTACCACATTCACCAAAAAACAAGAAAAGGTGTTCAAAATTATCAAGAAATTAAATATTTTTACTATTAAAATATCAAAAAAGGAAGAAAAAAATTCAATAATGTATTTAAGTCAAGTAAAACGAAATATATAAATATCATATTTTATATATATTAAAAATTTATTGTATACAATATTAAAAACATATTTTCATATATTCCTAAATACAAAAATCGGCGGCTGAATTTAAGCCGAATAAATTTTCGGCGGCGGCGGCTTTTAAAATTTATCGGCGGCTCGGCTTAGCCGGCTGTCAGCCGATCGGCGCAGGTCTCTGGTCGTAGGTTCCGCCACTTATGTATCAAATTAACACATACAACATAAGTTCTGTGAGAAACTAAGTCAATAACCCTGACTGAAAGGTTGTAATGAATAATTACAGAGTGGCTGATATGTATTGCAACCAACTTCAGGTTGTTGTCATTTGTAAACCGCTTGTCTGACAGCTGACAGATTTATTCCAGTGACAGTTCATTTTATTACTTACAAGGTTACAAAAGCATTTTGATTAATTGCATTCAAAAAAAAAAAGTTATTCGTGATGGAATTCAAGCGTGATTGCTTTACATTTGGCTGGAAAAGCACAGGTGGCTATCGTTAAAGCTCTCCAGCATTTAAAAGTGAATAAATCTTTAGTTTCTCGTACCATTGCTCGTTACCATGATACTGGCAGTACTGCAGCGCGTTCAAAAAGTGGCGGAAAAAAACGATAACAACACCAGAAATTATCCGAAAAGATTTGATCTAAATCCACGCCGCAGTGGTAGAAAAAATTGCTCGTGAGCTGAACATATCCCAAGAATGGGTGGCAAAACATATTGAAAAATGAGCTTGGACAAAAGCCATTGAAATTCCAAAAAGTACAAGAGCTCACCGATGGCAAAACAAGTTAGACTGGAAACAGCCAAGAAGTACTTCGCTTGCACGAAAGTGGCCAGTTACCGAATTTGGTTTT